>JAIFHY010000032.1:600000-1083537 GCA_022264835.1 Melampsora americana
TTCTTTTCTTCACACTCATTTTTTCAACCTTTTTGTTCCTTGATTGTCTCCTCTTTTGTATCTACTTGAACTTGAGAAATGGGTCAATCAAGGGTGTAAACCCCCCCTCCAATGCTCTCAAGCCCCCTCACAAAAAGCTGCACCAAGCCAGGGCCTGCCTGCGGTTGTCCAATAGGTTTTCCAGGGGCCTCAACGCCGTGGCCTAGCCTGGCCCGTCCTCAGGGCCGGCCCTGTATACCTGGGGTCGGGTCATAGCTCTAGCTGCAGCTGCATCCATGTTGTCATTGTCAAAGAGGTTGTCAAGAAATTTGATGAGCTGGTCAGGATCCATGAAGTGTTTGGATTTGATTCTTTTTTCTCTCTTGGTGGACAGGACAAGTTTCATGGGGTGATTGAGTATAAGCATTCTCTCATCACTCAATCAAGTTTTGACCCCCAACTCTAGGCTGCTGTGCAAGGTGTGTTTTTTTGACCCCCAACATCCAAAAATCAGGATTGGGGGTCTGTTTCAGACCTCACACAATTGGGGGACCACCGGGGATTCTCTAACAGCCCACAAATTCAAGATTTCTCCCAGGGGGGTTGGGGAGCTCTTTAGGGTCCTGACCTGCCATTCCCAACCATCAAGGTGATATAAATGGACAATATGTAAAGTTCTGGATGTATCAAATGTGGCCGTTCACACATGTTTTGATTAATTTCAGATCAATATCCCACCTTTCTTAACCCAGCATGTCTGTATCCTGTCCACCATTGTACATGTAATTTGATTGATTAAAGATATGAATACTGCACCCTTCTATCCCAGCATGTCTAGATCAGTCAGCCAAAAGACAGGCGTGCACTAACAGCTTGGTAAGCCTTATTGAGTGCAGGCGCAGTTGAGGCCAGCTTCTTTGGATCCAGGGGTGCTCAATTCCTTCCCCATTAGCATGAAAGACTCATTGCCCACACAAACCAGTTTTATGTCAAGTTCCAAGAAGCATGGCACAAAAACTCTGCCTTCATTGAATTTTGAGGGCCAAGTTTGTGAAGCTTTGTGAAATTGACTGGACTGGATGTTTGAAAATGGTGTTCAATGCAGGACATGATGACATGTGACCAGCACAGATATTAGCTGTCTTCATTGGCCATGTCTCTTGAAAGCATCAATGCAACAGCAACCAAGAGGTTGTGTTTGAGGTATCAACTTCTGATGGCTCTCTCACAAGGTCAGAATTTGATGAAACTTACATAGGCACATGAGTTACCAAGTCTACAATCTGGCCACCACTTGCATCTGATGTGTTCACCATTTCTGCTATAAGCTTTGGCTGAAGCCATCAAGGAGACAAACCAGTGGTGGGAAGGTGAATATCAGTTATGTCCATTATTGTGACTGATCACAGGCAGCCTCTCCACATGAGTAGGTTAGGCTTACAAGATGCAGGTCTTGGATCAGGGGGGCGCTGTGATGTGTAGCTGCGAGGTGGAAAATTGAACCGAGGAGGTGAGCGCTCGTACCGGTCGTGTGGGCGTCGAGGAGCATGATAATCTGCTCTGCGATCATTGTCTGTGCGTCGAGGAGTATGATAATCTGCTCTGCGGTCATCGTCTGTACGTCGGGTGGAATGTATTCCTACACTGCGATCGTTTTCTGTGCCTCGCGTTGGATGACTGAATGTACTACGGTCATTCGCTGTGCTTCGTGCCGAATGGTTCACTACACTGTGATCGTTCTTACGATCCTTCTCCGCCCAAGATTCTTGACAACAAGCATTTGAACCTTGTGGAGTTGTAGCATGAAAGAGTCGTAACTGTTCATCCAAAAAGTGGGAAAGCATATGGGAGCGTCAGGATTAAGAATGGGTTTGAAGTGCGATGAGAATGAAAGACCTCTCTTGAAGAGGACATCGGGTCGGGCAAGCAACTCCGTCGAGGGAATTCCTTTAAACGTTCCAAAGGGCCCCAGTCGCGAAATGTGAAATTCTGCGATATTGGATTCGTCCTTGTTTTCTCTCGGTCATAACGGTACGTTTTATCATGTGTAGTCCGGTCCGATACGATAGTTGAGGCTGATGGTCGCCTATCAGCATGAGGTTCAAGAATTGAGCTGGCTACAACTGTTTTGGCGAGTCTTTCACCACATGGTGCTGGGTTTGCATCTTCCCTACGATCTAAACGTGCAGCCGGCTTCGAGGTCGCGGCGGGGAATATTTTGCTCGAGGTCGCGGTTGAGCTGCGCTGAGATGACTCTGCACGGTCGTGTCGATATGAGCTAGCGTTTTGTGCCCGCTCAGATGTGGAAGTTGAGGTTGAAGCTTGTCTATCGATACAGGGTTCAAGGTTTGAGATCGGCAGTTTTGCATTTGCGATGCTTTCGTCGCTGTGTGCCATTGCGTTCAGTCTGTTTTGATGGCGGTCATCCGAGGTTTCAACCTCTCTCGAATGCTGACGCGTAGGCAGCTCTGATGTGTGATTTGAGTCGGGTACCTGTGCTTTTGCGAGTGCATCGTAAAGTGGTGGTATGGCATCCAATCGCTGTCGACGGCACTCCTCGGAGCTTTCGACTTGTTTTGAAAGTTGACCCACCGGTGGCTCCGATACCTTGGCGGACGCTGAGAGCTTTGACGTCAATGCTACGTTGTGGTGAGGTGATATATTGCTTGTAACCGCGCCAGGTTTGTCAGGTGCATTAAGATCAGGATGGGCTAGAGCGGTGACTCGTTGAACCTCGAGGTCGATGAGTAGCTCGCCGCCCAACTTCATCATTTCTGGTTCGGGCCTGCGAATAACGTCGCTCGGTGGATCGGTGGGCAGTTTGTGAGATGCTTCTGTTGTTTCGATTGTATAATTTTCGGAAAGCCAAGTCCTCTTTTCGCGGAGGTCTTTTGTTTCGGCTTTGAGGGATTGCGAGGGCAACTCGTTCAACTGTTCGAGGTTTTGGACGGTTTGGGGGACGCCCTCAGACGATGTCGACCAGTCAACCTCTTCTTGTAAAGATTCTTCCGCGCTGTGAAGATGTCGGCCTTCGTTTGCATCCATCTGACGTATGTCCGCCAAAAAATGCGGCTGAGGATACTTTGTAGGCGAAATTGATTGAGATCAAGTCAGTGTACACATGTGTTGTTGGAAGGAGGCTAGCATTTGACTTACATCGATGTCATCGTAATTTTCATTGGCATCGTCGTCCTGATGATAAACCAATCGCTCCACGATCTTGATCTCACAAAGTTTATCGTCGGGGGCAAAAGTTACAGATTTTCGATTCTTCTTGGGTTTCTTCGGGTCACAACTTGATGGTAACACGAAACAAGAGGTGTCAAAGTCAACATCTTCTTTACCCTTCTGAATCGTTCGCATTGCTTCAGCAAAGGGGTCCATCATCGTATTGGTCGAGTGCAATCCAAGTGCTTCGGGTTTCTTTGCAGGAACGGCAAAGAGCTTTTGCGATTTCAGACCTTTCTGGATTGATGGCCTGATATCAGTGGGTTTGTTGTCGTGCTTTGCCTTCTTGACGTTATCCGGCTCTACAAGCGAAAGCAGCTGGATACTAAGTGATGATCATTGAGAACGTGTTGAGTGGGAGAAAGCTGACCTTGTTGAGTCAAGTGAGTGTTGGATCTTTTGGCATTAGTTGAAACTGCATGAACGCCTTCTGCAACCTTACCAGGAAGACGCTTTTCGAGGCCAAGCGATTGTCTCCAGTGGTCGACTAACTGTTTTGCAATCCCTTTAGCATCTGGATAAGATGAACACAGTAAGTATGACATTATGATGCTTGTTCAAACAAGAAGCCCATAGATGGACACATCAAATACTCAACCTGGTGAAAACCTTCCGAGAGCCTCTTCGGCAATCTTTTTTACTTGACTCCCAAATTTGTAGGTTATTAAATGCTGCACTGTAAAGGGAATTTTTTTTAAAACCTACAACGTAGTCAATGGAGAAAGTTGGGGGTGAACATTGAGTCAAATTGTACAAAAAGCAAAGTAAGTACAAGTTATATTGTATAATCAAATAGCAAACCTGCAATAGTGCAACAAGGACTCTCTCGTTGATCGCGAATTTGCCTGCAGCTTCCTTGTGGGCGTGAACCGAGCCTCTGAGCCAAGCTTCAAGTAGAGGCAGCCCGTTGCTATCAGCAGCCCAGGCACGCCAAAAATCCAAATCTACTATATATTCACAGGTCGACAGAATTTCTAATCTACCTTGACTTGGGAGGGTTGACCAGTCACCAGATCGGGCTGTACGATACAATGCCAAGGTTTCTATCAGTTTGTGAGGTGTTCTCTTTGGTGCGTTTAGTAACTGGTCGAGCTGAGTCCTAATTTCGAGTTTCCACTGGCGTTCGTGTCGATCCTTGGTTTTTGACGTGTCAGATGAGAGGGATGGACTTGAAGAGCCTCTAACTTTGGTTGGGACGGTCATGGCGCTTTTACATTGATCCGGCCCTTTTAGCGCGACAGGTGAGTTTGAGATGGCGGGGGGAGTTGGAATACCTGTGCTTATGGTAGAGGAGGAGACGGCCATAGGAATACTGCGTTGGTCCGCGGTTTTTGACGTGACAAGTGAGATGGTGGATTGAATTGTAGTGTTATTGATTTTTTTTGCATAAGGGCTCGGAACGGCCTCGGGGATGGGGGGTAAGAGTCGATTATTAGCTTGTTTCTTGGAGCCGGTCATGGAATCATCAATTTGTTTGTGAGTATTCATGATGAGTCGGCAAGGTAAAAGTCAAGACGAAACACATACCATAAAATCATTCTGCGCGGTATAATTATATACCCACAAAGGCAATCGAATTTCGTCCATTGGAACAAAGGAAAATTGTTTGAAAGGATCTAGACAGGATGGAAAAACGAGATGATGAACTAATGCAATTAAGTACAAGATGATGATGATTGCTGAAAAAAATGCTAGATGAGGACAGATAGCTCAGAAGGTTATATTATTATTTGACAAAAGATGAGAGCCAAGCTGAACAAAGAGATCAAAATTGAGAAGTAATCTACAGGAAGGATCAACGAGTTGTTCAGCGCTCACAAATGCTGAGTTTATATACCAATCTAAAAGCTCAATTGTCACGTGATCAATTCACTCCACATCGGGCCATTATGTAAAGCCGACTCGGTTAAGCTGCCGCTAGTCGAACGATTTCCATTTTCAAGTCGTGTGCGCCATGGTCCTTTTTCGCGGGGCCGGGTCAGGATGATGTTGTACGACGGCTACCCGGTCATTTGTATGTGTATGTGTCATCTCTGTATGACGTCATGACAGATTCACTTTAGAATTCGAGTTTGGTGAATGAATGTGATTTTGAATTGAACCCCACTCAAACTCGATCAACACTTCAACTTCACCTCAACTCAAACTGATTTGATCGAGAGAAAAGCTATTCACAAATCATATTTCCCTTTCTCTTGCGCCTACACAGCCCTTCATCTGACTGTGTAATCAGACCGCGCAATCATGTCAACCTCTCACGATGTCCTTGGTACCAAGCCACAACTGGTCCGTGACGATCCTTGGTAAGATCATTCTCACATTGGGCCTGGCATGGAGATATCCATAAAGTGAGGCTGATTATCCCGTCAATGATTCAGGTTAGAACCCTTTGCACCTGCCATTCAGACTCGGTAAGTTATGATAAATTGAATACGATCATAGGCCGTCTATTAACCATCTCGCCACCGGCTCCCAGAATGCAAAAATTCAGTTCTTGGATCAAACAGATTGATGAGACTGAAGGAGGACTAGGCAAATTTTCCAAAGGTTTCGAAAGATTTGGTTTAATACCTCAGTCTGATGGTTCGATCGTGTATCGAGAATGGGCTCCAGGAGTTGAAAAAGCGAGTTTGATTGGAGAATTCAATGATTGGAATCGCGAGGCCAACCCTATGAAGAAAAACGAGTTTGGCGTTTGGGAATGTACAATTCCTGCTCAGGGAGGGAAACCCTCGATCCCACATGGTAGCAAAGTCAAAGTAAGTCACTTTCAACTTAATTTCGCTGTGCAAACTCGATGAAAATGCATTTGAGAGTGACGAGTTCAAAGTGCTTGTTAGATTTCTATGGTCACTCCCAGTGGAGAGAGAATCGAACGATTGCCAGCATGGATTAGGTTAGCATTTTGTTATCTTAACGGGAATTGCAAAGGCTCATACTTTAGTAATGATCCAGGCGGGTCACCCAGGATCTTTCCGTTTCACCTGTGTACGATGCGGTGTACTGGGATCCACCGGAAAAATATGTCTGGAAAAACAAGGCACCTGCGCCATTGAAGTCCGTCAAAGTTTACGAGGCCCATGGTCAGTTCTGCTCTTCTCAACTTCTCTCAGTCTACATAGCCCTTGTGTTCCGTTGATTGAGTAGCTTTTGAAACCGATCAGTTGGTATCTCATCTCCCGAGGGTCGAGTTGGGACCTACAAAGAGTTCACCGTGAATGTCTTGCCACGTATCAAAGCACTAGGTTACAATGTGGTCCAAATGAGCAAGTTATCTTTCAAATCTATGTATTATCGTTTGGGAAGTACTGATGATATGTTCACAATTCAGTGGCGGTGATGGAGCACGCGTATTACGCTAGTTTCGGGTACCAGATCACTAATTTCTTCTGCGTTAGCAGTCGATATGGTGAGCGCCTCAGCATGGCTGCAATTTGTTAGAAAGTAAATCCTCTTTGATCTGATAAGTCTCTTTTGAATCACAGGAACCCCGGAGGAGTTAATGGAATTAATCGATGTTGCCCACGGCATGGGACTTACGGTTTTACTTGATGTTGTTCATTCACATGCATGTAAAAATGTCCTTGATGGTATCAACATGTTTGATGGTACCGATCACTGTTACTTTCACGAAGGGGCCAAGGGACGACACGAATTGTGGGACAGGTAGGCCATTCAGAATATATCACAAACGATACAGGACTCCATTCTAAGATTTATCATTTATGTCCACTCTCAGTCGCTTATTCAATTACGGTAACCACGAAGTCTTGAGGTTTTTACTATCAAATTTAAGATTCTTCATGGATCAATATCGGTTTGATGGATTCCGCTTTGATGGTGTGACTAGTGTATTGTACACTAGTCATGGAATCGGGACTGGGTTCTCCGGTGGTTACCACGAATACTTCGGTCCAGGCGTTGATGAGGAAGGAGTGACATATTTGATGATCGTGAGGTCTTTCCCTATACTTTTACAAAATGCTGAAGCTGATGTATTGGCCTTCCCAAATGGTAGGCAAACAAATTGATTCACGAACTCAATCCTCATGCCATATCGATCGCTGAAGATGTTTCAGGAATGCCAGGCCTGTGTCGACCAACCGAGGAAGGTGGTGTAGGATTTGATTATCGCTTATCTATGGCTATTCCCGACATGTGGATCAAGCTGTTGAAAGAGACGAGAGACGAAGATTGGGATCTGAACAATATCTGCTTTACACTCACCAATCGAAGACATTCTGAAAAATCGATTTGTTACTGTGAGAGCCATGATCAAGCGTTGGTTGGGGATAAGACCATTGCTTTCTGGTTGATGGATAAAGAGATGTACACTCACATGAGTGATATGACGGAGTTCACCCCAGTCATTGATCGTGGACTCGCCCTACATAAAATGATTCGGTGCGTGTCATTACAATTCGGTTCAAATGCGGCCGATCTTGACTCTTTCAACGCTACCTTTTCTTCTCTGATAGATTGTTGACCCATGCCCTTGGAGGGGAGGGATATCTTAACTTTGAAGGGAACGAGTTTGGCCAGTAAGCAATTCGTCTAGGCAATCGCCCTTCTCAAGTCCATAACCCATCATATTGATCGTATATCCATAAACAGTCCGGAGTGGTTAGACTTCCCTCGAGAGGGTAATGGCAATTCTTTCCATTACGCAAGACGACAATGGAACGTAGTGGATGATCCGTTATTGCGATACAGATATTTGAACAATTTCGATGCTGCAATGAATAACCTGGAGGGCGAATATAATTGGTTGTCAAGCCCTCATACATATATCTCATTGAAGCACGAGGTGAGATAATGATATGTTCCAATATCCTGCTTTGCTCCTGACTGATGAATTTGTGACGTAGTCTGATCGAGTTGTAGCATTTGAACGAGGAACGCTGCTGTTCATCTTCAATTTTCATGCAACAAATTCCTATACCGATTATCGAATTGGTGTTGAGTGGCCAGGTCAATATAAGGTAGTATTGTGCAGTGATGAGAAATCACGATTTGGTGGGCATGATCGAGTCGATCTAGGTTCAAGGTATTTCACTACCAACCTCGAATGGAACAATCGAAAGAACTATGTCCAGGTCTATCTTCCAACTAGAACCGCACTCGTGCTTGGCCAAGTTTGAATGAATCTGTAGTCTAAAACTTGCGGACAAAATTGATGAAAGTTCTCCTGTTTGATTTTCAAAATGAACATTGACAAATGAGTAAAATCGTCAAAATACCATCAGTAGTTTTTCTTCTTGTACTCCTCCAATGATCATTCTTAGGCTGTCTAGACACCCAATCAACTCAAAGCCAATGAGTCATCTTGTCAGATTTCTCTACCTTTGACTTTCTCTTGACAATTTGTTCTCTGTTATGCATGGTACTACTAGTCAGTGAAAAGATAGAAAAATGATGTGTTTACTTTGTGCTGTATAACGCCTGCTAATATATTTATATAACTTTTATCGTATGATACATTTGCAAAAATGGTACGATTTCTGTTGCACTTCTGTCACCCATAAAGTCGAGAGAGATTCAAGGGAGGAAAGAATTCGGGTAGGTATGTATTTACAAGATGGTGAGCTCAATGAAGGTGTTTCGAGATGTGTGAATGTTTTAGTGTTTTCGGACAGGGACCTGATGATATGCGTATCAGCACGCGTAAGACCAAACCAAAGTCTAACAAAAACAACAATATCTAACCTAGTATGGAGAACAACACAATTAGATAAGATCATGAACAAATTCTGACTTTTATGAATAAACAGAATACTTTATAGATGCAGATAATGAACAAAGGAGTTATCGAAACTTGATAACGATCTTTTGGGGAATTAAGAGCAATATTTCTTATAACATATCACAACAAAAAGTAATTCAAATAAAACATATATTAATGGTATTGATAGTAGAAATTTCACTTACTTCTCTTTCCAAAAATGAGAAAGAGAAGTAAGATGGAGTGATTCAGAGGTATTTTGTATAACATTCAATTTCTTCATTTTTCTCATTGGGGTGAAGTAAAATGTAGTTCTTTCTTATATTTCTTTAAAACCCTATCTCAACTTTAATTCTCTTATCTAACTTTTAAATTTGTCTTGTCGATTGTACACTTCAACAAGATGCAAAAGATCTCAACGAGGAAGACAACAGTTATCAAAGATTTAGGATTTCTATCAGACTTTATAAAGTCCCTCTTCAGCGCGGTAATTTGTTAAGTTCAGGCTCTCAAGTCTAGTTGCCAAGGTAGTCATCATAACTGGCACAAGCAAGATGGCCCCTCTTCTGTTCTGCCGTGGGTTGAAGGTTTTGCCATGAGACTACTCCCTAACTCTCCCTCTGATGATGTGAATTCTTGAGCGCAAAATGTTGATCATATCAGACATTTAATTTTTCATGCAGCTCTTGCGGATTTAAGAAGGTTAAAAGAAAAAATGGTGCGCAGTGAATGTGGAAAAATGTGGAAAAATTGATGACGGTCAAGCATCATGACAATTCTCGAGATTTGATGGAGGCTCATGGGCTTGAAAATCATGAAAATGTGAAATTTCGATATGTCATATCGCTTGGTCAGGTATCATGGGAAGTCTGGCTGAAACGGGACAGCTGCGTGTATGGGAGTAAATGTGTCTAGCGGCTAGGACTTGGCCGCTAGATCACCCCTTCTGATACTCCCAATCTGCTCAGACCCCAATCCGCTATAGCTGTGCCGCGTGCGCCCAAAATCAGGCAAGCCTGAAATTGAATTATATATACAATGGCGAGTACACACTCGCGTTTTCCTCGAGGGAATGTGAATAAGTCATCCGAGAAAACCCATGAGATCTTAGAGAAACGTCAAGGTACAGAAGCAGAACAGGCGTGAGAGTACGGAATCGACATTTAATCCAAAGATGTCAAAATAGTCCTCCCTCTTGATACTCTTGTCACCCGGTCTCCTCACCATCACACACTGAAAGTTTTATTTTCATCCTCACACTCATTATGTTACATCCCTCGTTTACTGGCCTTATTATCAACTTCATCATCATCATCTTTTCATCTCAGCTGGCTTTATCTGAAGACTTCTCAATCCTTAGCCCTGACAGCCCCAAGCTCAAGAGTCTTCCGCAGGACGAGCAACAACTCCCTAAATTTCCACCAGGAGCGCTGACAAGTTACACACCAAACCCAAAACAAGGCTTTGTTACCTCTCAAAACGGACATCTATATTTGAATGGAAAACTTTTTGACTTCCGGTCTTTCAAGTCAGTCGCCATATCATGATTTATTAGTGTAGCTTGGCATAATGTTTGACTAGGCTCGATTTTTTTATTTACCATTACTCTTCTTTCTGCGTCGGCTGATCAGTTCGCCAGAGCTGGTTCCAAGTGAGATATTCATACCAATTCGTGGACCTCCATCATAGCAAATTGAGCTGAAGTGAACTTGGTTGATGGCGCGCAGAGGACACTGTCTACGAAATTACAGACATTGCACGCACAATTGCCGGATTTGCAACACCCGCAACAAGATCCTATACTTTGGGTGTTGCAAATGAACGATGGGGTGGCAATCAGCGACTAGAGCATGGCCACATCAGTAAGTTTCAAGATTCTTCCAAGCAAATAGTGGAGAAATGCTAAACCCTTGAATAGGTGGTTGGGATGTGGTGAAAAACGACTGGGTATACAACGAAGACGTCTGGCGAAGATTGGATAAAGTTCTTGCGATCTGCGCTGATGAAGGAGTTAAGGTTATCTTTCCAATCATCAATCAGGATTATGGAAAGATAGACGAGGATTGGGTGGGAAACTTCAACGATGTAAGACTATCAATTATTTTAAATCTCTCCTCTTCCACTGACAAGAGTTTCAAGAACAAGCAAACTCATGGGTGCTTCTGCGTATATCTTTAGTTGATTCGCCATAGATATAACGTATCCGATTATCGACAAGCCGAAATAACGGTCGATTGGTTTACGGATAGGTCCATCAGGGAAGACTTTAAGAAGATTATTCATTTCTTTTTGACTCGGCGGAATACTGTGAATGGAAGGATCTACGGACAAGATGATACTTTTTTGGCCATCGAGACAGGAAATGAATTAAATTGGTCTTTGGTAGAGTTCAATGCTACTACCAATGGTACTACTACCAATGGTACCACTACCAATGGTACCACTGCAACCACTGCAACCACTGCAACCACTCTAACTACACCTGACCCGACAGCTCCGCCGCCTCTTCCGGCGTTCACTATGTCCCACAATCGCTCAGCACCCGCGGATGTCAGTCAATTCCCAGTACGATCCACATTGGGAACCAAAAGACTGATACGTGTTGTTTTTAGTGGACTATTGAAATTGCAAAGTACATCAAGTCCCTTGCTCCTAACATTCTCGTCATGGATGGCAGCTTGTGGGTCAATAAACACTCTAAGAAATCACCGATATGATGCTGAAAATGCTTTCCTGTTTGATTGACTGCTCCCGAACTTAGTTCTCGTAATACGAATGTTACTGAGGCCTGGCCAGTGGAGTGCCTTCAATCTCCATACGTTGATCTGTTTTCGTATCACTTTTGTCAGTTCATCGTCTTTTTATAAACATCAAGAATAGCTATGCTAAATAATCTTTCCTTTTAGATGGTGATGACGCCCTTCTCACTGTCAATCAGTAAGTTTCAATTCTCCATTGCTTTGCGACTTGCGATTCTAAATTTTCTTACATGCATCCTTAGATATCAAGCAAGGGCGGAAGCTTTTGGAAAGACATTTATTGTTGGAGAACACGGGTTCTGTACGCTTCTAGCTAATCAGATAACATTGCAGCTTCCGATAGCTGACCCCTACGCTCAATCTATGGCACAGACTCAAATTCTTCAGCTTACGAGTACTTCTATAGAACTTTCAAAGGTGCTGGAGCATTGATTTGGTCACTTAGAGGACATTCTGAACCGGGAGGATTCATTACACATGGTGAAGGTGAGCTGGCGATTGCCGTCTTTGTCAAGTCTATTGGACTGGTCGAGAACGTCCAGCATTCCATACTCTATCCTACACATCTTCATCAGCTTCTGACACCCAATTTCCCTCTATCTGATCTTTGAACTTCCGGGCGCGGTTCACCTTTTTTACTAGGAAACAACATATACAGGTGACTATCGACGATGAGCATCTATATGGTCATCTTCTTTCACTCGTGACTGACTTTTTTGAATGTGTTAAATTAAGTCTCCACGTTCCAGGGTGGAGAAATCAAACCTCAAAGGATTTCGATCAACAAGAGTATGAGATAGTCAGACAAACCTATCGAGCAAGGTAAAGTGATATCACTTCGAGAACTTCAGATACCATTACAGATCCTAATTTTCGCACTATAGCTTTGATATCCTTGGAAAGCCTGTCGGCCAGTATCCCATCCCTGGTCCTCCTCATGCGTTTTTCGCAACTAACTCGACTGCCACAGGGATTAGTTTTAAAGGCTCAGCTTGGGCAGAACACTATGAAATTTGGGGGGTAGGTCATATGGCAGTCTGATCGGTTTCCATCCTATGATAATGAGGGCTGATTGTTGATCATATTTACCACTTGAATCTCCTTCTATATCACCCGTAACAGGCTGTAAACGGTGGAACTTTTGTCAAGGTAGGTCTTGTCCCATGATATGCGAATACTGAAGAGTTTGTAAAGAAGTTCGAACTGATTTAGTTTTTTGGTTGTACTCTATAAGGTTGCTGACAAAGTTTACGATAATGTGAACTCCGGCAAACTCTTCTTTGCACTCGACCCTTCGCAACCCGAACAACCCCTATACATCCCTCCGCTCAGCTACATTTCCATTATATTACCACAAGTAGGATGGATGGATAACAAGTGGTATGACGGGGTTGTGACTTTAACTACATCAATAGGCTTTGTACCCTCAGCATTTCAACGACGTTCACATTTTCAATCTCATCATTCTCGAAGAAAACTTTCCCATGGATCGGTCGCGCATAGTCATTTGAACGTCAAGCGAGAAAAGAAAGTGGGTATAGATAGTCATTCGAATGTTAAACGACAAAGTAAAGGCCAAAAGGGTGGTTGGTTTTCAGTGAGAGCTATCAGCGCAGATAACGTCCCAGGTGGATTCTCACAGGCTGCTTGGATATCAGCTTCTGATGATATATGATACATATGAACCTACCGTGAAAGTATGAAAGACTTGCTTTCAGGGTCTCCCTGTTCCTTCTTTTGGAAATTGATTTAGATTTTTAAAGACTTTTTAGATTTAAATGATATTTAATTACTTCATTGTATTTTTGATTGTTGATTAATGTGCAGTGAGCTTGTATTTATGATATGGTTTAATTTTTTTGTAGAATGACTTCATTTTGTGGTATTGAGTTGGGTACTGAAGTCTAATTCAAGACTTAGGTGTGTTTGTTACTATGGATGCTGGATTCTTCAACTTGCAAGGTGATCTTTTGGCACATAATCAAAGAGATGCTTGATATTGACAGATTTTTTGCGCAGCCATCCGCTGTCCTTGATAAATCTCACACTGCTCTCTAGTGAGTGGCATTCTATCAAACTTGACTAAAGTGGGTGTAAATAGCAATTTGCCTTTTCAGCATCTGTCATTGTTTTTCTCAAGTGCTAGGGTACTTATGGTTAAGTGCTTTTGATCTCTTTTGGTCGGTCAAAAAAGCTTAAATTGTAGTTTGAATCTGATAAAAATTGAGAGTTAATGGCATCTCTTGTTTTAAATATTACCACTCGATCACTTTTAGGGAAAGAGCTTGCTGTCCTCGAGATATCTTTGTCGAGCCATGTTCGCTAAACCAATCGACTCACATTCAAGTACCTCCAACAAATCATTCTCATCACCATCCTATTCATGGTCAGGTTTAGCATCCTTTGAATGGGATGTGTTGATCCTGTCAACGTGCATCAAACTCCTACTATTCCCTGCCTAGTGAGTGATGTCATCAAACAATTACAACATAAACAGTTGGAAGTCAGTTCAGCTCTGACTTTTCGATGATGTTTTGATCGAAAGTCGCTCAACGGATTTTGAAGTTCATCGAAACTGGCTCGCCATCACACATTCACTACCTCTCTCGCGGTGGTATTATGACGTAACTGGCTTTTTGCACCTTATGCTATCCTTCGGTCTCAAGCAATATTATCTGTTCATCACTTATCATTATCATATCATCATCACTTTCTGGATCAGACGACATCAGAATGGACTTTAGATTATCCACCCTTTTTCGCTTATTTCGAAAGGCTTCTCTCCTCCTTCGCAGCATGGGTGGACCCAAAAATTGTTCAGCTATCTAATCTTGGATACGCATCTTCAAGCTGTGTCGCATTTCAGAGGGGTAGCGTCATAATCACCGAGTTGGTTTTGGGTGCCGTCTTGTTAAAGTCAGTGACTATAGCTTTATCTTGGACAGGATAGTGCCTAAGTCATCGATTTTATAATTCCAATAGGTTAGCACGCAATCCAACGGAAGGACAAACATCCGCTTCCGCATTTGCTGTCTCGACCTCTTTGTTCTTGCATCCAGGCCTCCTCATTGTCGATCACATTCATTTTCAGTACAATGGCTTCTTACTCGGAATCCTCATGTGGTCAATATGGGCGATCAGAGATGTGAGCACGAAGACAGGCCAGATTTCAGGTGTTCGCAATCGATATGGAAGACTGATCCAGTGACCATGACTTATAGAGACATTTCAAGACCTCTGCGTTATTATTCTCCATCTGTCTCAACTTCAAGCATATCTTCGTCTACCTCGCTCCTCCCTATCTCGTTTATCTCTTACGTGCCTACTGCTTCCCATATCCCCGGGACGGATCAGCTTCACTCAGCAATTTTCATTTATCTCGATTGATTCAGCTTGGATTGATCGTAGTAGGAACATGTGTCATCAGCTTTGGTCCATTTTTCTTGGTATCTGGTACTCCTGGTATCACCCAGATTTTCAGTCGACTTTTTCCATTTCAGAGAGGTTTGAATCATGCCTACTGGGCTGGAAATATATGGGCTGTGTATAGCGCTGTTGATCGAGTCCTGCTCAAATGTAAGCGCGTAATATTGTGGGCGTGGTTGGTTTAGCCTTCTAACTGACTTCCAACACCACAGATATGTTGTTTCGTGGTGGTGATGTCAACCAAGATGCAATCAATTCATCATCTCGAGGCTTGATTGGAGACACTTCTTTCGCAGTTTTACCTGAAATCAGTCCCACGACCTGCTTTGGCTTAACCATTGCTCTCATAACAGTCAGTTTGGAAAAATGGTAGCACTTGATTCATCGCATTCTAACGCCAGGCCCTCTTCTGTACGATTTGGTTCTCTTTGCACTTTCATCCAGCTTTTCATGACGAAGCTATGGCAAGATCCAACATATCCTAGGTTTCTAAAATCTCTAGTTTTATCAGCCTTTACTTCTTTTCTCTTGGGTTGGCACGTACATGAGAAAGCTGCTTTACTTTTTTTAATCCCTATGACGTAAGCCAACCAAATGATGAACAAAGAGAAATGAACTGAATCTGATGGACAGTTTGAGATTTATAGACTTTTGGCTGGTGAAGATTATCAACATTTTCGTACTTGGATGATCGCAAGTTCGGCTGGGATCTTCGGCTTGTTTCCTCTCTTAATCAAATCTTCTGGTATGATTGTGTCCCTTCCGAAAACTCTGTTACATCTTTTTTGGAGGTCCATCTCAAGTCCATCTTATTGATTTTTTTTCTTACAGAAACACCTATCAAGATTATTTACACTTCAATATGGTGTTCGATTGTGTTTACTGTCTTGAAAAAGAATTTGTTCCGGTATGTATCCGATCTGAATGAGTTTATCAAAAAAAACATCTGACTAAGTAGTATTCCTGATTTTCATATATCTAGTCCATCTTTGTCAACTGCTTCTTTACTTCTCATCATGATCGAAAACACTTACATTTGTGGATTCGTTCTGGTTCAAGCATACGTTTCGATTTTTCATCAATTCTTATTTGGTAAAGGTAAACTCATTTTTTCTAAAACTCATTCAAGGAGATCATGTTTTCCTTAGGAACGTATTGATTTTGATGTTTGATTGTTTGATTAGAAGGCCATGGAAATTCAATGGATTTTTTACCTTTGATGATTACTAGTATTTATTGTGGGATTGGAATCATTTGGGCTTATGTTCGAATGAGTTATTTATATTTTATTTGATGATAAGCTTTTGTTGACAATAAGTGAATCGATATTCCATAGGATATTGATACTTTGTTAATCGATCTCAACGAGGAAGATAACAGTTATCAAAGATTTAGGATTTTATCAGACTTTATAAAGTTCCTCTTCAGCGCGGTAATTTGTTAAGTTCAGGCTCTCAAGTCTAGTTGCCAAGGTAGTCATCATAACTGGCACAAGCAAGATGGCCCCTCTTCTGTTCTGCCGTGGATTGAAGGTTTTTACCATGAGACTACTCCCTAATTCTCCCTCTGATGATATGAAATCTTGAGCGCAAAATGTTGATCATGTCAGGCATTTAATTTTTCATGCAGCTCTTGCGGATTTAAGAAGGTTAAAAGAAAAAATGGTGCGCAGTGAATGTGGAAAAATGTGGAAAAAATTGATGACGGTCCAAGCATCATGACAATTCTCGAGATTTGATATGGAGGCTTCATGGGCTTGAAAATCATGAAAATGTGAAATTTCGATATGTCATATACCTTGGTCAGGTACATGGGAAGTCTGGCTGAAACGTCTTCCAAATTGCTCAGGATTTTTTTTACTTGGGGGAGGGGAAAGATCTGATGGTCGAAGTCGTGAATGGTTTGGATATCTTTGGTTTGAGAGAAACAAAGTGAATCATAATGAATAGATCATCATCATGAGCAATAAGCAACCAGACGTGCAACCCAGCGGGTTTTCAAGGCTATTCAGTATGGATGAGTCTGTTCGCTGGCTCAGGCAGGAGTCTTTAATGTTGATTGGAATTGGGGTCAAATCCCCTTATTGAGGAGATTGAATTTGATTCTCTTCTTGGAGTGCTTCATTGTAGTGATCTCGCTCCTGGATCTCCTATTTTTCACTGAGCTATATAGATTTCGATCGAGGGATGAAGATTCAAATGTTGAATTTATGGTTGAGATGATAAGAAGTTTGCTGGTGAACATTAGGTAAGATCAAACTCAAGATACATGGAATGATGATTGTTGGTGGTTTGATTGGATGATAAGTTAAGTTCCTGGCTGGGAGACTGATGATGAGGATGGTTGAGATCACTTTTGATTTTTGATCTGCTCCTTGATGATGTCTTCATTAACCATCAAGTTCAAGGAGAGTTGATGAGCTTAAGTTCACTTTGATTGAAAAACTGTACAAGTAAGTCATCAGAAGAAATTCAACCGATCAAATAGGAACCAATATTCAAATTAAAAATGAATGAACCAATCCACAAACTCATCAGAATCTAATCAAGACCGAACAAAGAAAGAAAGATTGATTGAAAGATTGAAAGATTGATTCCATTTCACTTTACCTTCTCAATCTCATCCCAAGTACATCGAGGAATCATGAGTTCGACTAATCAAACAGGTTCTGCTGGTGGGTGGTGGTCAATGGTGTCTGATTTGACGGGTGTTGCTGTAAGTCAAATCAGTTTGAATTCAATCTCAATCTACAATCTAAACTCATCATCCAATTCTTAACTTCAAACCCACTCGATGCTGTTCATGCTCATCACCATCATCCATCACCATCAAACCATCAAAAATAGCCAGACATATTGAAATTATTAAGCTTACTCTTAATCTCAATCCCATTATCAATCCCAATCCCTCATCTACAACATCAAAACTTAACTTATTTTCATCTTTATTCTATCTCAATTTCATTTTATTTCTTAATCGGGATCTTTGATTTGAAATTCGGTTTGATTCAATTACTCTTGGATTCTCTCTTCACTTATTTCATTTGTCATTCATTTCTCATTCCTTTAAGTCAAACTCAATCCACCAATCAAAATCAAAATCATCAAAATCAAAATCAAAATAAAAGAAAAGCCAAGAAAATCGTTTGGGGTTTGTTTGCTGGGCTGTTAACTCATTTGACTTATAATCATGCAAAACGAATAATTTGGAAGATTCCCTATGAAACAGTTGAAGTAAGTGGATCTTTTTCTTTTTTCTTTTTGGAAATCGTTTGAAAATTTTTTAAATCAATTGATGAATGATTTTGAATAATGGATTTCCATTTAGATCACTGGAGCACAAATGGTCTTAGTGATGAAATTAGCGACTTTTGCTTGGAACGTTTATGATGGACATCATCGATCTAAATCAGAATTAGATTCCTATCAAGCTTCCACCTCCATCGATCGTCTTCCAAACCTCTTAGAATTCTTATCTTATTGGTAATCAAACCCCAGTCTCCTTTATGATCTGATGTGTGTTGAACTGACCTCTTTCTATAGTTTCTTCTTTCCTTGTTTACTTGTTGGACCGGCTATCTCTTTCAAAGATTACTCAAGATTCGTTCAAAGAGATAATCGATCTCTACCATCAAATCGGTTCATTAACTCATTTAAATCTTTGAGCTTGGGATTCATCTTTGCTGGTTTAGTTGGAATTCATGGTTCGACTTGGTCTTATGAAAAAATGGTAGAAGACAACTTTAGAAACCAAAGTTGGTTGAAGAGGTAAACGAAGTTTCAAAGCCTCCATGGATTCTTTTTTTTCTTTCTCTCTGTCTCTCTCGAAAGATGAAGAGATCAATGATCGATTGATTCCAACCGGTTTTTCTTTTTTTCCTTTTTCAAGATTTCTTCACGTTCAAATCTCAGGGTTTATGGCTCGTTCACGTTACTATTTAGTTTGGTTATTCGCTCAAGCTTCGGTGACGATCTCAGGTTGTGGGTTTAATCCGATCACTCAAAAAACCGATATAGGTCAAAACATTCAGATCATGAAGATCGAATTCGCTCAGAATTATAAAGGTGTATTTGATCATTGGAATATGAAGACGAATGTTTGGTTAAGAGAAACGGTTTACAAACGGGTTTCGGATTTAAAGGTCAAAGGGGATCAGGAAAAGAAAGAAAAGGTTCGAAAACCTGGATTTGGGGCTACTATGGCCACTTTTGCTGCTTCTGCTGCGTACGTTCTTATCTCTTCATCCTCTCTTGTCTTTTGTCTCTCTCTTTTTTTTGTCTTCTCAATCGATGATGTGAAAGAGAAATTGATTGGGTTCTGTTTTTTGTTGTTGTTGTTCGGGATCAGTTGGCATGGACCTTTACCAGCCTATTTTCTTGTGTTTCTTTCTGGAGGAGTTTTACAAGCATTGGCTAGATCGATTAGAAGATCGATTAGACCTTACTTTTTGATTTCAACTGATTTACCCATCCAGCTCAAACCGATGTATGATTGGATCTCATGGATCTTAACTCAAACCAATCTAAATTATTTGGTGATTCCGTTTGTTTTATTAGATTTAAAGAAATCCTTCATGGCTTATCAATCCGTTGGGTTTTATGGTCATCTTTCGGTTGGGATCTTATTGATTCTCTTATGGGGTTTCGGATTTGAGAAAGTCTTGATTAAAAAACTTTCAAATTCAAATGATCCATTTACTAAGAATTCTCTTAATTCTGATTCTAATTCTTCTTCTTCTTCTTCTACTACTACTACGACTACTAATACTAATGATACTAATAATACTAGTGTTGAAAATGCTAGTAAATTAGGAATTACTGATTGTATGAATCCTAATATGACTGTTTTACAATAATCATTTCATTTAATTGACTTTTTTCTTCTATTTCTATTTTTCTCTTCTTATTCTTGAAGATTTAGTCTGAATTCAATCTCTTGTGTTTTTTTCCTTTCCTTTTCTTTTTTTTCAGGTTGGAAATCCCTTAAGAAATTAAAAAATGAATTTCATCTTGATTTTTATAGAATTTTTTTTTTCAATCAATCTATTTATATACTTACCCAATTTTTTTGGGTTTTCCTTTTTTTTTTTTTTTTGGATATTTTTTTGTTGTGGGCTGTGTCCTAGAAAAAAAAAAATGGGTACATACATTGGGTGATGTTCTTTTAAGTTCAAAAATTCAAAGTCAGTCTAAGAGCTTGTGGTTGCCATTCAAGGCTTTTCTCAAACCCCATACTTCAGTCACACTTACTTAACAAGAATCTTGATGCCAAAAACTCTTGAGGTGTGAGACACCATCCTTGTGAGGGTAGGGTGCTCTTTTGGAGTACTCTAACCTCACTAATGGGTGGTTTTAGGTTGTATGTCTGTAATAATAATTATATTTTTATATTGCAATAAATATTGTAATTACAATAATCAAGAACAAAGCAAAGGAAGAGAGAAAGGAGTGAAGGATGGATCCAAGTCCTTCCTTTAATCTTTGTATTAACAGATTAAAGAGTGATTGAGTCTACTAGTCTGGTTGTTCTAAAGTCACCAACTTGGGGTTTTTCTATAGGTCACCAACCTGAAGTGCTTGTCTGTAGGTCACTAGCCTGGGGTTGTTCAAAGGTCACCAACCTAGTTGGTTCAACTTGAGGAAAGTAGAGGATCCAGAGGAGTGAAGGGTATATTAAACATATTCTAGAAATCCGTGTCCTGCTCAAAAATATTTTTTTTGTTTTTGTCAAGGATTCACAGAGATTCGAGCTAAAATATGTACAATACAGCCCTGTATTAGAAGTTTCTTGTTCAGTCGGGTCCATACCACAGCTGATGCAGGGCTGTATTTGCTCTTATTTGACGTGCACCTTGAAGAAAAACAAAATGAAAAAATTGGAACATGACATTAATTTCTAGAATAGCTGTACTTACTTTCAATCAAGGAACTGATTAAAGTTAGAGAAGTTAATCACTAGTCTTATAATTTTAAGACTCTTGATTTGTACCTCAGTTGAACTTTGGTTAGTTCTTAAAAGTTGTCAGCCCTAAGCACATGTACATGTACTCAAGGGATGACTAAGAACAAAATAAGCCCCTAAAACCATGATTACATATATATACATACTACAAACAATATGTAACATATATGTAAAAACCCATAAAACACAATAACACCTCATAACTCAGTGTCAAGAGTTAAAATATGCTTAATTACATATATGCAAATACTAAACAATATATGTAACAATATATAAAAACCCATAAAAACACAATAACATCTCACAACCCAGTGCCAAGAGTTAAATATGCTTATGTTGAATAAGGTATATACAGTCAAACCCGGGCAATTGCATACCTGCGCAGATGGATAACCCGCATTGATGCATAGAAAAGAATCCTAATTGCTAATCTTGATGTTTTCTACTGCTAAATTTCCCAAATTATGTGATTGCGCGGGTTCAACTGTAACATGCTTAAACCTTAACAACCAAATCAATAACAATTAGAAATCACCATTCATACCAAAATAATGATATAAACAAATATCACAGAAGTTAGGTTAAGAGAGAGGAATATATAAACCCTCCCTCTCAACCTCAGAGAAATCCCCCCAGAGAATAATAATTACAATAATACTTTTGAGAACTGACAAATTTCTATTGAAGTGATAATCAATAGTCTTATAAAGATAAGACTAGTGATACTCTTCAACCACTTTAGAGTTTCCTGATTAATAGTAAGTGATATCAATTCCCTCCTCTTGGATCCCCTACTTCCCCTGAATAGGACAAAATTTCAGGTTAGTGACCTCTAACAACTCTAGGTTAGTGACCTTAAGAAGCACTTCAGGCTGGTGACCTCCAGAATAACCATAAGTTGGTGACTTTATTGATAACCAGACTAGTGAACTCAATCACTCTTTAATCTGTAATACAGAAGATTAAAGGAAGGAATTGGATCCCTCCTTCATTAAGACTAGTGTTGATACTCAACCAATCCAAAGTCTCTTTCTGTTCCCTTTCCTCATTTATTAAATCATACTTGTAAATACCCTATAAGTGAAATATACAAATAAATTATAAACTGAAATATAAAAATATATATATTTTAGTGAGCCTTGAGCACTCAAAAGAGTACCCAACCCTCACAAAAGTAGTGTGTAATAAAATGTTTGGGGGATTCTGCTTGAAGAGTGAGAGGAGGTGTTTATATGCTCTCATCTTTCAACCTAATTGTAGTGATACTTGTTTGTATCACTACTTTGGTTGAGGCTTATCATTTGTGTTTATTGTTCATGCTTATTTACATGTGTATTTGTTATTTACACTATGTGATATAAGCATAATGACTCTTGACACTGAGCTATGAGGTGTATTTATTGTATTTATAGGTTTAATTCATATATTACATGTTGCTACATGTAGTTATCAGTGTGCATGTGTATGTAATTAGGGGTTCATTAATATTATATGGCATGTGAAATGCTATCATTATGTTATATATATATGTAATTAGGGTTTGCCTGAGTATACATATATATATAATGATATTTTATTATTATAAGTTAGTCTTTGGGCAGACGTATATGTATCAAGGGCTGACAATCCTGTGCTCAAAAAAAACAAAGCCCACAAACTTTTTTTTTGATTCTGATATAGTCATGAGGATCAAGGAGTGTACTCAGATAAGAATTTGAATCAAAACTCTTGTACCTTATTCAAAAAAATCAATTAAATTATCTTACTTGAGTGAGAGTACTCTGATTGAAAGATTTTTGATTATATCAATTAGGACATTTCATGATCTCTTGGGTTTTTGAAATTGATCAAAATCAGAAATTTTGATCTTGTAAAACTTTTGATTGATCTTAGTGAGTGTTGAAAAGAATGAGAATGAAGTTCATTTCTTACTACATAATTAATTAGAATGTAAGTCTCAAGAATTGAAAAAAAAACATTTTTTTCTAAAAATTCAGTCAAAACTTCCAATCAATCTCCTTCAAATGATCTCAATTCAAACTTGTCTCTGATTACCATGTTTCTATGAGCTTCATATTTGGAATCTTTGGGGTTTACCTCATCTTCATCAAATGAACAAATTGAAGGGATTATCTTTAATCTTAAATAATGGTTTAATCTTTCTTGGCTTTGAAACCCAAGAGCTTTTAACCCAATCAAATCAAACTGTTTCAATTACTATGAATTTGATTTCTACAAGTGAACCTAAGTTTTTGGGACATTTCCATAAGAGAGAAAGGAGAGAAATGAAGATCATAAAATTGAATCTTACAAATACCTCTCTGGTCATTTTGACTATGTACAGAAGAAGACTTAAATCAAGATAGATCAAGTTCAAAGACAGATCTTTCAGGTATTTAATCAGTGAATGAAGAGGAACCGAAATTGGGATGGATTTTCTTGTCTGTCATCCCACTTTCAATCAAGTGAGTAGATTTGATCCAGATGAGTTTTAATGGGGTGTCAACTTCAACCGTTTCCTTGAGGGGACAGCTCACACATCTTCCTTTCTCTGATCTTCTACTCAATCTTGACCTTTTGAGATCTCCTTAACTTCTTCATTGGGCGCTCCCATCCCCTTGAATCTCACCCCACCTTCACAAACACATCCCCAGTTTGATTTTTGGCAAGCTTCACATCCCCAAGGCTCTTCTTCTTCTGCCCTCACCTCATTTCCCTTGGTCAAACTCTCATCAGTAGAGATGATGGATGATTCGGCTTCGTAAGCATGGGTGAATTCACCCAAGGTTTGATGGAATGAGACGAGGATGATGAAGATGAATGAGATGAGGTTGAGGTTCATGATGAAGATAATCTAGATGGGTAAGATTGATTGAAGAAGGTTTGAGTTAGATAGGAAAATCGAGAAGAAGATTTAATTTTTTCAAAGACTGACCTTTGATGGAAAATCAAAGTAAGTGAAATTGATAACTGGACTTTTTGGGATTTGAAATGAAAATCAAGGAAATCTAAATCAATCAAAAGTCTAAAAAGAAAGTGATCATAAAAGATAAGCCTTGGGTTTTGTTTAAAAAAAAAATTCTCTTTACATCACTTTTAAATAAAGATCTGTTTGAATGAAGAAAAACTCGTAAGTTGACATACCGAAATCAAATGTGTAGGTTTAGAAAATGAACTTGATAAGTTGATGATTGGATAATGAAAAAACTCATCAGAAGATAAGTTGAGCTTTTATATTCCTTGAAGACCAATCCAATCGATCTGCGTCCGACTTTTCCTCAACATCAAGTCATGAAACATCTTACTGCTATATTCGTTGAAGACAAACCCAATCGCTCTGCGTCTGACTCTTCCTCATCATCAAATCATGAACCATCTTACTGCGTTTGCTATGTACCGCAGTTTTCTTCAGAGTCAAAGATTTCGTATTAAGGAGAAACGACTTGCGAACTTGTTTGAACAAAGAAACTTGAGATCTCTATCTGAACTTTGTACTTTTATCTCTCAATTTGTTCGAATTAAGTTTTAAATTCTGAATGAAATCCATTCCGACCTCTCTAAGAATCTCTTACAATCTTTTTTATTCTTTTCTTTCCTTATCTTTCGCTTTCCCGGATCCGATCACGTAAATCTTTGGGTGTTTTTGAGTCTCATTTGTTTTAAATAGGTGTGATGGTCAGTGTAACGGTTCACTTGACAGAGTTCCTCTCGCGGCGTCCCTCGGAGGAGGTCCCTATCGCGGCGTCCTTCGGAGCCTCTCTTCGCTCCGAGGGACGCCGTCAAGTTAAGTGGAACGGACAGATGAAAGACATCATAATCGAACATTCACATACATATACCGCCCGGATAAAAGAACATTCATATCTCGATAAAAAATTTGTGCACTCCTTGACTATGATAACCATCTCTTCAAAGTTTACCTACAACTGATCTGACTAAATTTTCTGCCCGATGGATCGATCGATTTGATTGCGATAGAGAGAGAGAGAGAAAGAGGATCAGGTTTACCTTACAAGTCTTTAGTTCATTCGATCAGATCTGTTCCACTTTGAATTCCGAAAAACTCATCAAGTTGATAACCCAAAAAAGGGTAAACTTGAAATATCACTTATCTTTCCATATATATAAAGTTTTGTCAAACTTCACATATGAGTATGAGTGTAAACTTAATTTTTTTTAAAAAACTCTTCAATTGATATCTATCTAATGAAATGAAATGTATTCATAAGTAAGATCTCAAAATTAAATAAATGATAAAAATTATAAAAAAAATCAATTGTTTTGAAACAAATAGATAATTATACAAGTTCTTAAAGAAAAAGAAAACCCACCAAAAAAAGATATAATACTAAAGAGAAAACCCAAAGGTGAAAAATTCATATTCAAAGAAAAAAAAGAAAGGAAAAGAAGAAAGAAAAAAAAGAAAAAAAAAGTAAATTTGAAAACACAATCAATCAAATCACTTTGGAAAAAGAAAAAAAAGGACCCTTTTCACACACAGATAAAAACCCAAAGATAATCAAACTACAAATCTAAACTAATTTTTTTCAAAAAAAAAACAGAAACCCCTTACTAAAAAAAGAAAATCTAAAAAAACCTCTTTTTCCCTCTTGCTTTTTCCTTTTTTTCCCCACTTGATTTTCAAATTGAAAGTCCCCCAAAAAGAACTTAAATTTCAATTCTGAATCATCATCAAATTCAATCCAATCTTCATCTCTTCAAACCGTTTTAAAAGTTGTTCACTATTTCCCATATACTTTTCCAACGTTTCATTCTTCTTCATCAAACTTGATTCAGTTGGATGATCTGTTAATCGTTCATAAATCTCACTCTCTTCATTGATCATCATCTCAATATCTTTCTTATTCACTCTTTGATGAATCGGGGTGCCATTGATCGAACTCGTTTGATTAGGTTTGGTTAAAAACGTTTTTTTATTCAATGGGGTGCTTTTCGTATGAGTTTGATCGATTGAGGTGGGAGTCATCGGTCTAGAAATCGGTGTGATTGGTCTACTACTACTCGAATTAGGTGTCACAGGTCTAGAAGGGGTAGGATTAGATAAAACCGCATTCAATTTCACTCCATCTATCGATCCTCTAGACCTCCGTAATCTTCTTCTACCTTCTCCAGCTGTTCTATCAAGCTTAGGTTCTTCATCATGACTTAAAGTAGGATCATGATTCATCGTTTCAGATGAAGAATGTCGTTCTCTTAAATTGATCCGATCAGTCGTCAAGGGTAAATCCGTTCGACTCCTTCGCTTCTCATTTCGATTCTTCCTTTCTTGATCATCTCCACTACTATCTCCACTCCAAAATCGTTCTTCTCTCACTTCTCTTCGATGTACTTGGGGTGATCGTTTGGATGATTCATGATCTTCATCTGATTCGACTCGAGCTTTTGAACTTTGAAATTGAATTGAGCCTAATGAAGCCGATTGTTTATGTCTCAACATTCTCTGTGGAGTGTTGATCCCTCCAACCCGTCTAGTACTGTGATTTTTACTATTCAAACCACTTCCTGGCTTCTCACCTTTCGGAAACAATTTGGTAGGTGTGCCTTGTTGATCTTCATCACTTTCTTCTGGAATATCATCACTCTCAGATGATAGATGATGTCGATGACGAGAGGTAGCAGGTTGAGATTTGTTCAATCCATATGCTCTTCTAGGTGTTTGTGTAAGTTTGATTCGATTATGTTGTGGTGTGGCTGGTACGAAATCACTTGCCGTGTTTTCTAACATTTGTCGTAGTCTGGTGGATGGATCACCGCTTGAACGAGGAGGGATTGGTGTAGAAGATGATGGTTTCGCTGAACTCGGAGTGCCAGGTAGACCGGAGGAAGACTTCATCACGGGTGTTGCCGTTCCTGGTAGACCAGAAGAGGTGGATTTGAGGATCGGACTTGGAAGACCATTTGATAAGGAAGATGATTTCATCATAGGACTTGAAGTTGATAATGAAGATGGTTTGATCATCGGACTTGAAGTAGATGATGACTTGATCATATTAGATGAACCCAATTTCCTATCTGAGGATTGTACTCGAGAGTGACCTTGACCGATCTCTCGAAGACGATGAGATTCTTGACGAGGTGTATGAATAGGAGTTGACATCTTACGAGCTCTTGGTGTTTCCTTATCTGCAGTTTCAAAATCATTGTTGTCTACCATTGTGGTAGTGATAGATGGTGGTGGTAATGAGATTGGTCGGAGACGAGAGTTTCCTGGAGTGGCTTTAGAATACACAATAGAGATATATATGTCAGATAAAATGATTCGATGTGAATCGATATGAAGAGACAAACCTTTTGAGTTTTCATCGTTCCGATTGATCATTCGACCTTTTCGTTCAGATTGATGTGGAGTAGACCTAGAAGGGGTTGAAGTAATAGAAGATTGAGTAAAAGTATTTGGTGGTTGAAATGGATTGATTTTCGATTGTTTTGAGATCAGATTTTCATCCTTCTCATCATCTTCATCATCTAGTTCTTCATCAATCCACCAACCCCAAACAGTTTCAAGAACTTTAACTCGAAATTCTTTTTTGATTTGTCTGTTTTTCATCGCTTTGATTAAGATCTCGAGTCCACCTGATGATTCAAAGAGTTGTTTGTTAAAACTTGAATCGATGAAAGTGGTTAAAAGCAAATCAAGTAAAGGGATAGTGATTGATTGTAATTCATGAATCTCCAAAGCTGGTGAAAGGAACTGAAGAAGGATCTAAAAAGAACGTAGCACGAAGAGTTTACGTTAGGATTTCAGGGTTGAAGCTTTGTGAGATTTGGTTTTTGAATTTGAAGATGACAAACCTGTAAGTTGAATTGAGATGAGAATAACTTTTGAGAGGGAGGATGTAGGTGAAGGAGACCTTGAATGAGATTAAGAGCCAAGACAAATTGATGTAAAAGTTCGGAATCGATTTGATGAGGATCTGGAGATAAGATTCTATCTGAGATTTGTGAGATCCATCTGATTAAGATCATAGTAGCTAAGACGGGGTTCGTAAGAAGACCAAAACACATGTTGATGATGAGTTTAAGAGATTCAAAGAGTTGAATGATAAGAAAGATAAGCTTACAGTTGAGTTGAAGTTCAGATTGAAATCGAATAAACTCAATCGCATCTTTCTTTTGATGATCAGGACCCAAAGTAAAATGAATCAAGAATTCTTTGATGATGTTTAATGATTGATGACTGATTTTGAGTTGATGATGAGATGATTTGATGGTAGAGTTCAACAGGTTATCATAGGTTGAAAGTAAGTGAGATTGTGATTGGATTGATGATTGATTGATGATTGATTTGTTCATGTTGTGAGCCTAGTTCGATGTGCTGCTGATGTTGATGTTGATGCTGAGTTGGATGGTGATGGTGATGAGATTGAAGAATAATAATATTTCTTTTTTTTTAATTTGAATTTGATTTGATTGAGGATGAGGATGATGATGTCATCAATCCAAGCCACATCATTGGGTTGGGTCAGTTTGCATCTCACTTTTCCCAAGAAACCTTTCATTAAATTGTACTCAACTTGATCATTTGATCGTATTTCCTGTTCTTATCTCATCAACTTGATTTAGCTTGAATCGTCTTTTGATGCTGATAATCCTCTTGATTGGATTGGATTGGAATCTGGATTGAATGATTTATTTTTTATTTTTTATTTTTTATTTGATTTTTATTTTTGAAAAACTCCAAACCCCATCTTCAATTCGAACACGTGATCTTCACTTTGACACGTGAAAATCTTCAGATAAACAAAGTTGAAAAATCTCATCAGTCAAGCTTAGTGTACTGCAAACTATTTAAACAAATTCATGGTAAGACTCTCAAAGATTTCAAATCAATCAATCAAACAACATCAATTGACTATCTTGATTGTTTTTCTTTATCAGTATCATCATCATGGCCTTACCCAAATTCTACGCAGTACGAGTTGGAAGAAATGGACCTAATATCTATACGACTTGGAAAGAAACAGAAGAACAAGTTAGAGGTTATCAGAATGCACGTCATAAGAGTTTTCCAACTGAAAGAGAAGCAAGGGAATGGCTTGAAGGTGGTGTTAAGGAAGAAAATCAAAAATCAAAATCAAATCAAACACTTCAGAGAGCTTGGTTTAGAACTGATGTTAAAGTAGAAGAAGAAGTTCAAAAAACTCATCATCAATCACTTCATAGACGTAAAAGATACTTTGATTCAAAAGGTGATGATGGAGTGGAAGAACAAGAGGTGAAGAAGTTGAAAAGTACATTTCATTTTGATTGATTGGAGATTTCAATTGATTGATAAAAGAGTTTAATGATCAAAATCATACTTACTTTACTACTCATCTCTCTATCACTTATCAAGTTTTCGATCATCCATTTTTCGAGGATTACAATGGAGATTACAAAAGAGCGGCTGCTTATGTCACTGTAAGTAACTTTCCTTATGTTTGATTTTTTTTTACAAAGATACTAACTCAAAGAATGTTTCATTTCAAATGAATAACAATATAGGAGGTGAATTTCAGTTATATTCTATACAATTTTGGAATTCCCAATTTCTTAAAATCAATTACCAATCCTCTTTGAATTGTTTATTTTTTTCTATAGTTAGCTCATTCATACCGTGACCTTTCAGATGATCAAAGAAAAGTATTCAAGTCAGTTCAAGCAGGTGAATCACTTTTCTTCACTGGTTCAGCAGGTCAGAGTTTTTCCATTCTTAAATCTTAAAATACCATCATCTTTCATCAAACCAAAACTTAAGATCTAATTTCAAACCAATAGGAACCGGGAAATCTTTCTTATTGAAGACGATTATCGATTACTTGAAATCAATTGACAAAAAGGTAGCCGTCACCGCTTCAACAGGTATAGCCGCTTCACATCTCTCTGGTACCACTTTACATTCTTTTGCTGGAATCGGTTTAGGTAAAGAAGATCAATCGAAATTGATTTGGAAAGTTAGAAAATCGAAACATAGTAAAGAAAGATGGGAATCAACTGATGTATTGATTATTGATGAAAGTCAGTGATTTGTGTTTTTGTTTTGGCTTGAAGAATTTAAAACTCTTGAATCTTGAGGGTGATAATGATTTTTTTTTGGATTCAGTTTCAATGGTTGATGGAATCTTATTAGATGTAAGTCAAACTCTTCTCTTTTGTTTTTGGGTAATCTTTCAATTTATTATTTTTTAAATTTCTTCAAACTTATTCAAGATTACCTAAAATTTCTACTTTTTTTCTTTCTTGAACAAATAGAAAATTGAATATATTGCAAGATCAATAAGAAGATGTGAAAAACCATTTGGTGGGATTCAATTAATCTTAGCTGGTGATTTTTTTCAATTACCACCAGTGAGTATAGGTCATGATGTATTACCTTATGCTTTTCAAGCGAAATGTTGGACAAGATGTGTACCACAAGTGATTAAGCTTCAATTAGTTTTTCGACAAAAAAAACCAGGTAAGTTATGTTTCTTCAATCTTTGAAAAGGTTGAGATCTGATTCATCAGTTAATGATGATCTACCTTTTTCTAGAGTTTGTTGAATTATTGAATGAGATGAGAATAGGTCAAGTGAGTGAAAAGAATTGTAAATTGTTACAATCATTATCACGACCGGTCACATACCCTGATGAGATCTTACCCACTGAATTGTAAGTTTGATCTTCATGTATCACAGGATTGAAAGCACTTGAATCTGACTATATAGATAATAGATACCCAAGAAAAGATGATGTAACAAGAGCGAATTTTAATCATCTGAAGAAAATCAATCAACCTGAATTTATCTTTGAAGCTAGAGATAAAGCTGGTATACCATTACAAGACATTCCACATAATGAATTAAAAGCAAAATTAGATAAAGTAAAACTTATTGATTTTAAGAACTCATCTTCAATTTTGATGTATGATTTTCTGATTTAAATTTTTTTGTTTTAAATTCATAGAATTTATTGGTTCCATCTAGATTGAATTTAAAGATTGGAGCACAAGTGATGCTAGTCAAAAATATGCCAGATTCAGGATTAGTGAACGGATCCACGGGTGTGATTATTGGATTTGATCAATTACCAAACGATCCAGATTCTCCAAACCTAGGTAAACTATCAAATCCGTAAGTGAATTTCAACACACACAAAGTGCTTAATCTCTACGTCATTCCTGATCTTTCTCTTTTCTTTTTTCTTTCTTCTTTTCTTGTGGGTGTGTGACAGTCTACCAATTGTGCGATTTACAAATGGAGAAAGACGTACCATGTCTTCGATTTCATTTGATATCGAAGCTCATGATGGTACTGTGCTTGCTACTCGTTTTCAAATCCCTCTTATCCTTGCTTGGGCGTGAGTGTTTTCTTTTCTCTTTCTCTCACCTTATCAATGAATTCAATTTTTGATCCATCAAATTGATCATCAGAATTATTGATTGGTTTTTTTTGGGAGAGTTTTATAGATTGAGTATTCATAAATCTCAAGGACAAACCTTAGAGAGAGTGATTGTAAACCTCAAACAGTCCTTTGGTAATCCTTTCACTCTTACTATTTTCTTAAGTTCAATATGTTTGTGAGAACATTTGAGCTGATTTGGTTTTGTTGATCATTGTACCTTTTTCCAAATTTTAGAAAAGGTAAACATCATACACTCTTTATTAATTGCTTAGCATGAGAGTTGATCAAATTGTTTTATTGTGGAAATAGGGACAAGTGTATGTTGCATTATCTAGAGCTACAAGTTTAGAATCTTTACAAGTCATTGGATTCGAACCTAGAATGTAAGTCATCTTTCTTTCCTTTCTCTGAAAGGATTTGGTTTTGTTTGTTTCTGATGGTTTTTATTCTGGCCGGGGGGGATGAGAATGGTTTTAGAGTTGAGGCTCATCCGATTGTTTTACAATGGGCTAATTTGAATTGAGTTGATGTGATTAGTTTCATATGATAAATAAATCTTGAGTTTCTTGTTTTTGTTTTCTTACTTGTTTGTTTTATTTCCTTTACAAAGAGTTGTTGTTTGTCGTTTTTGTTTGTGTTGGTAATTTAAGTTTAATTGAGTTTGAATCTTTGGAGAAAGAATTTCTAAGAAAAAGCTTGAATGTGAGTTCAGAGAATCATAAATGGATTTTTTGGATTTGATGATTTCAGATGGTGTGAATTTTTTTCAATTTATCAATATTTGGATCTCAATGAACTAGTTGAATTCTTCACTCAATGATCTAAAACCCCTAAGCCTCCTGAATCCCAGTTACCCTTTCGTTACAAATAGTTACTTTATATTTCATATCTAGATTTCTTATCAAAATGACTATGTTATCATTGAAAAAGTTGTTCTACAGATTTCTCATTTTATTGTTTATATCTTTCTCATTCTTACTCATCTTTCATCATACCTTATGATTGGTTCACTCTAAGAACTCTATAGACATCTAACTAAACTAAGATTGCCACAACACAAAGCTTGTTGATAGTTATCAAACTCAGGAGGAGTTGACAACTTAGCTATTGTTTTAAGGTGAATCAGTTAACAATCAAATCAGCATTATAATCACAATATGTTTATTTACATTTCTTTAATTATAGACATAGTAGGGGTTTTCCATATTCCTGATTTTGATGTTCTTTCATCAATTTCATATCTGTATTGATCTTGTTATAAGTACATCTTATTTCTCTGCTATGTTGCTACTTTATTTAATTCTTTTCTCTTGTTTACTCATTTCTTGTTATAGTGTTTGAGTTTTATTTCTGTGTTTTGATCACTGCGATAAAGTTCATAGAGATCTCATCTACTACACTTTATCTTCTAGTTTCAATTAAATTCTACAGTCACAATCATCATTCTTGTCTATTAAAAACTTTCTGAATGCGAAAAATTGAGAAATATGATTTTCTTTATAAAGTAATTTGATCAAAAAGTTGATAATTTTAATAAAACTGAATCAGAAGAAAAAAAACTCTCAGTTTGATTTGTTCAGAAACTTCTTGATTAGGAAAAACTGATACAGACATTCAAACAACAACAACATAAAATTCAAAATCAATCAAAATCTGAAGAAACACACACACACACATTGAAAATGATAAAAGATACAAATCTACTGATGATCACTTAGTTTCAAGACATTACTCCTTGACTAATTTAAATCTAACTTAATCTTAATGATCATCAAGGCATCACATTCACTTCTTCCCAAGATTCATCATCTAATTTGGTCCATTGAATTCTTTCATGAGGTTCAACTTTAAGTTTTAATCTTAAATCAAAGGTATCCAAGAATCGAGTTTTTCAAGCAAAAAAACCCCACATCAGTTAACTAAACCCCAAATTCCGATTCTCACTAAAAACGAAAACCAAAAGAAATCCGAAAAACTCACAAGTCAATTGAGATCGGATCCAATAAAACCAAAGCAAATCGATCCAAAGCTTTGTTTTTCTCTTCTTCATTCTTCAATTCGGTTGGCCAATACGTTTTAGGTAATTCTTCTTTTGGAACCTTTTCAAATCTTTCACCTGGTTTAGATCTTAAAAAACTTGACTTTAATTCAGATGAAAGTTTTTCAAACACTCTTTGACGTTCCATTTCCCAATCAAATTCAATGGATCCTAAATTAGGTGGATTTAATTTTTGATTTGATACGAATTTTGGAAAGTTTGATTTTAGTGATGGAGGTGGGATAACATAAGTTAAGACACGTATACGGTACTATAAAGTTTTTTTTTTTAAAAAAATAATCAAGTTAATCAATCAAAAAACATCTTGAGATTTATTTTTAACAAAGTAAAATTTGGATCAAGAATGAATAAAAGGAAAAGTTTCAACCAAAAAAACCTCAACTTACTTGTTCGCCAGATTCAGAAAACCACCAACAAATTGAAGCAGGTTGACCCGTTTGAATCTCTTCATTTAAATTTAACAATTGATTAATTTTAGGACTTCTAATATCAGTACAAATCATCATTGAATTTCCGACTTGATCTGATTGATTCGGATTAGGACTAATATCATCTTCTTGACGTCTTTCATTCACAAATCCTCGATGTACACAGAAACGTGATTCAGGAAAATTGAATGAGTTGATTGGATTTTTAGAAATCGTACTTAGACAATAACTTATTGAATCTTTATTTATCTTCATACTTTTGAAAAAAAAGGATTAAAACTTCCTTAGTATTTCAATTTCGATTCATTCAATGAAATGAAGTAATAGAATTGAAATTCATCATTCTAACTTACTTTGAAGTGATCGATTCATTTAAACACTTTTTCCATTTAGGCGTGATGACTGACATGACCGCGAGACGGTTTTTGTTGATTGAATTGGTCAATGACTGTGAAGATTTGATCAGCGGGGAAGACATTCGATCACATTGCAATATGTGAAGGATAGGTTGATAAGTGTCACAGTGTGCATACACATCCGCAGTGACTGCGGTCGCGTGTGCATCCTATGACACTGATCAATATGTTCCTCACATCTCGTTAGCTTACGGTCCGTTGGGCTCCACATTTGGTGACCATCTGACAATCATCTGTCACCAAAATGTGAGATGCCCATCTTGCAGGTTTTTGTCAAGTTGATTGTCAGATGAGAACCATTTGGGCCAACCAGCCTGAGGGATTAGGTTGGGATTTCAGTCAGATGATCATCAGATGAAGATGGTGCTCTCACCCACCATCTAATGCTCATCTTGCACCTCAAGCAGTCAACTAGGCACCTCTCATCTCACTTTGATCAATCATCTTATCTTTTATCTTTCTTTCTTTTTTTTTCATTGTATCTACTCTTCTCTTTTGACTTAATTAAAAATGTCTTCCCCACTTCCAAAAGACCTTCAGTGCAAGAACACAACAAAAAAACCCAAAGAAGGGTGAAGAAGGCAGGGTCCTTGGCAAAGCTTAGTGGTACTTGAATGTTCAAGAAAACGTCTTGAAATAAAAAACAAGCAGGGCGGAAGAACATTTTGAAAAAGGGAAAGTTGATCAAACAAAGGTAAACAGGTTGAGTGACAAGTTTTTCAACTAAACAACTTTCACCTTGATGGTCATTTCACTCAGGTTTAGTGAGATGAGCATCAAGATGAAAACCATTTGGTCAGAAAACTCATCTAGACAGACATCCTACCTTCAAATTATTTGTTGAGATGGTTTGCTCAATCCCAACTGGGCAGACCTAACCTGAGGTCAAGAGGGACCTCAGATGTGACTTTGTGGCCAACCGGACCCTTAAAAGAGCCCCATTTGGGCGGCCGCGTCTGCACCCTTGCAGAGGGGCTTATGACTAATCCTCTATTCCTGGCATGAGAGCTCCATGGGTTAAGTCCTGTTAGGTAGTTTTTTGCATTTTCCAATTTCTCTGATTTATAAACACTAATTTTCTTTGATTATCAAAGTTCTTTGGAATCTCTTTCTACATGTGTTCAACTTTTTCTCATCCCAGATAGGAAGCTCCATCATCCTGTTTTTGATGTGGGTTTTCAAGTGCTTATGTCAGAGTTGTAATACTCTGTACAGTCAGTGACAAAAAAGTTTACGTACCTTAACTATATATGTAATAGTGCAGTGGGGTCAATGAGAATGTTTCTTCTCAAGCATCTTCTCCATGCCTCATCCAAAAGTTCTAATGTCTACACAGTCATTGCCAATGACCTCAAAAATGCATATTAATCACCTCAAATACTCTTCACTTCAAATATTAAACAACTTCCTTTTGTTTGAGCAGGGGGAAATGATTGAAAGTATATTTGGTCATCAAGGATTGATCACTGCACACTGGAGCCATAGAACCCCCACTACATATGTGCACCAGGATGGGCAAGTCAGGAGCTATCATGCACATACAGAGCTGCTCAGCTAATGGCTCATCTGAATGAGTGAATAATATGTAATACTACCTTTAATTTTTTACAATATCTACAAATCATTCAAAAAATTGACTACATAAACTGACATGTAATTTCATCAACTGAACTTCATGTAACACCTTTTCTGTTACTGTTGAATTGCTTCCAGAGTATTCTCTTAGGAGCTTTGGAGTTATATGTAGTCAATTTTTGGGGAGGAATTTGTCAAACTGGAAAAAGTTACACAATCTATCAAATATGATCTACTCATTCAGATGAGATGGGGACTGAACAGACCTGTATGTACATGATAGCTATGAAATTGCTTGCTTCTTGCATATATGTAATGTTGGTCTTATGGCACAGGTGTACATTGATTAACCATTTATGACCAATTACACTTCCAATCATTTCCCCCTGCTCAATTCAAGGGAAGTTGTTTAATGTTTGTAGTGCCTTGGAAGACCAAACAGATTCTCAGAACATGATCAGGAAACTTTGAAGAGGTTTTTTTTTGGAAACAAACCAGCATGCTTCATCTGCCTGGATCACTAGCAAGCTACCCATTAAAGTAAGCCTTCAAACAACTCAATCAGAAATTCACAAACTTGGATTCAACTCTTGACTGGCAGTATTAAAGCCTTATCTCAAGATCCGACATCTTCCAAGGCTTCTTCAGTTTGCTAAACAACACAAAGATTGGACTTAAAATGATTGGAAGAAGGTCATATAGGAAAGCCTGCAAAGAGGGTCTGGGTGTGCCATGAGCCTGGTGAAAGATCTAACCAAGACTGTTTATGCCCAAGTTTCAAGAGTGGACAAACTTCAGTAATGATCTTGGGCCCTTTCACAGCCAAAATTTGCTTGCTAATGATCATAATGCCTGCAGGATATTGATCTGGCACTGGTTTTGTTGATTTGATCTGTTGATGCATCCTCAGCTCACCTAATTGTCCATGTGATCTTATCTTGATGGAGGATAAAGCCCTGGTACACAAAAGTAGAGTGACAAAAGAATGGAGGGATCAAGATTTGATTCCAAAGTTAAATTGACCAGCAAAATGTCCAGACTTGAACTTGATTGAGCACCTCTGGAAGATAATCAAAAAGGAACGTTTCTGAAAAAAGATCAACCTGAAAGAGTTCAAGAAATCTGTGAAGGCCTGTGAAGCCACTCAAAAGCAAACCCTCATTGCAACCTTCAAGCTTAAGTTGGTTGAATCCATGCCTGATCTGATCAAGCCTGTGATCAAGCCAAAGGGTAGACACACTCACTGGTCAAAATCCATTGTATTCTTCTTGTGTAAATCTCTTCAATTGAATTTATGACTTGAACCATTGAAGATGTCTGTGAGGATGGGGGACTCTTGTAGAGTACTCTAAGCTCACTACTATTGGAAAATGGGTAGTTATAATAATTTAATTTATGTCTTTATTTCAAATAAGTATTATGTACAATATGAAATAAAGGAGGAGGGACAAATAAAAGGGAAATGACTAATAGTCTGTTTTGGTAAATCCAGACAGACTACAGTTAGTTGACTCCTTAACAGGAGGTTTATAATTATGATATGATTATTGAAGGTTGGATCCAAGGTTTAATCTTTGTATTTACAGATTAAAGAGTGAGTAGAGATCACTAATCTGGTTGTTCTTAAAGTCACCAACTTGGGGTTATTCTTAAGGTCACCAGCCTGGAGTTCTTCTTAAGGTCACTAACCTGAGTTGTTGAGGTCACTAACCTGAGTTGAGTTCTACTTGGGGGAAGTAGAGGATCCTGAAGAGTGAAGATTATATTACTTACCTTTAATCAAGGAATAGATCAAAGGTATAGAAATTAATCACTAGTCTTATAATTATAAGACTCTTGATTTATACTTCAGTTGAACTTTGATTAGTTCTTAAAAGTAGTGTGTAATAATTGCTTGGGGGTCTGTTGAAGGTTGGGAGAAGGGAAATTTATATACTCTTCTTCTCTAAACCTAATTGTAATGATATTTGTTCATATCACTACATTGGTTCAGGGTTATAATAATAATATTAATCATTATTTTTATTATTGTTAATACTTAATTGCATGTATGTGTTAAGTGTGATATGTAGTACAAGCATATTAACTCTTGAGACTGAGTTATGAGTTGTATTTAATGGTTTCTATGTTTTTTTGTATATATTACATGTTGCTACATGTGGTTATTAGGTTGTGTGTGTACGTAATTAGGGTTTAACAATGTTATATTACATATTATACTTTTATCCTCATGTTATATATATATGTAACTAGTGTCTACTTAAGTATATATATATATATAAAGGTATTTTGATTATTATAGGTTAGTCTTTGGGTATATGTATATGTACCCAGGGCTGACAATGTCCCTGGGTTATGAGAGGACTAAAAGGATCTGTACAAGCTGAATATGAACAAGTTTGATAATTGAGAAAATCTAGGTTTATAAATAAGGGAAATTGAAAAAAAATGTGAAAAGCTACATAACAGGACATCACCCATGAAGCTCTCATGCCAGGAATAGAGAATGATTCATAAGCCCCTCTGCAAGGGCACAGATGGGGCTTTATTAAGCTAATGATTTCTGACTAATTTCCCCACCCCCACACTCCCTTGTGAGTGATAGGATGTGTATTTCAATAGTTGGAATGTAAGTAAAATGGGCCCTAATACTTTAAAAGGTCAGATCAGCTCAAAGTCTTTTTATAAATTTGTAACAAATTCAGAAATGCCTAAAGGCTCCAATAGAACCCGCACACACACACATTGGATTGGAATGTTTCTTCATTTTCTCATTCAGTTCAATCTTCTTCTCATCTATTTCAAAATTCATCAAATCCTTACAGAACTTCATCAGTAAGTCAATCACACCTTAACATGGATAATCCCATTTGAGTATTTATCAAAAATTCAAAAATTCAAAAAAAAACATCATCTCTCTTTAACTAGTTATTCAACCTTTGAACTTACTTTCTTGTAAGAGGATAAAAATTCCAATTTCTCTCATCTCAAACCTCAGAATCTCAAAAAAATTGAATATGAGAATCATTTGGTAAAGTTAGAAAAAAGGAAAAGTCAAAAAAAAATGATTAATGAAAAAAAGACTTGAAAGAAAAGAAGGAAAGAAAGAAAAGGGAGGAAAAAAAAATTCATGATGAAATAAAATTTAAAAAAAAGATAGAGAGATATGAGATCAAAGCAAAAGAAAAAGAAAAGGTAATTCATCATCATCATCATAAATCAATCAATCAATCAATCAAATCCAAAGAAAACTAATCTAAACAAAAAAGAAAGAAAAGAATCCTTCTTACAAATTCATTCATCCTCCTCATCATTTGTTTATTTTTTTTTTCTTTTCATTAAATGTAAATAAAATGTGATAGATGAACACCATTGAATGTCAAGAAGAAAAGAAAACAGAAAAAAAGGAAAAGGAAAGGAAAGAGATAAAGCAAAAGAAAAATCCAACAGGTTTTCCAAAGAAATGAGTTAGATCAACTCATTCACCTAAACAAGGACGAGGTAGCCTAGATCTGATCTTTGAAACCGAAAATCGATCGAGCTGATCCTCAGGCCACCGTAGGTTCAGGAGCCGCAACCTCAGAAGCAGGAGCCTCAGTAGATCCGAGGACCTCTTCCGCTTTCTTTTCAACGCTCTCCGATCCAACGACCTCAGGCACGGCTTCTGCCTTCTTTTCAGGTTCACCCGCCTTCAATTTCTTCGCCTTCATCACCACCTCTTCATCCTTCCATGGTCCTGCATCACTCATACTACATCCACCTGGACAATCGCAGGTTCCCTTCAACGATTTCGGTAAAGATTCAGCTGGGATTTGTTCTAGAAGAGTCTTGTGATAAGAAGAGTCAAGAATGCTAATCTTCTTCACTGTCACTTCATCTAACCATGGTTTGACGAGAGACCAAACGGTTGAGAAGAGATAAGGAGCATTGATGATATAAAATTTACCCATGGCTATTCAGATCACACAATTTGGAAAATTAGTCAAACCAGCCTTGATGAGCAGAGAGATCGAAGAGAGAGAGAGAGAAAGAAAGAAAGAAGATGGACTGACTCTCTGGATAAAAATTTTGACTTAGATGAGAGGCTTGTTGAACATAATTCTTCACTTTCCAAAACTGACTAAGCCCGACTCCAGAGAGATCCATGATCGTACAAGAAGTTTCGACTAACTTGGCTTGTTGTACAGAACAGACGGGTAACCGATCCCGAAGAAACTAAGATGATCAAGGAGATGAAGATGAGTTTGAAGAAGGTGATGATGGAGAGAGCAAAAGGGGTGAATAGATCAAATACCTTTTCGTATTCGACCACCAGACGTTGTAACTGTCTTTCGGGAGTGGTGACTTTATATAATTTGGTCAGATCGAGTTTTCCAAGTTGTTCGATATAAATTGGACGACCATCCTAAACAAATCATCAAAACCCAAAAAAAAGCAACGAAATCTGATGAATTCCAAGGGTGGTAGGTTTGGGGGGGGGGGTGAGATCATCAAAGGGAAAGGGAATTAACCTTATCAGTCTTATGGTAAAACTGAGGATAAATCGCATCCACTTCTTTCTTTTCTGGATATTCAAACGTTTCATAAAGTTCATCCACTTTGAATTCTTGACGCCACTGAAAAAAAATAGGTTTCATAGAGATTCACTTTATCAAAAAAAAACTTCTCCGGTTTGCCTTCATCATCTTTGAGATTGATCAAGTTGAATCCATTTCACCTACTTTCTCACTCTCTATGAACATCAATTTACTCTTCTCAAGGTCGAATTTCCTTGCTCGTAAAAACCGACTGAGGAAGAGAAAAAAAAATCCAAAAAAAGAATCCCAAGCGAGAATCGGTTTCCAAAGAAGAATCGCAAATGAGAATCGGTTTCCAAAGCTTGATTGGATGAAGAAGAGCAATAGAGACATACAGTAGAGTAGCATCATCATGAGATGCACCGGGTAAGCCTCCACCATACAAATCAGCTTTAGGAGAACCCGAACCATCCTAAAGGGAAATCAAGAAGAATGAGAATGAGTAGAGATTTTGAATGGGAAGGGGGAGTTGAAGTTGTGAAGTGTAGAAGAAGAACAGACTTTGAAGTATCCTTCGGTTGATAAGTCTTCTTTAAACTTTTTGAGTGTCTCAGTTTGAGTGGGAGATAGATGACCTACTCGTCCAGAGAGAGGATCCTTTTGAATGAGATGATGAGATTGGGTGAGTTTTGAGAGTAGAGTAGATGAGTTATAGTTTGTGATTCGTCTTACCTTTTCAGTCACCATTGGAGCCATTTTGATGATGATTTGATTGTGGTTTGATTGAGGTTTGATTTGATTGAAGATCTGATTGAGAGTGTGGTTGTTAGTTAATCAAAGAATTGGAGAGTGAGAGTGAGAGTGGAGGTGAAGTGGAGACTAACTTGGATGAATGAAAGGATTCTTTGAAGGTGGTTGAGATGGAAATGAGAGTGAAGAATTCAACCATCAACTTTTGGTGATGAATTGATTTTTAATTTTAATTTTAATTTAAATTTCCAATTCAACAACCACCATCACCACCACCACCAATACAGCTCAATCTACCTCTCAGACTCATTCTTCAAATCATCACTGAACTCTCTCTCCAAGCCTACCCAATGCTTCACAACACTTCAACACCTCACTCATCATCACCAAATCAATCTCAACCCCAAATTCAACTATGAATTTCTAAACCCAAAAATACTCCATCTTTTTGAATCTATCTATCTATATACTTCATCAAATTCAATCAAACTTTCCAACCGATTTTTCAAAAAAAGAAGAACAAAAAAAAACAAAAACACACTCAAAAAGATTCATCAAAAGAAAAAAAGATTCATCACAAAACCTTGATCCAAAAGAAAGAGAAAACAAAAGAGAAAGAAATCTAAACCGGAAAAAAAAACCAAATTAAGTTGATTTTCATGATTTTATTTATCAAAGCAAAGAGAGAGAAAATCAATCAGATCATCCACTGGTGATTGGGGGTTTCCTCTTTTTATAATTTCTTTAAAATCGCTTCAGTGAATTCCTAAGATCAAAATTTCAAAAATTCAAAATCAGTTTGTATCCTTTTCTTTTTTTTTCTCTCATTTTCTAAAGTAAAAGATAAATTCAATTACCTGAGTTGAAGCTTTACCACCTAAATCACCCGTGATGAATTTGCCTTCAGCAATCGTCTAAACCCATTCAATTCAATTCAATTCCCAAACCATTCCAAGAGAAAACCCAAACCCCCCCCCAAAAAAAAAGAAAAACCCATCAATCTCCCAAAAAAGCTTTTCAAACCGAAGTGATTCCAAAGCTCATCACTCACACTCAAGGCTGCCTTTTCAATCTTGGTAGCATATTCATTTAATCCCATATGTCTTAACATCATCAATGAACTCAATAAGAGGGCAGTTGGGTTCGCTTTACCTTGACCTGCGATATCAGGTGCAGATCCATGAACGGCTTCAAAGATCGAAGCATCTGTTCCGATATTACCCGAAGGTGTCAAACCTAATCCACCGATCAAACCTGCACACATATCACTTAAGATATCACCATACAACTATTTCGAATTCAACCCCACCCTCCCCCACATCAGCCTTTCTCTTTTGGGTTTTTTCTTTTTTCGAATGGGACGGAAGGGAAAACGCTTACGTTGGGCATGACCATGACTCGATCGGAATAAGGAGCTGGGTTTTGAACGACTTTTAAACAGACTCGATCTAAGATATCTTCATCATATTTGATCTTCGGATAATCATGAGCTACTTTTCTACAAGCTTGTAAAAACATCCCATCTGACATTTTCCTAAAAAAACAAACCATTGAAAGTCATCTGATTTAGTTTCAGAGACAGAAAGAGAGAGAGAGAGAGGGAGAGATGATTGATTACATGATGGAAGCTTTATGGACTGCTGTCACATGAGGTCGGTTGTTGTCTTGAGCATATTGGAATGCATAACGTGCTACTCTTTCGGATGCATCCATCGTGATGAGTTTAATAGATTGAACCACCCCATCGATCACCTAAAGAGAAAAAAACACCTCATCAGGATCTCAATCGGTCTAAAAAGAAGACTCTTTGGACAGGCCAAGGAGGAGAGGAGATGACCAACTTCATGTTCGATTCCCGAATATTCTCCTTCGGTATTCTCTCGAATCAAGACCGAATCCACATCATCATAAGGCGTTTTGAAACCTTGAATGGAACGACAAGGTCTGACGTTTGCAAACAATTTGAACGTTCGCCGTAAGGTTAAGTTTAAAGACACATGACCTTTTCCGATCGGAGTGGCTAAAGGACCTTTTAAGGCGATCGTCGTTTGTCGAATCGAATCAATGGCGTCTTGTGGAATGGTCGATCGACCGTTTAAGATGAATGGAGTCACTGATCTTTCTTCCCAAGTGATGGGGACCTGATCATCAGATAGTTTTGATGAGGATTTATGAGATTAGGGTTTGATTGATTTTGGATTAGATTGGATTGGATTGGTATCATTACCTTTGCGGTTGAATAGATTGATTTGATGGATTCTGAGATTTCAGGACCGATCCCATCACCTGGAATCAGAGTGACTTTGAATGTACTAGGGATTGAGAAAAGAGACAAGGATGATGAGTTTAGATTGAAGTTGGTTTTTCAGTTTGAAATGAAATGATTTACCCATCTGGTAATTTGTATGGTTTGTATGCTTGAGTAGGAGCACTGACTGATAATCTTGAAGAAGTGGAGAATTGTCTTAGTAAAGATAGATTAGATCTCATTTTGATGGATTGGATTGGATTTGATTTTAAGTGAAAGTGATGGTGATGGTGATGTTTGCTGAGTATGCTGAGTTTGATGGAAGTAAAGTGAAATGTTGTAAGGTGGGTTGAATCGGAATGAGTGTTTTCCTGAAACAAGTTTGATCGAGCCAATCTGCTGCTTCCGATGTGAACCGAAGTGTGAATCGATCGAAACCCAAACTCAACTCAACTCACCACTCTTCAACTTTTTCATTCCTCACTTCCTCACTTCCTCACTCCTCAGCATCATCATCAGCATCAGCATCACTCTAATCCATTCTCAACGTATCATTCATTCATTCATTCATCAGAACCACTTCAAACAATCATCAACTCAAAAATGAGATCTCATTTATTAAACTCTAGTAGATCATTCGTAAGTCTCTCTCTCTCTCTCTCTCGCTTCAAATCTCATATCATCAAAACAAACAAAAACTAATTTGAAAACTTAATCTTGAATATCTTAAATCTATCAAAACAGTCTACCCACTTAAATCCATCAGCCACTGCCTTAGGTTTAGCTAAACGTAAGTACCTAACTCAAACAACTAACTCATTCGAATCATCATCATCATCACTCTCTTCTTCCTTGACACCAAAAAACATGAAACCTCATTCGATCTTAAACTTACATCGTTCAATCTTCAAAGCTCCACGTATCTCAGCAAGAGCTTCAACTAAATATGGTGGGATTTATACAGTCACTCTGTGGGTGTTTTCTTAAAATCATCATCAAAAAAACACATCACTCAATGATTCTGAATCTCACCATGAATAAAATCCTGATTCGGTTTGGGTTGTAGGATTCCAGGTGATGGGATCGGTAAAGAGATTACGAATTCGGTGAAAGAAATCTTTGAACATACTAATGCTCCGATTGAGTAAATCTCTTCATTTAACTTTTCACCCTTTTTTTTTCAATTCTCACTGATTTTTTTTCAAATCGGGTTTTGGATTTTTTCGTTCGCATTTTAGATTTGAAGAATTTAATATCTCAGGTGAAACTTCGACAGATGAAGCGATCTTTAAAAGATCAATGGAAAGCTTAAGACGAAATCGAGTAGGACTCAAAGGTAACTTTTCTTGCTCTCTTTCTTTCTTTCTTTCTTTCTTTCTTTCTTTCTTTCATCGCTCTCTAATCTGACCTTCATCATGGTTTTTTTTTGGTGTAGGTGTACTCTATACTCCATCAGATGATCAAGGTCATCCATCTTGGAACGTAGCCATGCGACAACAACTTGATATTTACGCTTCGATCTCCTTATGTAAATCTGTCAAGGGGTATCCCACTCGACATGAGAATGTGGATTTTGCGATCATTCGAGAGAATACCGAGGGAGAATATTCTGGACTAGAACATGCTTCTGTACCTGGAGTGATCGAATCATTGAAGATCATGACACGTGAAAAGTGTGAACGGATCGCTCGATTCGCGTTTGATTTTGCATTGAAGAACAATCGGAAACATGTCACTTGTGTTCATAAGGCCAACATTATGAAATTAGGTGATGGTTTGTTCCTCAACACTTGTAAATCGGTGGCTAAAGAATATGAAGCGGATGGGATCGGATTTAATGATATGATTGTGGATAATACGTCGATGCAATTGGTGGCTAAACCTCAACAGTTTGATGTCTTGGTGATGCCTAACTTGTTGAGTTTTTTGGATTCTTTGAAACTCCTTCTCCTTTGACTCTCCTCAACTTGGCTTCTCTGATCTGATGGGATTTGCATTTGCATTTCGGTTTGAAAGGTATGGGGCTATTGTGGCTAATATCGGAGCTGCTTTGGTGGGTGGACCTGGGATTGTACCAGGAGCGAACATCGGACGAGAGTTTGCTTTATTCGAACCAGGTTGTCGTCATGTAGCCAAAGACATTATGGTAAACCGAAGATCGATTTAAGTTGAGAGAGAAAAAACGAAATAGAAAGCTGATTTTGATGTTGGTTTGTGTGAGTGCTTTAGGGTAAAGATGTAGCCAATCCGATTGCGATGATCTTATCTGCTACGATGATGTTAAGACATTTAGGATTAGATTTCCAAGCTGATTCGATTGCTAGAGCGGTTTATGGAGTGATTGAAGAAGGTAGAGTCAGAACGCCTGATATGGGCGGTAAGAGTCATACGACTGAAATGACGAGTTGAGTGATTGATTGAAATTTTATTTTTGATCTTTCCGGTTTGAAAGAAGATTTGAGGTTTTTTTAAATTTGGGGTTAGAATTGATTTTGGTTTTCTGATTTTTTTTGGAAATGTAGATGCTATTATTCAGAAATTGGCTTGAGAAGAATTGAGTGAATCTTTTTTCTTCTTCATTTCAGTCAACTTGGAAAGGTTTTTTTGTTCTTTATACTTTTTTTTTACAAAAAAGTTTACATGTTGATAGCATTTGAAGAGGATTTAGTTGGAATGAAGGTTTTTGAATTTTTTTTTCTCGCTTTCTTTTGTCACTTGGATTGGATTTTTTTTTCTTTTTGTTGTTTTGTGGGTTTGGATTTTTTTTCCTCTTAGGAATCTTGTTTATAAGATTTTAGAATGAAAGGTTGAAGATGAGGTGAAAATTCGATGGTCATTATTTTTTCAAATGAGGATTAAATTTAGATTTTTTGAAGAGATAATTTGGGTTTATATATATTATTGAATTGAGTTGATTGAATGAAGTTGTGAATGATTAGGCTGGGTGTTGGGGAAATCAGATGAATGGTGAGATGGGTTATAAGGTGAGGTTAAGAAAACAGATCATGAATTATCGGGTAGGATGAAGGGTGCTTAGGATTCTGTGTTTCAATTGATAGAGGTGATTGATGGGAATAGTATGAAAGGGTAAAGATCAAAAACTGGTTGAGATTGATTTGGTAAGAATGATATGAGGAAATGGATAAAATTGCAAAGGTAAAAACGGTGTTGAAAAAAATTTAATGATTTACTTTTGATTTAAAGTTCATATATATAGTTGAGATATCATATGAAGATTGAAGTTTTTTTGAAAAATTGATTTTTCCAAAAAAAAAAAAGGAGTAGAGATTTTGAGAAGAGATTCTTTGGAAAAAAGAAAGAAAAAAGAAAAAGTTGGTCAGTTTATTTGAGGTTTACACTTTTTTTTTGAATTTTTGTAGTTAACATACACACACACATACAAAAATTGAATGTCAATTTGTTTTTTAAAAAAAATGTAAAATGAAGAGATAAAATAAAGGATCAAATTGATTGAGTTCAGTCAGTCTTAGATTAGAGACATAACTCTGGTAATGATCAAAGGATTGAATGATTGAAAAAATTAAAGTGAAGTGAAGTGAGGGATTTGAAGAGGATTGAGTAAGACTGGTAAGTATTACTACTATCAAAGGATCTTGTTTAGGAACTCATTTGAATTCTTTTATAGAATTCATAGATTAACAGATTATGAATGATGAATGATGAACCATTGAGAAAGGTGAATTGAAAGTTTTTTTGATTTAGTTGTCTATGTCTCAAAGACATCTTCAACATTAGATTTAAAGAAGTGAAGAGTTGATTTGAAGAAAAAAGTCATTGAGGGCGCGTTTACTTAAGCAATTTTTTGTGAAAAATCACATTTTGTAATTCACAGAAATTGTATTCTCTGAAATGCGTTTAATATTTTATTTACAAGCATTTTGTAATGTACAGAATGCTTAAAAAAGACTTTTTTTGGGTCTTTTTGAGAATGCTCTTGTTTGTAATCGAAAATCACATTTTGTGATTTCTTCTCTCATCTCAAATTGGACAAGTCCAATCAACATCACTATACACCATAACAAACTTGTCAACTCTGTGACAAGTTCAACCTCAACTTCTCTTCATTCAACCTTGACCATCTTCTTCTCTTTGTTCAACCTCAACCATCCTTTTTGTTCAACCTCAACCATCCTCTGTAGATAGCTTTGAAATGATAGCTTTGAAATGATAGCTTTGAACAGCTCTGAACAGTTTTGAACAGTTTTGAAATATGGAGCAATTGGATTTGGCTCAATAGGAAATGGATCCATAAGGTTTGATTTGACAAGATTGGGATTGCTAGAATTGAGATCAATAGGCAAATGGGTTGAAGGGAAATGGGTCATGGCATCTGTTTACATTTCAAATGTGATCAAGAATGATCATCTTGACCAATTGCTGAAAGCGGTCGCTTAATTGTGTCCTAATCAAACACATTTTGACCTCTTTTTTTCAAATTGTCAAATTTATTTCATCAAATTTCACTTTTTGTCAAAAAAACACTTTTCTGCATGTAGAAAAGTGCTGTAACAAAATGTGCTTTCTCAGAAAGTGCGTTAAGTAAACGCGCCCGGAAGGTAGGTTACATATATCCATAATCCAAATTTTCTTTCCAAAGACTCAAAACAAACTTTCAAGCCTATGGATTTCAAAGATTGATGAAATTCTAATCTTCCAAAACACGCTTCCAGGTCTTCTTTTATTAATCATGTATGTAAAAAAAGATGATATCAATTGAATCATCTTGACACTTATTTGTATTCAAGAATCAAAAGTGTATCAAATCACAGGTACCCTGTGAGCCACTAGCGTCTGTTGGGCTAGTAAATCACTAAAGAAAAGGGTTGAGATGATAAACTGAGTTTATTATCCGTGTGAGAAACTTGTTTAAAGTTCTAAACAAAGTTGGTAATGAAGTAGTGTGATCAAATCAGCACTGACTTCAGTTAGTTGACCTTTAGACAAAGGGTTTTGGATACAAATTCGGGAATTAATGCAAGATGTGAGTCTGCTAGCAGGATCAAAGGTAGAAACTACAGTCTAGTTTTGTGCCCAAGACCACAACACTCTACTTTAGAGTTTGTGACTTAAGGGAAATATCACCTTGTGATATTAAAAGTTCTTTAAACTCTGAACACAGAGGAACCTGAGTTTAGAGTTTCTCAAGTTATTGAATTCCCTTGATAACTTGAGCAGTACTGCAAGGATCACCTCCTGAGGGAATTGGGGAATTCTTCAAAAGACCTTCAACAATTAACAATGGTTTGAATCAAATAGAGAAATATACAATGTCTAACAGAAGAGGACAACAACTCTTTTTCTTTGATATGATGAATTTATTGATAATTTAGTTAAAAGTAATGATGATGATGAATTTTCCTGCCGGCTGGGAGAGCTCTATATATACACAAAACCCTGAAAATCCCTCATGTACAATCTGTGCTTTGAGTAGATACTTATTTGTAGGATGTAATCATTATTTTAATCATCTTATCTATCAGTGAATCACATGCCTGTGTAACTCTTGTGTTACTCATGTGATGGCACTTGTGAAAGCTTATATCACAAAGTATAAATTTACATGTATGTACATATATAGTTACATATGTAACTATATGTAATTACAATTTTGCTTGGCTCTTGAAACTGAGCCATGAGTTGTAAGAGCATCCGCACTTGTTTGCAGTAAGATTTGGTATCTTTTGTGGTACCTACCTGTACGGTAAGGTAGAAGTTAATTTGTACAGCTTTCACACTCGTGTACAGTAACTGCCATGTAGCCTTTGTTACTGGACATGTAATGTACAAACACTTAGATGGACGGCCACAATGTACCAAGGCTCCCAAACGGGGATATCGATTGGAACACGATTCAAATTAATTTGATCAGGTCAATGCCCCCCCAGAATCATCCACCCCCACCCCCTCCCCTTCCCCCTCCCCTCCCACCCAATGGCTCAACCTCAATCAACATTCGCATTGACCCTCCGGAATCAGACGACCAGACAATCTCCAAAACAGATATCACTTTGAATCACAGTGGACTACACAATATCATCAAACAGATGCAGGATGAGACACAAGCAAAAGGCATGATCAATCTCAATCCGGGCAAAGTTGGTACATTATACAGTCATCTCTCTGAAAACCCATACCATTTTATGGACTCCAAAAAGTATGGGTTTTCATAGAGTATGTCTTACTGAGATCTCTCTGATAACCCATAAACTCTATTCTGGGGGCAAAATATGGGTTAGGAGAGAGATTTTTTTTAAAAAACAATTTTTATTTCAAAGAAAAGTAGAACAAAAGGCTTGAGGTAATCAAGGCTTGGATGAGAAATAATGGTTCAAATTTGATTGAGTCATTCCCTTTGACCGTGCTGCACTGAACTTTCGCAATGCTTGGCAAATGGCTTTTCCGCAAGCCCTGGCTTCTTTGCATTCTTCATGCTTGAGGTACGCCATTACAACTTTGCTTGATTTTAGTAAGTCAGAATATGATGGTTGTGGAGGTACTTCAACTTCAGTATGCTCGGGTTGCGGGAGACCTTCATTACTGTCACGTTCTTGAATTGATTGGAAGATTTCCTCAGGTGTCCAGGTTTCAAGGCCACTTCCATGCTCACCCTGAGGATTTAAGAGCTCGCTGATAGACATCATGTTTGTTTTGTGAACAATGCGTAAGGAGACTAATTCTTGAAGGTCTTGCTCCAGATCTTGATGAGCAAGATCATCGATCAAAGGCTCCGTGTTGAGATTTTCATTGGCTGAGTTTGAATCATCCAGCAAAGATCCATCAGAATTTTGAGGGGAAATGATGCCCGCCTTCTTGTAACAGTTCGAAATTGTATCTTGAGTTACATCATGCCAAGAATTTTCAGCTCGCTCCATAGCGTCGATTTGGTTGATTTTGAAGATTGTTGCAATGGGGACTTTGTTCTCATAGCGATTGATGACATAACTAATGTATTCAGATCTATATTGACATTTCCATGATGCGATTATTCCAGCGTCAAGTGGTTGAACATGTGATGTGAGGTTAGGAGAAAAGAACTCGAGGCGAATACTGGTAAGTTTGTACTTGGAAGGTTCCTTATGACCAGAAAAATTGTCAACTAGGAGTAATATAGAGCGGCCTTCTGCTGATAGCTTGATGTCCCAATCTGTAATCCATTCTGAAAACAATTCATAAGTCATCCATGCCTTTGTATTGCTCCGGTAGTAGTAGCCAAGAGATTCGCCGGACTTTTTGTTGAAGCAGGCTGGAGACTTTGCTTTTCCAATTATGAATGGTTTGAGTTTATCTGTTCCATCTGCATTGCAGGTGAGTGCAAAGGTCAAGCGTCGCTTATCACCTTTAACACCTGATTGCTTTTCTTTAGACAGAGCTCGGTCCGGTGGCATTCTACAGTATGTGTTGAGAAATCAAGGTTCATTAGCAAAACTCAATAGTACATTGCAGTAGAATTCTTCTTACGCATAGAACAATCCTGTCTCATCCATGTTATAAATGTCCTTAGGATGGTAGGAATTGGTGATATCCTGGAGTCGTCTTCGTTCTGCAATTACTGTATCTGGAGTAGCTGAGCCAGCCTCGCCGTGTCTGACTCTTTGTTTAAGACCATTGCGTAGTTTGAACTTTGTCAGCCAGCCTTCACTCAGCTTAAGCCATTCGGACTGAGGCACTTTGAAAAGTGTTGCAAATTCACGCCACTTTGCTCGTATCACATCGCCGCTAAGTGGAAGTCCAGCGATGTCAGCCTGTTGAACCCAAGTCTGTAGGGCTTCGGTTACTTGTGGATGTTCAGTCTCATTGCTCCTCTTGATGTTGAGCCCTACACCAGCCTTGTAACTATCTCTCAACTTTGACTCGTTACGGACCCAGCTCGAGACTAGTGGTTGTGTTATGGTAACACCAGGAAATTGATTCTCAAAGTGTTTTGCTGTCTTGACCTGAACGCGGCCATTTTTGTTATGCCAATCTAACACTAATATACGCTGAGCTAGAGTGGCATTTGTACGAGTAGACTTTGATCGCTGTTGCTTCGAAGGATTCGAATTCGCATCGTTGGAGGAATCAACGGAAGGATCGTCTCGATTTCGCTTGTTTGTACCTGTGTGTTAAGCGTAGATCTCAGATTACTATTGAATCTTATGGAAGTTTTTAAAATGAGATATTCACAAGGTTTAGCTGAAGATGGATCCACAAAAACCTTATACTCAAACTTATAGATCAAGAGCTCTAATGTCTTTAGCTCATCTTTGCTGAAAGTCCTAGCAGCATCAGAGACGTTGCTGCTATTTTTTATTTTCTCGAGGACGAGAAACTCGTCAACCATGTTTCCAGCGTTATCGAGAAACTCTTCATCCGCTTTCGAAAGTGCCTTCCCTTGGCTCATAAGTTCACGCAGTGGACCCATACGTCGATCGTTCTCAGATTTCAGCCGATCATAACCTTCTTGAATATTCGCCAGAGTAAACCTTGTTAAGTCTTTCGGAAGCATTTTTGAATGTGGTGGAGTTTAAGTGTTGATTATTGTGTTTGTATCGGTGGATTCGTGACAAAAGTAAGTTGTACAGTTGCAAATCAAGTTCTGAACTAAGTTTTTCCACCAGTCTCAACCTAATCACACCAAAAGTATGGGTTTTTTATCGCTGGGTGGCTCCAAAAAAGTATGGGTTATGGAGAATGATAGAGATATGGGATTTTTGACAATTTCCCCCGCCCATAAAAAATATGGACGGAAAAAAGCATGGGTTATGTGAGAGTATGGGACATGGGGTATATGGGTTTTTGGAGAGGCGACTGTATTCACTCTCAGTCACCGAGCAAGCAGCAAAGAAAGTTTTATTGGAAACAATCAATACACATTGTCAGGTCATTGCTACTCTACAGGAAACCATCAACACTTTATCAAGACGACCAACGGCACAGCCTGCTACAACCAATATAGCCCCCGAATCAACCACATCCCTTCCAATGAAATGGACCAAGGTTGTACAAAAAGGGAAGAAAGGCAATCAAAAACCGGCAGCACCACCTTCAAAAAAGGCCATTAACGAATTCAAACCGGGTCAATTTGTCATTCGATCTCCGCCAAACTCAACTCCACTGGACAAATTGACACCCTTACAGATCATAGAACAAACAAATGAAGCGCTTCAAACTACGGGTTTAGTTACAGATGGTAAATTGGCCACAGTCAAGGGAGCGACTAAATTACCATCAAATGATGTTGTTTTTTACACAAAAACTCGAGCCAAGGCCCGTTTGCTATACAAAAACAAGCACTTATGGACAGGCATGGTAGATGCTGCGCTACCAACTCTCCCTAACCGATACCCAATTTTGATTGATGGAATTCCGGTGACGTTCCGACCTGAAAACCGTATAGATTTACAAGAACTGTGTAATGAAAATGAAATAGACGAAAACTTACTAGTAACCGCAAGGTGGCTAATTCGACCGACGCGAGAAAATCAAGTACATGGCTCAGTTATAGTTTATTTTTTAAATGAAGCAATAGCGGATAGGATTAAACATAGTGGTATATTCTATAAAGGCAGTTTCTACTCCGGACGATGCTATGTTCAACAACCACCGCAATGTTACCGATGCTGGCGTATGGGGCATACATCCAAGTGGTGTAAAAACACTCCTCTTTGCTCAAAATGTGGTGGAGATCATGATTCACAAGAATGCAACTTAATTGAAACAAACACAACACCCCTCAAGAACAAGTGCTGTGTATGCATCAAAACCTGGTCACCAAAAAATCCTGGTAAACAAATTGACTTGAACAACTCAAACTTTGACCATCAACCTCACAATGCAGACTGCCCGGTTAAAAACGAGTGGCATGCTTCTAGGAATCGGAGGCGGTGGAAATAATTTTATTTTTATTTTCTTCTTTTCCATCTTTTTTTTATCAATTGGAAATTTGTTTTGGAGAAACTAGGAAGACACTTTGATATAAACTTGTTGTAACCATTAACTTAGGGAAGAGCTAGTTTTTGCTTGTTAATTTTCTAGCAGGTACTTTTTATGGTCATAAATCATGTGTTAGATATATACTTAGTGTGATATGTGAAATCAAAATCACACTTTTAAAAAAAATGTAATGTACAAGTTCCACACCCGTGAAAAGTTTCAAATTTGAATTTACAGTAGTACCACACAAATTTTTTATTTACAATGCCAGACGGTAGCTTTTGAGAAACCCTGGTTGTTACCAAAGATGATGTGCAAGGTAGGGTATGATTATACTTACTTCTAGAAACCTTACCTCAAACTGATTGGAAATTTAGGTACCGCAGGTCTACTTTTCCACCAGTGTGGAAAGAGGCCTGCAGTTGCAGTAAATTTACCCTTACTGCATCTGAGTTACTGCACAAGTGCGGATGCTCTAAGTATTGTTTATTTATTTTATTATCTTACTATCATATATTTCAGCCCTTTGGTACTATTAATAGGGCTTGGGGCTGACATACCCTAACTCTGAGTTCAGATGGATGATAAGTTCTTCATTGTTTTAATTAAGATGATTTTCTTTTGGATAGCTTTCTAATCTAGGTGTCAAAAGTCTTGATTTGTAAAAGTGTCTATTTTGGATTTATAAGATAATCAACCTCGGGACAAAATTTGCTAGTATAGCTTGAAAGGTATCATGATTTTCCACTTTGTTCACTTCCTTTTTTTACTAATAAAGAGCTTATAATTAACAATTTGATCCAAATGAGTAAAATGAATCTATCACAAACTCAACTCTTGTACCATTTTTATCAATCATCCTGATCACATCTTTCAAAAGATCCTTAATTTTGAAAAAATTCAATCCAAGAAACTAATTTTACAATGGAATTTACTATAACTACAAGAACCAAATCCCAACCAAAACCCACTCGTTCATTCAAAAAGATAAATAAATATTTCAACTTTAAACAAATCCCAAAAACTCAAATATGAAAAAGAAACAGATAAAAGGAATCCATGATTTGATGTTTTTGTTTTTTTACAAAAACAAGATACACTCATATACAAAAGATACAAAACCCCCCTTTTTTTGATTGATTGAAAAGCTTATGAAGATGAAAGTTTTTCAGATAAACTAGTCATGAATAATAACTGATGAAAAGTTTGATCTCGATGAGAAACATTACCAAACCTAACAATCTAGAACAAAGGAGAAACCGAAAAGTCAATAAAGAAAGCCTGAATTCGAAAAACACACACACAGAGAGAGAGAGAGAGAGAAAAGGTCGAATAGATTAAATTGAATGTATGACTTAAAACTTACTTGATTTTCAAGTTCGATTTCGATCCCATCACCTCCAATCATTCCAAACCCAAACGATCTGATTTTCTTAAGTCTAATAATCTTTTGACTTTCAAATACCAAGACATTTAATCCATTTGATTTCGAATCCTGATCTGTCTTGTGACCTTGATCATTTGAATTGATTAAAGATTCTTCATTTGATTTGATGGATGATTTCCCTTTGGTTCTAAACCCTTTCAATGGTTCAAACCAAATTTCATCTTGTTTGATCACCAGAGTTCCTAAAGAAACAAGAAATTCACTTATCAGCTAGTCTACTTAACTTTGAGAAGGTAGAAACGGTACGTATAATTGAATTCTACGTACCTGGTGCTTTGCCATTCAATACAGCAAATGTCCTATAATTTGGGTTTGCTTTATCAAGATCCAAATTTCGATCAAGTCCATCTGGTTTATCACTATACTCCTAAGAACCAATCAATCAACACTCTATCATTGTAGGTCTAAAAGATCAATGGATAAAAGAAAACATACATGATAAGTCTTTCTTAATTTCCTATAAGTTTCTACTCCACTCTCTACTGCTTTTTTCCTCCACCTCTTAGACCGATCACTACCAGAAGAAACACTACGATTATCATCCATGAAACTTTGTCGATCAAGACTTTGATCTTCAAATTGATGATTTTTAAGTTGACTTATTTCGTCTTGATGATTTGAATTTTTCAGTGATCTTTGTTTTAAAACATGTAAAATATATTCTGAATCATTTGGAATTTCATAAAAAATTAAATAAATCGGATTGAATAATTTACGGAATTTCGGATAAGTTTCAATTAATTTGAAAATCAAAAAGAATTCGAATCCTAGCCAAGCTAAGAAGTTTTTCATTAACCATTTAGGTGAAATTGAAGTTGTATAAATCAAAATCAAAAATAGTTTGATACTTGTGCTTTTACATGATTTCGGATGTCTCCAAAGATAAAGACTGTCCACACACACACACACACGAAAAGAAAAATTAAGGAAGAAGGGTTAAAAAACTAAAACCATTCGAAAGTTTGGGGGGAAATGTATATATGTAGATAGACAAAAGACTTACTTTTTAACTTTTTCACCTATCTCAGCAAAATCAGATAAGATTAATTGAACATGTATACCATAATGACTATAAAGACACTTCCCCAATCTATAAATCCCAATATGACCTTTAACTTTATTAGGACTTTCAAGATTCTTTGGTAGATCCTTGGATCTCTTCGAAGAAAGTTCTGGTATCACAGGAGCAGCAAAAACCGAAGTACTCCCACCAATTCCTTTGGTCAACATACTCAAACGATGGCCATCATTGTTTTTGAGTGATAGAAGACCTGTGCCTAATTGTTCTGCTTCTTGGTTTAATAATCTTCGTTGATTTGATTCTCTTTTTAATTGTGAGATTGATGGTGGGTTAAACTGTCTTTTGATGATTAAATAGAGAAAGTAACCGATCATGAAACTTGGAATGAGATCAAAGATCCATAAAAGAATATAAAGCTGTATGAGAGGGATATGATGAAGGATCAAGTAAGTGAATGATCCAAAGCGGATAAGAAAACCTTGGGATTAACTAACTAAACAGTATTTGGCTGATCGAGTAGGATGAGTCCATCGATATAGATCACCTAGCTTACCTTCTAAAAGAGAATTCCAAAACTCGGGTGGAGCAAGTACATAACACCGTTGAAGATGAAGTCTTAATTGACTAACAGAAGCATTAGGAATCACTTCAGGACTTAAAAGTGAAGTAGGACAAACAGATTCAAGCTGATAAATTAAATAACTTTCTCCATATCTTAACCAATCTATTTCATTTGTTGATGATTTGGAAATGAAATCAGATAGTTTTGGTTTTGGATTGGATTGATCTTGGCTAATGGTTTGAATGGTAACTTCTTTTAGTTCTTTTGAAGCTTGTTTGAGGTACTCTTCAATTTCCAAGTCTTCAAGTTCTTCGAGGCTTTGACTATCATGATCGTCTTTGATTATATCATACTTTTGACATTGATCATCTATATCGAATTCATCAGAAGAAGCTTCTTCTACCGAATGATTAGACAGGGCTGCGGAGAAGGCTTGATCCGGATTGATATGATTACTCGAATTATCAGACAAAGACATGATGGTAGGCCGATTGAGTGGTCTGGGGGTAGCATTATTCTGAATGCTGTCAGTTCCATCCGCCGCGGTGTCTTGAGAAGCGAAAGGACTATTATGCGTTTCAACTTCAGGGTTTGTCGGATTTTCTTCAACGATGGATTTGTTACGCGGTCGAGGAGGAAGCGAAGGAGGTAGATGATTTGAGAAGGATGATCTCTGAGATCGATCGTGTTCGTGATGAGAGCCAGAGGCTTGATTCAAATCCTCTGTTTCTCTCATCTTGTCTGAGTCTTTCCGATCGTCACATCCATCCCTCGTGTCAGTATAAGTTTGACGCTTTCGTCTAGGTGATCGATAGAAAGTACTAGCTTACCTTCACCAGGGTTGATTGAGTGATCTTGTACTGAAGATTGCTCCATCTGATTTGGAATTTGACTTGTGAGTTTGAATTGGATAGGTCGAGGAGGTAGGGTAGGTGGTAAGGCCTTGCAATCGAGCGAACTGACAGAGGATGTGGTCATGATGATTTGGAATATGAGAGTGAGGTTTGAAGTGCTATAAGATATCGTTCCAAAGCTTGAGAGCTAGAGTGATGAATGTGAGTGTGTTGATCGATGGATGGATGGATGATCTTATGCTACTGATCTTCTCATGATCTTTTGTTGAGAAGGAAATGAAAGCTTTGAGTGAATGGCTATGAAGTAAGTTGAACCGAGTGATGGAGGTGATTCTCAAGTTGAGGAAGGATAAATCAAAACTTCACTTCAATCCACTCATTCGATCCGGTGAAGTGGTCTGCATTCCCTCTCACAGCAAGATTGACACAGCCTTTAGACCATCACTCCTCTCTTGAGATGAGCTTCATGGCTTCATCTCTGACTCAGATCAACTTGAGTGTTTGATCGGTTCGTTTCCTTTTTCTCATCGAAAGCTCGTTGGCTTAATTCAAAATTGAACTCAACATGCTCTACAGTCACCCTTTCACACTCATCAAGAAACTTGACCATCCACAAGACAAAAAGGACTGGGTACCCAGAGCTTGGGTCTTTCATCAAGGAAGGAGATTCAGTCTTTCTTCAAACTTCAACTTATTCGACTATTTTGATTCTATCTTGTACACATATCCCCCCTTGTCTTGTACTTTACAAATAAATTCAAATCCAACCATAAATTCAATCCTCTACTCTATGAAATCCAAAAAAAAACCAAAAGCTCGATTTATTAAGCAAACCATTAGATCTTGGGTAGATTACTCAAGTTGTCCTCAGTGGTTCCGGGACTGGGTATAAGTGACTCATCTGTTTGATTGAGGTTTCGAAAATAATCACCAAAGAAATCTCTCCAACTCTTCTTGGATGGTACAAAATGACTTCCTTCATGCCATTCAACACGAGGGTTCGTAAAAGCTGAAACGAGTGCTTCTGATCGATCTAAGGTGTTTCAACAAGAAAAAAATGAACATCTCTGATCAAATCTCTCTTTCATCATCAATTCAATCTTTAAAAAACGTGTCACTTACCCGTTCCAACAATAGTATCTGTGCGTCCTAAGATATGTAAACTTCTGGTCTTGAGTGTTTGACTCTTTGATTCTGGTCTTACACCGTACCATTCAGGTGGAAGATCAAGTTTAAAGCCTGCTACCAAAACAACAGCTTTGAAAGCCTTTTGACCATCTGATTGATCTTTTAAACTCGAAAAAGCTTCATGTAGATTAGGAGACTCTAACACCGAGCTGAGCACAGCAGCTAAGGCAGCTCCTAAGTTAATCCAAAAAAAGTATTTCAAAACACAAAGGTCAATATCGAAATCAGAGAAGTGAGAGTAAGGTTTGGAAAGGTACCTTGAGAAAAACCAAAACAAGCATCAAAGGGTCCTTGTGTATCAATCACTTCTCGCAAGAAGGTCATCGTCTCTGACATCAAGTGTAAGACATGAGTTAAAGCATCAAGACATGGGTTAGGATATAATGTAGGCATAGATTATATTGAATTGAATGGATTCAAAAAACCCACCATCTAAACCTTCATAAACTTTGTTAGGTAAACCAGTCTGCTCAGGTTCTTTTGATGACCACCAAGCTCGAGGTATTAACTCAGCATCAGTCTCTGATATAAATCAAATCAAACCAAAGCATCATCTTAGTACAAAATATTCAATTGAGAAGCTTTGAAACACTTTTGATCAGAATCTTCAAAGGTTTGATCGAATGAAAAGTCTCACCAGATGAACCAGCTGTCGAATCAAACTTTTCAAATGCACCTGTCCCTACTGTTGGTACGTCAATCACATGAGGAGCATCAACGAAGACTACCAAAAGAGATTTTTCGATCAGTAAGATCAATTTGAATCTGATGATGATCTAAAACTTTCAAACTTTTGTTTTCCAAACTTCAACCAAAAAAAAAACGAAAGAAGAATCAAAACCAATCATAGATCGAATGACTCACTCATTTCACAAAACGGTTTAGACACTTTACGAATCGCTGCTACTCTTTTTGAAAAGATTGAACTATTTTGAGCTAAAAGTGAATTGTCCGGAAAAAGAATCGAAAATTCAAAAAATTCAAAACGGTTGTTTTCATTTTTCATTTTTAAGTCAAAACCTATTTTATTTCATTTTATAAGAAACATTTTCGTTGATCTACTTGAAGAGTTTCATAAGACGATCATTTTTGAAAAAGATGAAAGAAACAGTCAGGAAATGTTGGTCAAAAAACACCATTCTCGGGAATTGAAATTGAAATTGAAATTGAAAGTTTTTTTTGTTTGGTTTGAAGATATGATCGTACCTAGTAGAACTCAACTGTAACTAAAAAAAATCAAATCGTTTAAATGGAAGAAACGGATTATCAAGATCAGATCTTGAGATTCTTGATGGTTCTATGGTCAGACAGATGAGAACTAACCCATGTAACATTAAGACCTTTGGTAAAGGTTTCGTGACACTCATGATGTCAATTAAAATCGTGTTGTAGTTGAAATGAACGCAGCCGATCGGAAGGAGTTGTGTTGAGCTATAAAGAGTTGAAGTTGGAGGAGATGTGGTGCGTCCCCGTTGAGACCGTGAACATCATCCGAGGCATAAAGACCTTTGAATGCCCTGATTCGATTCCTCGGATAGTGGATGTCCAAAACCTGCCATGTTCATTTCTTCGAACCTCGAACCTCATTCCTCATGAGCGACGAGCTCATTCAAGCTACCAGTGCTATACTAGAATACCCACATAAGATGGACGTTTCCTAAAATGATGATGCATCGAATACTCAGTTCACGACGAAGAAACGCGTTATAGATCCTGTGAAAGCACGTTCACCTACTTTAGGATTTGCTAAGATTTATGTCGTACACCTTCAAAGACGCGTTGATTGTCCTTTTCGTATGGAAGCACTCGAAAACCTTCTTGGACTGTCATTTACTTATTTTCCTGCTACTAGTGCTGATGATCAATTAATCAAAAACATTCGATTTCATGTACAACAAGAACGACAACTTGAAGGTTGGCCAATCTCACCTAAAACTACGACTACGACTACGCCTTACGAGCTTGGGTTCCGTAGACATTCAATGATGAAGACTCCTTCAAGGACGGATCAAGCTTTTTATCTTGATCAATCTAGTCCAATGACTGGAGATCTGGAAAGTTTAGCTAGACACGTAGGATGGAAACCCGATTTGATCTTTCTTGCTGATGCTTATGCACTTCAATCTGATACACTTGCAATTCCTCTTGGAATTGTTGGATCCGACTTATGGACTATGGATTCATCTGCACGACATCGATTTGGATTAAGACCTGAGGTCATACCCTCTTCTGATACATCTTCAGTTGCATTACCTGTGATCAGTAGTCATTCGATTTCCAGTATCGTACAACATCGAAGCAATGAAGGATCTGAACCTGATTATTATCGATTCAATCGTCGACAACAGTTTAGAGAAGGTGGAATGGCTGAAGAACGTTTAAGACACTGGTGTGTTTTGTCTGACGCTGCGATTGCTTGTTGGCATTCTCATCTATCTGTCATTAGAGAATTTGTTGAGAGTAAAGAAAGAATGGCTTTAATTCTCGAAGATGATGTCGATTTTGAAGTGAGTGTTTTTTGATCAAAATGCATATAAACTCTTGATTGACAGTTGGTTGTGTTTTTTTAGGTTGATATTGAAGATCGATTAGAGGCTACCCTTAGTGAAGTACCAAGAGACTGGGATCTCCTTCTACTCGGTAAGTCCATCACTCTTGTCAAGACTTTAATGGTATTTTACGTAGAAACGAACCACTTGGTTTGACTTTTTATTATCTCATCATTCTGGTCATTCTTAGGCCATTGTTGGTCGCAAGAATCTCAATTCTCTCCTATCTTTCCCGGTTGATCCTTAAGGCCAGCATTCGCACCCAAATGTAATCATGCATGTGCAGTCTCAAAAAGAGATGCGAGGAAATTGGTAAGTGAACTGTCTCATACTGTTTAGATATGTTTCCAGCATTAATGAGATCGACTTCTTCTTTTATGATTTTTTAGCTTCGTCATTTAAGATCACCTGCTTTTGCTTACTCTAGATCATTTGACAAAGCCATTCTACACTTAGTCCTCACTGAACGTATCAAAGATTTTTCATTCTATCCAAGTATCGTAGTTCAAGTAAGTGACAAAGTCTATCGTAATCAAAACATTGAGAGTAAAATCTGATCTATCTCTCTTGATACTTTGTTTGTTAAAAAAAGACAAAGGATCTTATTTCTGATATTGCAGGTGGGAATGGAAGTAGCTGGAAAGATAGTTTGAGAATAGTCCGCTTTCCGCTGCTGGAATCTCCTTAAGCTTTCTGGTCTCATCAACATCAAAGAGCTCCAAATTTAATTCAGTACTTCCAGTCACAATTTTGTAGTGTATTTTTGATTGTCTCCCAAGTTGTTGATATATAACTTTTGAAAAATTGCTTTGTTTCTATACTCTGATCCTTGATTAATATGAAGTTTTGTAATTTCATTTTTATCTTTTCTGGTCACTTTTGAAGCCTACAATAAAGGAACAATTCCTGAATTTTTATGTGCTATTCCAGGAAAAGCTTGAACATCACCAGAGCAGGTAGTTAAATTTTCTAACATCAACCAAAATACCCCAAGGGGAAGAACATAGCACAATTAAACTCATCAATGGATCATGGGAAGTGTAGATTGCATCATATTTTCTTCACAAAGCAATCTGACTTCAGCAGAAAAAATTTCAACAAAAGCTACAAAAATTGTAATTTATATATTTGATCAAGGAACAGTACAGATTTTACTCATTCAAATCCTCAAAGCATCAACTATTTTCTGATTTACATACATATTTATACTTTGAAACTTTCTATTCATATCCTATAATATGACTTTTTAAATCAAATTCTGAGCAAAGAATCATTTCATTTTATTGATCAATTTCTTCAAAGGAAATTACAAAACAGCCCCAGGTTCACGCTCCGGAGGTCTAGCATGTCTTCTCGCAATCGCTTCAGTATTAGTAATGAAATTTGGACTGAAAAATTTGAATCAAAAATTCAAAATAAAGATCAGTATGGATCAATTTGTGATTTTCTTTTAACATGATGAAATAATGAACAAAAGAGGAAGGTATCACAGTTCAAAAAGTACTTACTTGGTAATGATACCTGTTGAATCAGTTTCATCTTCCTCACTAAAAAAATAACACAATTGACATCAATAATGTGTTCACAAGTGAAGAAACTAAATCCATAAAAGGATTGGACTGACTCATTCATCCCTCTGATCTTTCTCATTCTTCTCTTTCTCTTCTGCCAATCTATCTCTCCCCCCTCTTCCTCATCTTTGCTCTCTTCACTTTCATCAAGATCTTCACTTGCTTTTCTTCTCTTTCTCCTCCTTCCTTGCCTTGTACGCCTTTGTTTCTCTTGAATTTCAATTCTACGCCTATCAGAAACACTTTGAGCAGATTCAAAGGCTAAACTTTTGATGCCTTCTTCAGGTTCATTCTTTTTGCATTCAAGTTCAAAAATCTCATCTTCAAGCTGTTCCTTGATCGCTCTGTAATCTTGGTTCTCCACCCTTTCAAAGCCAATCCATTCATGGTGTACTTCTTCTTCTCCATCCGTCTTCTCGATCTCTAAACTTGATCCTGAGTCAGTTGTATCAACGATTTCATCGTCCAACAATGTAGCCGCATTTGAATTGGTTCTTCCACGATGCCGACGACTTAAATTTGTGAATCCACCAGGAATAGCAAAAAGGTTTCTGTACCTAAGTTGAAAATCATCACTCAAATCGTTCCTAGTATTATCAGAAAGATCAGACAGAGAATTATTAAATCCGATTTGGTGAATCATAAGTTTAAATTTCTTTTCATCGTGTAACTCCTTATATAAATCATAATGTAATGTTCTATCAGCTGATGAGTAAGCTAAATCGAGATATTGCCATCTGATTTTTCGTTTTCCATACGTAAGTAAATGTTCAGTACAATTAAACTTATGACAAACTTCTTTCAATTGTCTTCTTAAAATTTCTCCGTCTGGTTCTAATTTAATTTCATCTTTTGAAGTCATCTTATGTGAATCGAGTTTATAAAAAATCAAAACCATCGTTCTGAATCTACTTCCACCCTCAGTTCCTAAATGTACTGAATATGGTAAATTAAAAAAACCTTGTGATGATGGATGTCGAATTACATTTGTAAGTAAAAATGATCTTAAGTTTGCTGATATCGGATCTTGAATGATTGGTAAATTGCTTCCTAATACAATTTGAATTTGCCATTTCTTTGGGAGTGCGAATGAGCTTGGATCATATGATTCGGATTGGTGGGTTGATATATTGGAATTTATCGTACAAGGATTAGAAATAATTGGTTGACAAATCGATTGAGCTTTGAAAGGTAAAGAAATGAGAAGAAATCAGTTATTTGTTTGTTTTGACAAGATTTGTTATACTTTCCGTTTGAAATATAAAGAAAAAACAAAAGACTCACCAAAGTTTGAAATTTGATCAGTATTCCATTCAACAGCATGGTTCCAAACATTCCAATTATCATCATGATCCAGTTGAGATTGATCAGCTTGAATTGAATTCCAAAAATCGATTTAAAACAAATCAAGTCAATGTTTAGACAAAAATTGGACATACGAAAAAATAAACTCACGAATAAGACAATCTGCACAGCTTCCAAGCTTTTCTAAGATTGATTTTTCTTTTACTACTTTCAAAGACTGAAAGATTTTCAAATATGCGATTTTACAAGGGACTGTATCAGTAAATATCAATTGACATTTCCTATACGCTTTACTCAATCTGATTCGAATTGGTAAAGGTCCAGGAAGAAGTTCATAGGACAAGAGACTTTGTAAAATGGTTTCTAAAGTGATGGATTCTAAAAGGTAATTGATCTCTAACTTTGTCTCTAAAAATGATGGTGTTGAAACAGGTTGTAGTAGATTTTGTTCGGGTTGAAAATGAACCTTTCTTTTTCGTCTATCCGCTTGATAACCACCAAAGTGAACTATTTGCAGGGAAAATTTCAGTCAAAGAATTGAAAGGCATGATAAAGTGATATATTCAAATCTTACAATCTTTTGGTTTTTTCATTGCTAACCATTCTGCCTCGATCATTCCTTTCTCAGAGATTTCCTCCCAAGTCCAAACATCACTTGAGATTGAATGATTAAAACATTCATATTGAATCTTCTCTTCAGCTTGAATTTTACTTTCATTAAACTTTTGATTTAAATTGTATTTTAAGTTATCAAATGCTAATCTTGCACAACTTTCATTGACAAATTCAATTCGACAAATCCATTTGTTTTCGACAAATTCATCTTTGAGATTACCTAATAATTTCAAATGGCCAAAATTAAATGATTTCGATTTATTGATTTCTCTTTTACCTGGACCCCATAATAGTTTTGCTAATAAGTAACAATCTATAAGCGTATTTAAAGGGGCTTGGCTATGAGGAGAGATCACATAAAGATAGTTGAATGAAGTACGATCAACTGTTTTGATATCGGTGAGTAAAGCCCGCAGGAAATCCAAGCCAGATAAATGTGAGTAACGTTTTTCGGGTTCAATAGATGAAGTTGTGCTGTAGAAAGCTGGCTCCAAAGTTGACATTGGAGCTGTATTAGGTGTCGGAGGTGGCAGATCAAAGTCAAGAGCTGAAGGTCTCTTTGATGATTTGGAAATAAAATCAGATGGTTTTGGTTTTGGATTGAATTGATCTTGGTGATTGGTTTGAATGGTAACTCCTTTTATTCCTTTCGAAGCTCGTTTGAGAAACTCTTCGATTTCTAAGTCTTCAAGTTCTTCGAGGCTTCGACTATCATGATCTCCTTCGATTAAATCATACTTTTGACATTGATCATCTATATCGATTTCATTGTCAGTTCCATCCGCCGCGGTGTCTTGAGAAGCGAAAAGACTAATATGCGTTTCAACTTCAAGGTTTGTCGGATTTTTTTCAAGGATGGATTTGTTACACGGTCGAGGAGGAAGCGAAGGAGGTAGATCATTTGAGAAGGATGATCTCTGAGATCGATTGTGTTCGTGATGAGAACCAGAGGCTTGATTTAAATCCTCTGTTTCTCTCATCTTGTCTGAGTCTTTCCAATCGTCATAATCATCCCTCGTGTTAGTATAAGTTTAACGCTTTCGTCTAGGTGATCGATAGAAAGTACCAGCTTACCTTCATCAAGGTTGATCGAGTGATCTTGTACTGAAGATTGGCCTATCTGATTTGAAATTTGACTTGTGAGTTTGAATTGAATAGGTCGAGGAGGTAGGGGAGGTGGTGAGGCGTTGCGATCCAGCGAACTGACCGAGGATGTGGTCATAATGATTTGTGATCTGAGAGTCAGGTTTGAATTTCCAAAGCTTGATCGCTAGAGTGATGAATTCGATTGTGTTGATCGATGGATGGATGGATGGATGGATGATGTTTTGTTGAGAAGGGAATTAAGTAAAGCTCTGATGGTGTGATCGAGTGATCTACCCGAACAGGTCTAAGCATTCGAATTAAAAGAAAATTACAGAAAAAATTAAATCCATCCAATTTATTAGTCCATCAATTCGATCAAGAACCAACCATCAACCATCAAGAATCAATGGAAAATTGAAGATTGATTAGAATTTAAGAAATTTAAAAGAAAAAGAAGAAAAACGAATTGGATTTGAATTCAAACGATTCATCAAATCAACCATGGAAATTGAACCTAAGAATCCAAAAAAAGAACCCGAAAAGGAAATCGAAGTTGGATTAGAAGATGAAGAAGAAGCAGAAGAAGATGAAGAAGATCAAACAGATTGGATTCCAATGCTTAATTCAAATCAATCAAATCAAAGAAGAAAAAGATTTGAATTTGATGATCAAGAAGTGGTGAATCGTCGGAAAATTAGAAAAGATCTTTGGGGATTTTATTCTTATTCGTTTGCTTCTGAAGTAAGTTTAATGTTTTCTTCAATCTCATTTGAAGTTTTTATCTTTTTTTACTTCAAAGCTGATGGAAAACTGCTTCAATTTTGGTTGTACCAACCTTTTTTGTTTTTTTCTTTTGGGTAGATCTTTTCAATCGTCGCTGTTTCACTTTTCTTACGTTGGTACAGATTTTTTCAATTTCAATTTCAAATGATGATGAAGAAAAGAAAAAAACTTATATCCTGAGTTTTGAAAATGATGAATTGAATTTCTTTCAAAACTGAAGAAAACTCATGAAGGGTTTTTCTTTCTTTCTTTGATTCCCAAGCCATCACCCTAGAACAATTTGCAAGAGATAATGGATTTCGATATCCAGATCATCACTTACCATGTCAAGCTTCATCAAAACCTATCATCAAGACTTTCAATCAAACCATTCCTATGTCTACCCAACCACCGGTTTGTGAAGTTCATTTATTTGGAAGATGGGTTGATACAGCTTCGTTTCCATTATATGTTTTTAGTATCAGTGTGGCTATTCAAGCCGTTCTAGTCTGTAGTTTAGGTGACGCTGCTGATCATCGTAAGTAAAGTGATGAAATTTCATCAAACGCTTATCGAATTCAAATCTGATGATCTTCTTTTCGTGGAGTTTGGTTTAGCTACTATTCGAAAATCTTTACTGGTGATCTTTGCTGCTATCGGAAGTTTATCTGGCATGAGTTTCTTCTTCTTGAAGAGTTCATCAACTTATTGGTATTCAACTTCATTCTTCGCTATCCTTTCAAATGTCTCACTCGGTTGTAGTTTAGTCTGTTTAAATAGTTTTGTAAGTTTTCCTTTAATCACATTCACTTCATCCACACTTATTCAACACTCTAAAACCCAAAACAGAAAGAGCTCAATGAAAATCAGTTTGACACTTTTTCTTTTTGGTCTCTCGGGGCGGGGGGGACTGATTTTGTTCTTCTTCTTTAGATTCCAAGTATATGTAAAAACCAAACTGAAGTCTTAATGAGAAAAGAAAGGATTGAATTAGAAGAAAACCCATCTGAATCGTTAATTGAAGAATATGATGTAATCTTATCTCATTCGATTTCAAATCTTTCGGCTAAAGGGATCTCTATCGGTTTTAGTGCTGGAATCTTGGCTTTGTTTATCTCTTTAATTCCTGTGACGATTAGAGAGGGTGATACGACTAGTTTGAGATGGGCTGTAGGAAGTAGTGGGATTTGGTGGGCGATCTTTACCATTCGTATGTAGATCTTCTGTTCTTGTTTTTTTTTACATTTATCAGATCGAGTTTGAGAAAAAAGATGATCAAGTTAAAATCCAAAAATTCGGCTTTCCATTATTCAAAACATGAATGGGGAAAAACAAAATCTTCTTCTTCTTTTAGCGGCTGCTCTATGGCTACCTCCTTCTAATTGGAAAACTTTAAATCGATCCAATCAAACCTTAAATCCAATGAAAAGTTGGAACGAGTTTGGTAAAATGTTAAAAGCTAGAGATCGATTAAAACATACGTTTTATTATTTAATGGCTTGGTTTTTATTAAGTGATGGTAAGATTTTAAACGTTTCAACCTATGGGGAAAATAGAAAAAAAATTAATCAAAACTTGATTCTTGAAAAAAAGTGATTTGAACGGATTCCTGATCGATTTGTTTGTTTGTTTTTTTTGTTTCAAATTAGCTTATTCTACTATTACTTCTACAGCTATCGTGTTTGGAAAGACTGCTTTACAAATGTCATCCTCTCATTTAATCTTAATCGGAATCATCACTCCAGCTACAGGAATCTTAGGTGCATTACTCGCTCCTTATCTTCAATTTAAACTTGATTATTTTAATGGAAGGAATGGAGGATTGAAGATGTTGAAGGTCTTGATCGGATTGAGTTCTTTGATTCCGGCTTATGTTTCCTCAGGTGTGGTCTTTGGAACTTTGGCTTTGAGTAGGGAATGGGAAATGTTCGTGTTGGCTGGCGTGTTTGGTTTGTGGATTTTGATTTTTTGAGTTTTCGAAAAATTTAAGCTTGAAAAAAAGTGGTTTTCAAATCTTTGAGTTTGGTTTGATTGACTGACTGAGAGATGAAGGGTGGTTTTTTTTTGATTGATTGATTGATTGATGAATGATTAGGTTTAATGTATGGAGCCTTTCAATCTTATGCTAGATCTTTATTTGCTGAACTTATTCCTCCGGGTCAAGAAGCCAAATGGTATTCACTCTTTAGTATTACTGATAAGTTGAGTGTTTTTCTTTTGTTTTATGGCGGCGGCGGGGGGGGAGGGAGGGGAGGGGAGATTCAGAAGAGAGAAGATGTAGATTGGAAAAATGATTTTTAAGTTTGATGTTGAGGTCTTTTTTTCTTCTTCCATCAAACAATAGATCTTCTAGTTTCTTTGGTCCATTTATTGTGCAGGTATGAAATCTAAATTTCCAAATCATTCATTTTTTTCAAAAGATCTTTCTTAATTTCATCTCTCAATTTGAACTTTTTCTTTTTGTTTGGTTTTTTTTTCGCACAATAGATTTAACACATAATATTCGATATGGATTTGTTTTTATTTTAATCATCTTATTAATTTCTTTACCTTTATTAAATTTGATTAAGATGGAAGTTGGAAAAGAAGAAGCATTGAGGTTTAGTCAAGAGGAAGAAGAAGAAGAGGAAGAGGAAGGATTGAATTGAGTTAGTTTTGATGTTGGTATATATGCATGGTGAATTTGTTTGTGTGTGAATTTTTTTTTGTTGATCAAAGGTTATTAAGTTTTTTACGTTTTCTCATCTTAGAATGGGATGACAAATTGAATTTTCTTTTTCCTGATATCATTTATATCAGAAAAAAACAATGATATTTGATAAAAATAAAAGAAATGATAAAATCAAAATCAGATCATTCTGATCTCCACACTGATCCTTCAAGAGTATGGCCTACTTGATAAACTCTTCTGTGTGGTTTCTGATAACGCCAGTTCAAACTATACAATGGCCAATCCTCTTGAAGGAGTCTGTCCTAAGTTCAAGCAAGATAAAAATCTCCTTGAATGTGTCACCCATGTCATAAACCTCATTGGCCAAGACAGACTCAAAACATATTCCAGAAGACTTGGTGAAGACAAACCAGTCCTGCACAATCTTGCTATTCTCCTTGAAGCAATCCAAACCTTGAATGTTAACTCAGTCCTCACTTGACTCCTCAAACTTATTGCTTGGATCTACAACTTGCCACAGTGCCTACAGTCATCTCTCAAGAACGTTGAGGCTGACTTAGGCTATCTCATTAACCTTTTCCAAAATGTTAACACAAGATGGAACTCTGATCTAGACTGTTATTGTTGAGTATACCAATTATGTGTTTCCATTGAGACAAGATTCCAAAACAATCCTGAATAGATTCCATATACCTTCTCAGAAAACAACTGGAAGCTCATTGGTCATCTCATTGAGTTCCTGGAGCCTTTTGAGTCTACTACAAAAGATTTCTCAGCAAGCAAATACCCAAGCCTTGGATATGTGATTCTGGTATATGAATCAATCATCAAAAAAATTGAACTCTGTATGTTGGTTTTTGATCAAATTTCTGTTCTTTCTTACAATATTGAATATCTTCCTAGTTCAACAGATCTGGTGTAACTACAAGGCTCAAGAGCTTCAACAAGCAATCCAACCAATGAAAACCAAGGCTGAAACATATTACAAAATAGTACTCACAAAACCTGTTCATCTCTGTGCTCTGATTCTTGACCCATGCAGCAAGGATCAAGAGTTAAGTGATACAACTCTAGTGCTTGCTGGAATCAATCATCAAGATGAATTGAAGACATACTTTTTGAATGAGTGAAAAAAATTCCATGTTGATATGCCTGTCACAGTGCCCGTGGAAAAGGCCCCCGACGTTGGGGGCCCAAAAGTCTTGGCAATTTTGTTGTGTTTGTGTGATTTTTGTGTTGCAAACGTCTACACAAGTGAACAAAGGGACCAGACTGGATGAGTTTTGCCTACACCAAACTTTATCAGTCTGAGTCTAGCTCAGGTAAACTAGCAGACACGCAGGCCTGAGCGCTCAGTGTTCCTGCATGACTGCCCAGTGTTCCAGACTAAACGCCTGAAAGCTGACTACAACCATCAGCATCTCATCACATCACTAAAGGGTCTTTGGGCAAATTTATGTAGTTCTCGTGAGCTCCACTGGTAGTCCACAGCACAAGACCCCGCTCCAGTGTCACCACGGGGAGCTGAGATGTGCGGTACCAAATGAAAACTCGCAACCACGAACGCCACACAGCTACTCTGATGCCAAAACATGTGTCAGAGAGATGGGATTGTGCAATGTCTATCATGATATACATGCCCTTCAAACACTGGAAAGTCCACTCAAAAGACAGTCAATTCAATCTCTCATTCTATTTGCTTTTGCTCACGTGTCACCTTTTGATACTCCTGAATTCATATGAATCCAGGACAAATCTGTACGGGTTACAAGAATGTTGGCCAAATTATGATATTGGTAAGAAGGGTTGACAACTTACTAGATGGGGCATTTAATAGTGATAACTTCCTGAAAAGGCTTTCAACTTGAGTCCTACTACTACCACTACTACTATCAAGACTCCTACTACTACTACTATCACTACCTTTGCTTCTTCATCTACTGAAGCTCATCCTTCTATCATGTTGGGATTTTTATTGTGAGTTAAAGTTTTGGTTTGATGATTCAAATGATCTCAATACAACTTACCAATCCACTTCTCTTTTTCAAAATTTGAATATCTCATCTCATCTCATCGACCTTCACCTACACCCTTCATCAATCACACCCTTTGATCAATCAATCCTTTTATCATCTCACCTTGCTTGATCCTTCTTCACCATTGTCAAATCTCATGATCTACACTTTCTTTCACCTTGCTCTCCAGTGGGTTCATCACCACACTCCTCTATGTACATCTTCTGTCTCTAGTTCGACTAACAGACATTCTAACTTGAATTTTCCTCATTCCAGTCAGCGTGTATCAACCAGTCAAGATCCAATCCCAAGTGGATCAAATCTTAGTGATTGAGCCAAGATCTTGGGAACCTCAAAACCCCTTTGACCCAGAAACCCCTTGACCAAATCCGCATCATCTCACAATCTTTTCTCTCCCCCTCTTTGATCATCAAGTCTTTTCTTGATATTATTGAGGTCTCTGCGGTAATCATCTAGGTGGGTAAGTAAGGTCAACAAAGGACCTGTTCTTTCAAAAGAAGATGATTCACGACTTGAGAATGTTGATTGCTGAAAATTCTTGCAGGGCATGCCTTGATGGAAGAGAGATATGCTTATACAGAGGGCAAACCACTTTATCCAAAATCAAAATCAACTCTCTCAATTTTCAAATTTTTGCCAAAAAAAGAAAATTGACTAAAACGTTCAACACCAACATTCCAAAGACTCAGGGCTTGTTTGGCACGGCTTAATTTAAGCTACTTTTTGTGAAATTCAACTTTCAAAGTCGAATTTCGAAAAGTCCGTTTGGTAAAGAACTTTCGGAACTTTTGAAAGCTACTTATGGTACCCATAAGTAGCTTATTTCGCTACTTAAAATAAAGAGCTCAAGAGCTCCTTATTTTTCAAATAAGTAGCTTATTTGACCCAAAACTTATTTTCCTTTTTTTTTTCTGGAAATCTTACAAGTCCCATTTCTGATACCCCCCCTCCTGTCTTCAAACCACCTGAACTTCGTCATTGAAAACCACGTTTGATTTCTCCCACTCTACTTTTCATTGTCTCAAATCAGCACACACCACCTCCATTCCAATACACTCCTATTTATGTTCTACTATGGGTCGAGTCAAAACTGACAATAATCAAGAACCTAAAGCAAGTGCTCAATGGACCACTAGCCGTAGTACATAAGCTTTGATTCGTGAAAATTCAATAGTTGTGATGACTGCAGAGGTGAACGATTCCAAAAATTAAGTGGAAATTTGAACGGTCAACAGACTTTTCCGCTGTTGACCGCCAAACGAAATTCAACTTATATGTAATTTTAAGTTGACCTTTCATCAAAAGTCAACTTAAAATGCAAATCAACTTTCCGAGCCCGGAAAGTTCGTACCTTTCAAAAGGTACAAACTTTCATAATCCGTACCAAACGAGCCCTCAAGCTCAATTTCCAAACATATCAAACAAATCCAATAATGTCAAATCAAATCGGATCACTGGTTTTTTCTTAGATTGTGGAAATTTATTAGACGTACCTGGATCTGAAGATTTTGTTTGGAGAAGATCATTCAAAAGGTTTGATCATGATCATAATCAATTCAAATGGGAGATTAAGATATGTTTCATCTTCAGGAGAAATTTGGGGTCCAAAGTGAGTTTTTCAATTATGCTCAACCACTGCCAGTGTGTGATAACCCAATTAGTACATCTTTACATATGGACCCCCTGGCTTTGGTTGAGCAATCCCTTTAAACTTCTTTTGTTCAGATACTGATTGTCTTTCATAGGATAATCATTTGATTCATCCCTTATCATGTTCTATTCTTGAAAAGTAAGTCATCAAAATGAAGTTAACTTAAAGATGAAGTTTGATTGACTTTTGGGATTGAATGTAGGAAATATATTTATATGAATCCCAGTTTGTTTGGAGAAGATCATTCAAAAGGTTTGATCATGATCATAATCAATTCAAATGGGAGATTAATATATGTTTCATTTCAGAAGAGATTTAGTATCCAAAGTGAGTTTTTTGATTATGCTCAACCACTGCCAGCGTGTGATGACCCAATTAGTACATCTTTACATATGGACCCCCTGGCTTTGGTTGGGCAATCCCTGTATACTTGTTTTGTTAAGATACTGATTGTCTTTTGTTGATTCATTCAATTGACGCAATATGAGAAAGCTGTGTAATGGGTTATAAAATTAGATTAACAGGAGAAATGGAATATTAATTATCAGACAGACGGGGAGATATGCCAATGAGCCGTAAATAGGAACTACATTACCCCAATGAATTCGGATGAAAGTCTTACTTATATACATCAGAGCTCAATATCAATCTTACTCCTCGTTTCCCATCTTTGGGAAGAGAAGTGAGTCGTTTTTATTTTTATTTTTCTTCTATTTGATTATATTGATATTATGTTTTCACTTTGATATATTTCACTTATTAAATCAATTATAGAAGAAGTGTCTTGTTCATCAGATCCTAAAGATCAATTATCAATCAGCGGTAAATTAAACTGATCATCTTATCTGTACCATTTAGGTACCAATTGTTTTTCATCTTTTATCATAATTTCTACTTTTCAAATTTCTGATTAAGCTTGTTAAATGTTGTAGGTCAGGTTATTTTTCATCATACGTCTTGTGTTGACAGCCGGGGAGTGATGGACTCAAGTCAGGGCAGGGCCTTGTACGGGGCCCACCCGGGGTATCTTAGTGTTTTGTTGTTCATGGCGCTTGGCACTTCTTGCAATCAATTATTTTGGACCGATCCCGTGTGGGTTCTTTCAGCGCAGGACAACTCATCTCCCCTCAACCTGGCTCATCCTTGTTGATGAAATGAGCCCAATGTCCCTCAGGAAAATACAGGCAAACACCTGAGTCCGGCAATGAAGACGGGAAAGCTCAGCCTTTGACATTGGCCTGGAAAGAATTGCGAGCATTTTTGCGACTCTTTTGCAAGCAATTGAAGGGCCCCCAACGTCGGGGGGCTTCTCCACAGGCACTGTGTGTAGTCAACAGTGAAGAACCTGGATCACCACCCAAAGATTGTCCTTGATCTTTTGTCACTAAAGATCACCCATCTTATGATGGGTTATGATGGGTGAAATTGCACATTTGGGGCAACTTGATTGAATTTTGTCCTCCAAACCTTTGCACTTCTTATTGAGTGAAAGGTCATTCAAGTTCAAAACCGGACTGTTGCCCCTTCGGATGCAGTTTTACACTGGTGTCTTTTACACTTGAAATGGAGGGTAGAATTATCATGTGTAAATTTGTAAGTTGGCACCAGTGTTTTACATTTTTAAACTCAAGTATTTCCACATCATGATTTACAATTTGAGATTTCATGACAGATCCAGTGTCAAACTTTATGTGACCCCCCCTGGAAGTGCAATTTTGCACTGCCCCAAATTGACACTCCATATTTAGTTCAAAACCATTGAGTACAGGGCACCAGTATAATATTTTGTGTATTGGGCCTCTGAGTACCCACTGTTGTAATATCACTCCTAACATCTTGGGCTGAGGCATACAAATCATCATTGGAGGCAAATCCTTGGACATATTTCAACTGAGGTTTTTATCTAAGGTACTATCATTTCCCAATAAATATCTTGGATGGAAGATTCTCTTCAAGGGTTGAGATTTCAGAATACCTTGGATTTGTCAATCTAAGGTAAATATGTTGGTGGTGCCTGCTGCACTTTCAGTTTATTTATCTTGAATTGGAAGATATGGGGTGTTCTCAGATCTCAAACCTTGAACAGAATCTGATCAGTGATAGTTTTCAGCACACAACAATACCTTGGATATGATTCTTGGACAACATCTGTTTGAGGATTTGTGATCAAAGATGCCTTTCATTCCCCAACTTGTGACAACACAGCACAGGGAATTTCTTATACTTTGCTTCTAAACATTTAATTTGAACTAGTCACACTTGATGTTTATATAAATCTGCATGAAGATGAGGACCTCACTGGGAGGCTTTTTCTAGAATGCAGGGTGCATGGTTTCCCACATATATTGTTGATCATGGTTGACTTGGTTGAAGCAGATGAGGTAAAAGATAACAAATATCCTTTTGTATTCTGAATATTGGCATCTGTTCTTGGAAAGCTAAATCTATCTTTTGCATGAATCTCCATAAGTTTATACTATCAGCAAAAAGTAACATCCCGCAAGAAAAGGATTGAATTGAATTGAATCTACATTAAACTGCATTAAATCTACATTCTAGGCCCTTTGTTGTTTCAAATGCAATTTCTTTTTCTTGTGAGGAAAATAGTTTTTTCTGGTAGGGTTAGAGACTTAGAAAACCTTTTCTAGAAGTACCCAAGTACTTAGAAAACATGATTCAAGAACAATATGAGGAAGAAGGATAGATTCAAAGAGAAAGTGTGCTCATAGATGTAAAGTTTATCCAATTCTTGTCAGCTGAAGGACTCAATGTATCACCACTTCCACAAGTTCTTTTGGGGGTAATTTCAAGAACAATACTCATCCATGATCTTCTTCAGATCATCTTTGTTTGGAGGGGAAATATTAAATCCCAGTGACAGATATGAACTTCCCATGGGACCCACAAGTTTTTGATACCACTGCTGCACAAGAAACCAGGCAGGTTTTTCAGGTGTGGAGTTGTGTAATTACGGTACTCAAAGTCAAAAGGTAGAATCTACCTTTTTGGAAAACCTAACTTTTTTTTAAAAAAAACTTGGCCCCAACCAGAAAAAATGAGATTTCCTGTTTTCCACTGCCAATCACCTACTTTCACCTTTGTACATACATCACCACAAGACAAAGGTTGTCCGGTGAAATTAAGGCCCAATGAGACCTTAACTGAGGCTTGAAACAAATCCAAGGACAGAGGTAATTGGACACTGACACACGGCATGATTATAGGAAGTGCTGAGTGCATAAGTAGGCATGGGGTCCTCAAAGCCTAGAAGTTTTGTAGTTTTTTTTCTCCACCAAAAAAATCTAGGTTAAAAAAAGTCAGAATCTACCTTTTGACTTTGAGTACCGCTAATGAATGTGTTGCCATGTAATGAAATGAGGAGCGGCTATCTGACCAGTCAATTTGCTTGTTTCTTATCCTATTTTTCACAACCATTGACTCTTGTGGTCTTTCCAGAAACAGTGTCTCCCATTCAGAAAAATAAGTTTGCAGAAAATCCCAGCCACTTCCACACACAGTGTTCCAAACCTTATTCTGATCTCCATCTTTATATAAGAGGAGCACAGTTGATATGAATTGAGGTACTATCTGTTCTTCTGCTGCGTTGATTGCATTATGAATCATATGTTCATTGAGGATAGATGTTGAACTGAGATCACTGAGTTGATTGTGTTGATACAATTTTTGGGCAGTATCAAAAGCCTGATGGAGATTAATTTCAAGTGATGTGAAGAATTCTTCGATCTGAGTTGAAAATTCTCCTTTAGTCTGTTTTTTCCATCTCCAAAATTGACACAAGAAGCGACCAGACACTTGTGAGGGACTAAATGGCAACATCTGATCATCTTGTTTCATTGTGGGTGAAGTAGGCGTCTTCCTTTTGAATTTCACTTGCCTAAGAGCTTTTTGATGTTTTGTATATATATCCTGAATCACTAAGAAACTTGGTGGATCAATGATGTATCCCAGAGCTCTGATCATACTTCCTGGTTGTGCATTTAATTTCTTATACCACTGGTTCACAAGATGCCATATAGTTTCCTGTGTTGTATGACCATTGTCTTGTATAGATTTTATGGAGTGGATTGAGTCTTGATTATTAGACCACTCTTTCCATTCAAATTCTGTTCTATCAGGTTGTTTGAGTAAAGATGTTGGGTACGGATCGTTGTATCTTGCTTTATTGGATGTTTTCCTCGCTCACAATCCAAACACTCTACCAACAAGTCTTAATGATCTTGATCAAATCAAGAAAGATTGTTCTGGTTATTCTATTTCCCTATCAACACTTTCCAAGCTCCCCAATAAACAAAAGCTCATACTATATTAAAATTGACAACGTCTATCTGTCATATCTTATCTTACATTTGACAGTTTGAAATCAGACAACAAATCTTTGAAGCTATCCTACAATTTTGGCTTGGGGCTGAATGCATAGACTGCTTTCATCTGCCAATTGATATGGAAAATTGATTCCTCGAACAAGAAGGGTTTGGATGGGATTGAATTCAGGATGGTTTTCTTACCCTCTTAATAAGTGAGCTGACCGTGTCCCAATGGCTTCACATATGCGAACATTATGAGCTAAAAGTTGTGTTACTAACAGAGACATGATGTAAAGGTTTATCTACTTTCTAATTTTGATGTAAGTAGATGCAGAGAAAAAAAAGTTGGGATGAAGTGTATTGACATTTCTCTTGTGTGGGTACCGTTGATTGTGGACGTGAGTGAATCATGAGACTGACACTTCTTATGCTCATTGTACTCATCACATGGCGCTTTCAAAATATGACATGAGAGAATATGATCCAAAAGGCTAAGATTTTCGGCTCATCATCCAGTTATGATTATTATCATTAAGGGAAAAAAATACCAAACAATCCGGTTCTTTAATATAGAATGCAAGCAAATAGATGACTACAAGGAAAACATGATTGAAGCTTTACGAATCAGAGCTCATGTCATGATAGAGGTTCATTGAGAGCAAAGTGGATGTGCTATTTGTCCTGAGCTACACGTTCCTAATCAAGAGTGCTTCTATGACTTCGCGGCAATCTTCAGATACAGAGGCAGGAATGATTAATGAGCGAGATAAAATGTTTTCCTTGAGAGTCTTGCCATCACCTGAAGAGAAAAATACAGAATTGAATGAAAAAACAGTAAGTAAATTGATTATGAAAGTTGGAAACACATGGATAGAGAAATATACATACTTGCTTCGAAAGGTGGCTTTCCTACAACCATGTGGTAAAACATCACCCCAAGGACACACCAGTCAACAGAACCACCGTAAGACTGTTGTGTGAGCATTTCAGGCGCTTATGCATAATTGGTTCCACAGATCCCAGAGGTCGTCCCTTTAGAAGAAGCACTCATTGCAAGACCAAAGTCTGAAAGTCGGACCCGGTAATCAGATGCTATCAGGACATTTGCAAGTTTGGTATCGCGATGGATGACTTGTTTCTTATGAAGTTATTCGAGTGCTTTTCCGATGTCTATTATGATCAGTTTTGACTCTTGTTCAGGGATCTGATTATATTTATTGATTATTTCTTCAAGATCCCCTTCAGGAGCGAATTGAATAACGATCTGAGCATATCGAGGAGCAACATAGCATCTATAATATTTGATGATAGCCAAATGATCAACTTCATTGAGTAACTTGATTTCTTCCATTAGATCCTTGTCGTTGTTTTTTCCTTCTTCACCAATACATGGGATGACTTTTATACCACACAAAGATCAATACAAGTTCTTTCTAGCTCTGTAAACTAAACTGAAGCCACCTGGACCAATCTTCGTAAAGTCTTGAAAATCGTCTTGAATTAAAGGTTTGTTTTTGGGGGTATTTGAAAGAGAATCTGGGGGAATCGGTTGGGTATTCGAAGGATTCATGGAGTCAGAAAATGATTTTGTTGAGCATTTAGAATCAGGCATGCTGGGCTGATAGAAGTTGGTCGGATCAAAGTCAGCGGGTTGTGGAATATAGATAAGGCGATGAAGCAATTCAATCAGGTAATCAGATATGTAGAAGCTGTTGGACCTGGAGAGAGATGTCGAAAAAGTTGAAAAGAACCAATGATTTTATATACTCCGATTGATGCTGATACCAATCAGCCCAACATATATCCGGGTGTCATTAAAAATGTGAAGTATGTTTTTAAAGATGTGAACAAACGTATAAGATGTATGTATCTGTGTACCAGGGATTCTCAGGATGCTGAGGCCAAAATGAACATATCATCAAACATCCTGACTGAGTAGCATTTTCCTAAAAATAGTGCATTTCAAAGTATAAATCTTGAAATTGTGCCCGTTGGGATTTGGTTTGGCATGTAGTAATCTTTCATAATAAAAATTTGCTCTTGCCTGATTTTGATAAAACAAAACATAGAGAACTGGAAAGCTCACCCAGCACACAGGGTAAAAAAAGGGAAAATATGATGATTTCATTTTTTCAACATGAGAATGAGTTGAATGATCTTATTGAGATATTGATCACTAGGCATTTTTCAACTCCCATGTGTCAATACCATTGTATGTCCACTTGTTTGAAAGGAATTTTAAATTTTGGGAACTTTCCTCCTTGTAAGTTGCGCCTCTCAATTTTGAGATATGGGGATATGTAGATGCCCCTTTTGAAGTCACCTTTCTGTTGATGATAATTTTTCTGCACAAATATGAAAGCGGAACTGTCCAGTAATTCTCCAGAACTCTCCCAGAAACAAAAAATTGGCTGTGTTTGGTGATCATGGCCTTCTGTAAATAAAAGTTTGAATGCCACTTTGCTCTCTGTCAGAGTCTTGTAGGGGAAGTGCCAGGGATAGGTCACAGTCAAGGAAGTCAGGACAGATTTTGGCTCACTCATTTCCTGAGAAGTTTTCTGGAACTTTTGTGGAAAGTGCTAGAATTCATATTTGGTCAGTATAAATGAACCAGGTGTTTAAGATATTACAAGACATTACACGCTTTAATTAAGTACTCTTACAATGTCAAATGGGGTGTTTGCCTTGTCATTCAAGGCTTCTGACACTCACATTATTGGTTGGAATGAAACATTGTGTGGTCTTGTGCCTCAAGTTTGGGTTCTTGGAAACTTCTGCACAATTGGACTTGTGTTGAATTTGGTTCACACAGAGATGCTTTTCAATCCAAATCAGAGAGGATTTTTGCTAGGTAAAGACAACCCAGTGGTAATTTGATTCCCTCATAATTCAGATTGGATCACATTATCCTGAATCATGATATACAAATATGTTTTCTGTCAAATTCAGAGAAATTGACATAACATTTGATCCCGCTAAAATTCAGGTCCAAAAAACAAGTCTTTGCAAGATTTACCAACATTTTCAGCTGGATCTGTGGATATCTGGAGAGTCAGCGCCCCAAATCCCAACAAGACTTGGGTCTTTGGCTTTCTGAGAAATGTTCTGTCAATTTTCAGAGAGATTGACCAAAGAATTAATTGTATACCATAAGTGATAAACTTAACAAAGTCCCATTCCTGCCTTGCAAGACTGAGGCAAGCACGGCACTTCTGAAAATAGAGATACATTCTATAGGCTGAGGGTACGGTGTGGTCAACTATTTATATATTCGATCAGAAATTTAATTTTTTTTATTTTTATGATTTGCTCTCAAAGGTTTTTAAGATCGTTTAAACTTTTTTTTACTTTTACATTACATCATAGTCAGAATATCTCACAGCAGGCTTACAACATTTGAAAAGAGAAAAGAGACACTTTTAAACTACTGAGATCTATCTACTTGAATCTCTAAAATCATCTGATTCAACTCGAAGATGGTCTGATTCCAGCATATCATCCATTTCACCCTTAATCTCCAATGTCACATGTCACTCGTGATAAACTCACTCAACTCTTCTCCGAGAACCTAAATATTAATTAAAAATTTAAGAAACGAAAATCCTGGGAACGATTACTAAGAGAATCAAGAAGAGAGGAAGTCAGCAGATGAATGAAAAGAATAGAAGAAATGAGAGGAAGCTTACTTAACTGATTAAAACCGATCGATCGGAGTTTCAAGCCCAATAAAATGATCTAACAAAAGACCAAAACAAAGAATTAGTAATCGATGAAAAAGGGAAGAGAAGGAAGACTTGGTTAGCTAAGATAGAAGAGAGGAAGATTGAAAAGAAGGATCACTTACAAAGGATTGAAGAATCGATCGAAGGGAAAACCTTCAAAGTCATGTGGATAATTATGATAGTCGATCGATCGATTATCGTTTCCTAGAAAGAAAAACCAAGTTAGAAAGAAACCAAATAAAGAAAGAAATTAGTAAGAGAGCAAACAGAACGAAAAAGAAGAAAAAGAGAGATGAGAATGAATTAAAGAAACACAGGACTTACTAAATCAAAATTTGAAAACGATCGAGCTGAAAAGCTGTGAAGAACTTATGAAAAGAGCATGATGAAAAGGTGAACGGAGTTGAAATATAACAGTTGGGTCAGAAGATCGATCGATCGATCAAGATTCCTAGAAGTCAGAATACACTTTGAGGGAAATGAAAGGTTTAAGGAAATAAAAGGGATTAGTAAGATAAAGAAAGAAAGATAAAGAAAACAAAATACTTACTATTTTGGAAACAAGATTGATTTGAAAAGAGTCGATCGAATCTAAAAGAACCAAAGAAATGAAAATAAAAGTTAAAAATTAGTTTTCAAAATAAGTATATCAAAAATAAGAAAGAAAAAGAGAAAGTTTAGGAAGGAATGAACATAAAGAAAAGGAAAAACTTATTTAAAATCTAAAAAGGAACCGTTGAGGATGGAATAGAGTGAAGAGAATGAGGATTGAGTCGAGTGGAAAGGAATTGAGGGAGAGGGAAAGTCAAAAAACCAAAATTGGTGAAAGGAGTGGTAAACAAGTGAAAGGAAGTCGTGAAATCCCAAAAACTCGAAAATCACAAATTATAGAAGTTTTACATACACCAAATACATATGTATATTACATAAAAGATGGTAAACAGCTAGAAATTATGGGTCATAACATAATATAAGCATAATATGTAGACATTCACATGCAAAATTAACATTAACACAGCATATTACACAAACCAAACATACATTACATAGTCAACAAATGGGATTTGCAGGTTGGAATTAGATAAAACACAGCAAAAAGCAATGATTTACAATGATTTGAGCTATGTATAACTGATTCACACAGCAAATGACATAAGAAGTGAATGTGAAAGGGAACAAGAAGATGAATGAACATCATTACACACAGCAGTACACAGCAGTACATATCATTACAAATAATTAAATCACATGTACACAGCAACAACACAGCATGAAGATCATTACAAGTTGGAATACACTAGTAATTAAGGTTGTATATATGTAATAAAGATGAACAACAGTAAATAAGCCAATCAGGTGGGATTTGCTGGGAGTTGGAAGGATTAAGATGAGTAATAAGTGTGAAAAGAAGAGTTGTTGAAAAGGTTTTTGATTTAATTTTATTTTTTTGAAAAACATGTATATAAAGGCCTTCACTTTGTCCCACATTTTTATTTCTTTTTCTCTCAGCTATGATATAGTGTAGTCATTTTTATCATTATAAATCTACTATACAGTCTTAGTTCACTTAAACTGCCCTTATTTTAAATAATAAGAGAATTTATTTTAGGCCTTATAAGCTACAAGCTTCCTGGAATAACACTATAGCAGTGTTGCTTTATATTGGAATAACACTATAGCAGTGTTGCTTAAATTCTGGAATAACACTATAGCAGTGTTGCTTTAATTTGGAATAACACTATAGCAGTGTTGCGTAATTGTTGCTTAGGATATTTTTTCTCTGTTATCAGGAGACTTTGACAACAAATTACAGGTTGTTGAAGATTCTCAGAAGGGGCAGTCTCAGGCATCTTCTGTAGATTAATTATTTACAGATTATACCCCTTCAAGCACTGTATAGCCCTTGTGGTGCTATAAGTTCCACAACGGCTTCTTACAAACTCTCTACACTTTGTTCTACCCAAGATTAGTATGTGGAGGAAAGAGAGGAAATGTGCTCTGATATGCTCCTTGCCAAAAGCCTTACCCTCAAACTACAGATTGTATGGGTTTGTAATAAGTGACTTGCAAGGCAGGCATTGGACTTGGTTAAGTTGACATAAGTCAGAATATACAGGCTGCGGCCTGCCTGTATTCCACCCTGGCAGATTGTCACAACTTTTTCCCCTTTATTGTGGTCAAATGGATAAATGACTAACATATGGAGCTTCCTGTGGAGATGAAAATTTCTCCCTTTTGCTCATCTTTGAAATTCATGTGCTTAAAGTTACCTAGTGTTTGAGTATCTCAGAGTTTTATGGCTATGAAGCATGGTAAGCATCTCTTAGCTACCAATTTACTATCTGTTTCATGGACTGGCTGAACATTGATAATACCTCAATATGATCTCTTGATCCTGATGTACTCTAGCTGATGCTGACTCAATCCTGAGGGCACTCATGTCAGGGTCCCTCTCCTCTCAGGTCCTGAGGTGAATAATTCAAGCTGAGTGGCATATCACCCCACTCCAATGTATCCTTCCTCATAAGATATTCATAGATCTATGCTATTTATCTAATTTTGTTCATAAATGTCAAAATCCAATACTGAGATTGATTGAAGAGCTTTGAGCACAGACTTAGTCATGATATCAGATTATAAGATATTTGCCCACTGATTGCAAAAGTTGCAAAATTAAGACATTGAAAGCAATCCCAAGTGAATCCTTGTGATCAAAAATTTCTTCGATTTACAGATCAACTGTGTAAAGATCAAATTGTTGGCTTCCATTTCCTTGGATATGGGAATATTGTCATTGTTTCAAAATTAAATCAATATGGACATGTACATACACAATTCAACATAGATCATTGATTTCTAGACTTCTTTTCTTTACATACATCAAAACTTAAGATACACAGTCACATGGTTAATTTACAATTTTACATTGCCTTTGGTCTACAATTGGAATCAGGGAGGTTCGAGTTGGAAAAAACACCCAAGATACAACTGCCACAACATCAAGATGCCGCTTACATTTTTTCAAATGTGTGCAAGAATATCTGCCTGAGACGCCCAATTTTTTTCTTGGAAAGCACAATTTTGAAGGGCTGGGAGGTCCACGTACATAAGCTCAAAGGGGTTATCTTGCACCAATGGCCTCTGTGTAAGATCAAACAACACTGTCAGGCTAAAGACTTTTATACTAATTTTTTTACACTGAATAGGTTCAAATGACAGCAGAGCAACCAAGTACAACTCAAGTAATTGTACCAAAGGACTTACATAGCCATTGTGTGACACAAAAGAAACACATACACACTAACACAAAGGAACAGAATTTATTTCAAAAACACAGACGACAACATATGTTCCAAAAAATCTTCTGACATTGAGGAGCTCTGCAATGGGCTAGATTAAGTCTCTTTTGTGACTGTTTGATCATCCTAATGGTCGCTAGTGACAATCCTTGATACTTATCAAGTAAAAAATTAGGCAGATTTATGTATAGTAATAAAATTGGGAGAAGGATGTGCTAGATATTCTGAGTCTTGTTGTTGTCTGTCTCCTGGGTTGGCTGATTTTGAAGTCCCAACTTTTTAACATGGTAAATTACCACTTCCGTTGCCTGGGTCTGGGCAGTTGGATATTCTATACAACACATCATTGCCCGAAATTTAGTGAGGCTCGTGAAAATCAGAAACTATGTCTGGTGTCTTGACTTACTGTCGTTTCGCCTTAGCTGGGGATGGGTATTCTGCCGCGCGTGGTTGGAGGACTTGAAGCGCGAGTCTAAAAATGGCAATCAGAAACAAATAGGCGCACTCGTGATCAGTCCATGCGAGTGCTCACCTTTCATCACCTGGGATCGAAGCAGAAGAAACGGCGGCTACATCAAATCACGAATACACATTAGTTCGGTTGAAGATGCGCAAAAGAAGGGAAGAATATAAATGTTAATCACCAGCTAGAATAGCGACAATGATCATCGTGAAGGAAACCATGATGGATTCTCAATTTTTTGAATGTAAAAGCAAGTTTTGTTTTGATGAGTTCAAGATTGATATCAGTCGGAACACTTGCTTTTGATGGGACAGAGGCTCAGAGCAACTCACGAGTGACTTTAAAGGGTTGTGAAGACTGAATTGAACACCTTCACCGCGCGCACTAAGTTGAGTACACTTCAATTCGATTGCACAATGCTTGTCCAACTTTTGACGTGCTTCGACTTTGCCCGCAGAGATTCAACAACTTGGCGCTCAAACCTTTCCTAAAGGTTTCCGCACCCTCTTTTTGAGTTGACAAAGTGCCTCGATACTGATGTCATCAGCCCAACGAGTTTTCGTCATCGACATCGGACAAAATTTTGATGAACAGACAGTCTCGGAGCGAACAGGACGGATACGAGACTTTATTCAAACATGATGTAATGGTAGTCAGGTATGTTCTGCACATTCGAATGACTCAATATGCTGGTTCTAAAGCTTGGCAATGGCAAGCATGGTGGCTCATGAGTCCTGGTAAAGTCAGGGAGCTAAAAATCGCATCTATCGCCTCTCTCTGCACAATTTTGGTGGGTTACAAGAGTGCGATGGCTCTACGACGAGGGAAAGATGAAGAGATCAAAAAATAAGTTTACTTGAGAGACCGATCAACTATTCGATTTGGTGATTGAGGGTAATGCAACTGCCGCAGTCACGCTTTACACTAAGATCCAATGACTTAATCCTGAATTTCTAAAATTTGATCAACTTCAACTTCATGCATCCAGCTGAGACTCTTTACCTCATCATCCTCAGCTGAACATAACAAACGCCATTCCAATCAACGACTTCTATCAAACTAAGACACGAAGGATATATCAAAAATGTAACTATTCCGATCACTAAATTTCAAGTTCAATCAAAAAAAACTAACTAGCTTGTATTTCGCATGATTTTTTAGGTCATTATTGGTTGATAAACATCGACCTAAAGCATTAAATGAATTAGATTATCATCCTCAACTTACAAATCGGATCAGATCATTAGCTCAAACTGCTGATTTTCCTCATTGTTTATTTTATGGTCCAAGTGGTGCTGGAAAAAAAACTAGAATTGCTGCTACTTTACGCGTTTGTGTTTTTCTCTTCAAAAGAATCACATAGACAAAAAAGAAGGTTAAATTTTCAAACCAAAACGCTAACTGATATCTATGTATATATCACAATTTAGGAATTATTTGGTCCAGGAGCTGCGAAATTAAGAATTGAACAACGGGTTTTTATGACCCCTTCAAGAAGGCGATTAGAAGTACAAATCATCGAATCAAATTATCATCTAGAACTCACACCTGCAGATTTAGCACAATGGGATAGAAGTGTGATCCAAGATATTTTGAAAGAAGTTGGAGGTAGTACTCAACTAGATTCGACCGTTTCAAGAAAATTCAAGGTGGTCGTTATTCACTGCGCAGATCAATTGACGCTTGATGCTCAAGCTGCTTTACGTCGTACGATGGAACGTCATACTAGTTCATTGAGATTGATCCTTTGTGCTAATTCTACTTCTAAGATTATTGGCCCGATAAGAAGTAGATGTCTGTTACTTAGGGTCGGAGCGCCTGATCCTGATGAAGTTCGTATTTGTTTTCCTATATTGAAACTCGTTTCTCTGGCCTCATAATGTCTTAAATTCTAAACCCAGCTTACGTCTCATTTCTTGAACTTTGATGGAAAAGTAGATTGTGAAAGTTCTACAGTCAGTCGCAAGTAAAGAATCATTCCAGAGTAAATTACCAGACGAGACTGCGATGTCAATTGCTCTTAGTTCAGAAGGAAATCTTCGTAAAGCAATCTTAACTTTAGAAGCCATTCGAGCACAAGATGATACTTTCAGCAAAGTAAAAAAAATCTTTATTTTTCTCGTTAAAGTTTACCGCAGCCAGCTTTGGGGAAAACTAATAATGAACATCTCTTTGTTGTGTGTTTAGCCATTACCAAATCCAGAATCGATACCAAAAGTAGATTGGCAATTATATATAGAAAAATTAGCCCATTTAATTCGAAGTGAACAATCACCTGAAAAACTATCAGAGGCGAGATCAATGATTTATGAATTATTAGTCCATTTGATCCCTCCTTCGATTTTGATAATGAATCTAACCAAAGCTTTGTTGGTTAAAATTGATGATGTTTTGAGACCTGATATTATTCATTTTGCTGCATTTTATGAACATCGATTGAGGCTGGGTAGTAAGCCTATTTTTCATATTGAAGGTTCGTTTCTTTCCTTCGTCTCAAAATGATTTTGCTCTCTCTTGGTGATAGTACTTATCATGTAGTTGATTTTGGGTCGTTTCTTTTAGCTTTTGTGGCTAAGGTGATGTCAGTGTTGAAAAATTATAGTATTGGTCTTCATGAGTTTCTGTGATATATGATTTGAATCTTGGAAAAAGAAGTAACACTTTTTATGGTGTTCTACAATGAATGTATTGGTATTTATTGTGTCTTAAGGCATTGCTTCTAGTTTGAAAAGTTTCGAGTTCCTTGTGCTTGTAGTTGATCAGACAGATACTGAGTGACAGTCTACTATTTAGAATTTGAGGTCCAGTTCTTCATAAGTATTGCTCGACGCGTCTGATGGATGAAATGGATGGTATTATGCCCACAATCTCTGCATAATCATGACCAAAGGTCTTGATGAACAAGTTTAGAGATTTTAGTTGAAAATGAGAACTGTAGAGCTGGATCCTAGGTGCACGCAGAGCCCTCACTCCTCAAGATGTACTTCTTCACCCATTCATAAGGTAAAGAAGTGAATGTATATGACATGTATGTTCACAATGTTTTGTGGAATATGTGATGTAGTCTGTTCCATAACGTTGGACATTTCACTGGATCAAAACTGCTAAAACAAAGAAATCTATTGAATATGCTGATGCGGAAGAATTTTTGTGCAACTTGAAACACTACTTTAAGATAGCCTGTTCATGATTCTCCTGTCATCGTTATAAAGATGTTCCTATCTTAACCGGTGCAGTCTGTACATGCTATCAGGTTGAATTCGAAAAAGGATGAGATTCTCGTCAAACTTTGTCCACTTTATCATAATTGAAAATGCCTCTGACTTACTTATGAATGGTCCTTCGTAATATTTATGAGGGCACTTGAACGTTTGCTGGGCAGCGTTGGTACAGCCTGATGTTGATGACACAAAGGAGGTACCAAAGTTGATGAATAACAACCAAATGTGTGATAGGTCGATGAGCGAAGAAAGGTTTTACTGACTGTAATGTTCTTCGTCGTAGTAATTGTAGCTCAAACAGTTTTGTGTGGATGGTGGACCACTGCTGCGGAAAGGCACACAGTCATGGAATTGAACAAAGTGAACGTCTAGGGAAACAGCAAATGCGTGAAATGAATCAGACTCAAACCGAGCTGACGTTTGAAAGCAAATAGAGAAATTCTGGTTTCACTTACTATTACGATGACAATTTTTAGGATCACACTTGTGAGAATTATCCGGCCCTTTTGTATTTACAAAACAAGCTACAAAGTGAAAGAAAGGATTATCAGAACATGTTCATGTATGAGATGGAATGAACTCATTGAAGTCCTACGCATGTAAAACCCTGTATTGTATCCACCACGGCAATCGAGAGTCAAAGCATTGACTGAGTTGGTATTGAGAAAGGAAGACATTGTGACACACATCACAAGAAATGTAAAATATGTTATCAAAGTCATTTTCTTGTAGGCGATGTTAAGAGAATGGAGTGCGGGTGAAGAGATACCGAGAGTCTGTTGAGTCAATATGAGGTCTACTTATATTCATTTTATGCTACAATCATTTTGTGCGTGTTGCGGTCTTGGATAAATCGACGGCCCTTTGCGGAAAGGGAGGCGCCAAGCGCAGCTATTTTCATAGTGATGATAAAATAAAGGGTTCAACGCAGAACGCTGATGGATGGATGTGCCAGTGGCTGTGGTTTCCAGTTGAACGTGCACCGAATCCCACCAAAATAGCCTAGCTTAACACAAGGCCCACCAGCTGTACGCGCCCCCCGGAGCCCAGGAGATGCCGGTGATTCGAAGAGGGACTTGTCATTTGAATGAGTTGAATGGACGTGGAATTTTATTAAATTTACAAGCTTAACTAAGTCCTCTTAAGTCACCGCTATTGTGCCTTGCTTCAAAGTTCAAACATAACAAGTGATGCCCGAGGCATGAGGGACTTACTCCTGATCCCGAACATTCTGGGTGGTAGGTGGAGAACTTTAGTAGAGAAAAACTGAGATCTCCTTTAACACCAGTTTCTCATCATTGAGCACTTGGTAAAAAATGGATTTCCTGGAGCGCCTGCTTCTTCTCCATCTTTCTCTCAAGTTGATTCATTATTTTTCTTTCAAATGTAACTTTGCCTTATCATAGAAGAGTTGCTGCATTGTGAATTTTACGCACGCTAAGCTGATGCCTTAGTGTTAGCGGAAATCTGCTAACATTAGCGTCAGCGGATTTTTCCTTAGCGGCTTCTAGCTAAGCTAAGCCAAGGTTGCAAAATCCCTTACCTTACTTAGCAAGCCACCATCATGATTGTTATGACTTACTTAAGTTTGGCAATTTAACAATTCATTAACTCTGGAGTGATAAGAAAAAAGTTACATTTGAAAGAAAAATAAAGATAAATTGAGAGAAAGATGGAGAAGAAGCAGGCGCTTCACAAAACCAAATGTTTGCCAAATGTTCAATGATGAGAGACTGGGGTTGAAGGAGATCCCAGTTTTTCTCTGATAGAATTCTCCACCTACCACCCAGAATGTTTGGGGAGTAAGTCCCTCATGCCTTGGGCATCACTTGTTATGTTTGAAGTGAGGCACAATAGGACTTAGTTGAGTTTGTAAAATAGATGATCCAACAACAACCTTCACAACAACACATTGGGCTGATGAAGCACTCAGCAATCATGTTTCCCAAAGTCAATCAAGCCCCTCAACGCAAGGCCAAGACTTATCTGTCAGGGATTTTTGCAAAAAGACTGGTGTCCTTATAATTTTTTCTGTAATTGTAACTTGGGCATAAATGATGAAACTCATGCGTCTTGATCTTATCTACAATCTGACATTGTTGGTTTCTTCATATGTTGAGTGTTGCTGTGGATAAATATTAAAAGTCCTTTGGGGCTCAGGGTCAAAGATTATGGTACTTTGGATTGCTCTGTATCCAAAATTTGAGTTTTGGTGGTAAGATTGAAGGACCAGCTTTTCTATACATATATTTAGGAGCAGTCAAGAGATACAGAAGCCAAGAGTTAGAGAATGTACACAAGATCAAGACATGAAAGTTTTATCATTGATGTCAAGGTAAGTTGCAATTGTGATTTTTTTGTAAGGACACTGGCTTTTGCACACATGACCAACAGATCTCATGCCATTTTTTCAACATTAGGCATAATTACCTTGTTTGAGCTGGCCAGTACATCAAACAACAGACTTAGTTAAGTGTTGCCAATGATGGTGCTCAAAGTTAAAAGGTAGAAACTTTCTGATAAATGTAACTTTTTTCTTTTTGAAAACTTGGCCTGACTGGAAAAAGTCAGATTTCATGGTCCCCACTGCTAACTACTTACTTTCACCTTATATTGACACAAGACACATGGTGTGGGTTCAAATGAAGTATCAATGAGACCTTATCAGAGGCTTAAGCAAAATACACAAGCGGAGTTGATTCATGGGGTACAAAGTAGAATCTGAGCATGTGCCCAGATTTTTTTGGGCTGTAAATTTGAATCTTGTGGCCGGCTTTTGCCCAGAAGATCCAAATTTACAGAAAGAAAACTGGGCACAAGTCTGGGCATGTTCCCAGAATTGAATACTGACACAAGAGATGGAGGTAAGAAGTTTCCAGGGCAAAAATCAACACCGGTCCTCAGAGCTACAAAGCTCTGGGCAACATCTTGGATTTTTTCCCCTCCAAAAAACTGGTATTCAAGGTTAAAAGGAGTTATAAGCCACCTTTCAACTTTGAGTACCATCAATGTAGAAGAACAGAAGAAAGTCCAAGAGCTATCACAAAAGTGCCAACTTCAAGAACCTTCATTCTTGATTGGAGTTGCATATCCCAATTAAGACTTCAGCCAATGTCCTTATTTGCACATATTAACCGTTGCAGCAGCAGAAATTTTCAGTTCTGGCCACCTGGATTGATATGATGTGCTCCAAACTATTGGCTAAAAACTATAGCAGATACAGCTAGTGATACAGTGTTAGCCCTGAGTACATACACAAGTACCCAAAGACTAACATGTAATACATAATAAAACACCAGTAACATCTCATAACTCAGTATCAAGAGTTGATCATGCTTATGGCACATAATACACTTAATAAAAACATAAAGTATTATTAAGTAAACATAATAAATAAAAATAATAATTAAGAACAATAAACCTAATGTTGTAACAATTGTACATATCACAACATTAGGTTTGGAATACAAGTATATAATCCATAATCTTGTCTATTCCAAGAAAGATCAAGTTTTAATACATACTAAATTCTGAACAACTTTAAAGTGTTCCATGAAGTTATAAATCAAAAGTATTATCAATTATAATACTAGTGATCTGCTTCAACCTAACTCTCTATTTTCCTGGCCAGAATTAAAGTAAGTAAATCTTCACATCCTGATCTTATATTCTATATCCTTATCAGGTTGGTGACCTCTAAGATGATAACCATAGGTTGGTGACCTCTGAGAGATAAACAAGTTGGTGAACTTCAATCACTCCGTATCTCTAGTAATAGTATATTGAGAAGCTCACGGATCAAGCTTTACTGATTATCATATTTCATAATATATAAAACCTCTTCATAAAGAGTCATCTAACTGTAGTCTGTCAGGATTTGTCCCAGCAGACTACAAGGTTCCCTCAATCTCTTATTATATTTAATAATTATTATATACTATAATATCTATTATAATAACCTCCTCAGTCCATTTCAAAATCAATTAAGTTAATAAATAAAATTTAGTGAGAGTAACCTCAGTTGAAAGAGTACCTACTCTCACATACAGCTTGCCAATGGGCCAACCACTCAACAAAAGCCCATCTCATATTGCTGGTAAGCTAGACTTCCAGTCACAATCTGAAGCTTCTTGAAGTAAACATTCATGTACTGACTCATGGGCTTGCTTTTGGTCCCCTAAATTAGAGGGACTTTTTTGAGAAGAAGAAAATTATTGCAATGTAGCAATTTTTCACCAAATATAGCCAACTTCTCAAGAAAAATTTCCCATTTATGGGGTAAGTCCTCATGGCAAGAGAATTAATTCATAATAATTGGAGGCAAAGGCAACAGTGCAGACCCAAACAGTGAAGTTTATTATGAGAAGAGTTAAGACATTCTTTTGATTGGTATCTATGATGTTTGATTTAGAAATGGAAATTGAAGGATACAATTGCTCCTCTTTTCCTTTCTGGTCAAATTGGCTGTATAGATTCAACAAGATTCAGTCACATTACTTGTCAGAACATCATGAAACTTGAATGAAACACAAGTTTCAAAAGAATTTTCAAACCATCTAATCTCAATCAAATCATCCAAACTTCTGCAGACCTGGATCAGAGCCAACTGGGGGAGGTGTAGGTAAATTGTGTATGATATTACCTCAATTAGACATCATAATATCAGTCTCATCAGTTTGAATACATCTGATCCAAAAATCACCCATAAGCCTTGACATGTTTCATTGAAGGAAGTGTTGGAAATCAGCCATATCCAAGGCTCTCAACAGCCTTCTGTCTCTTCCTTGTGTAATAGAATCTCAAAAATATGAAATTCCAACATGATTAAACTCCATTTCTTTATCTTCATCCAAACTATTTTACATCTCCAATTTTTTCTCAAAGGATGTGAAAATATGAACTCCTTCTCCATGGTAGCAAAGTTTTCACCCAGCAAGTCAAGCTCAAAAGCACCAATCTTGAGCACTTTGCAAGAAGCTGAGGAAAGCTGGAATAATTGTAAGTAATACAAGGCTCTCTTGATGATATCTCAATTCAGGATGACTGAAATATAAACTCACATATAGTATGTAAGAACCACAAAAAAGTCCTTCAATTTCCAGAATTGAAAGATGGTTATTGTGAGCTACTGCTATCAACACCTGAAGACTGTAGTAGCAAGATAAGTGGCTTGTGCAATACTCTGAATGTTGAGAATACAAAAAGTGATCAAGATCAACTGAAAGAGGTAGCCATTATGCAGATCTTTGCCTATATTGGACAAATATATGACTTGAACCTCATGACACAACAGGCTATCTTTAGCCAACTGGGAAAGATAGCATTGGGCGCAAGACTGTTTTGCTCATATGCCTGGGATGAGGCCATGGATATAGCAGGAGACTTATACTTCCTGAAGTTGATAGAACATATTTATAACATGAAAGAGGACATGTAAGTGGATACATATTATCCCAGATGAAAACATGAATTGTTATTGAACTTGTCCCAAACACAATTTATCACAGTGAGATACTTCAATTTGCATCTATGCAGAGAAAGCTAGGACAATATGGTTTGATTCTTGTCAAAGATTGGTCTCCAACAGTTCAAAGAAAAATTTTCTTAGTATGGACATCCTGTAGGCTTTTCACCAATCTATCAACTTATGACCAAACTTCCTTGGTACTAACCACTCCTAACAGGTATCATGCTTTACACTAAATTGGATAGTGAGAGAAAAAGTCTTTTAGAAACACAAGTTGCCTATATTTCCTTGATAAAGAAAACTTCAAATCTCCTCAAAAATGAAATTGGCTCTGCAACAGTATACCAGGATTGGTTGTACAAGATGGTAAATGAATACAAAGATGCAATTGTTAATCACATTGTGTTTCTAGATGAAGAGTGAGTTTAAATATCCCCTGATGGAGAAGCCTGGAGAAGCACATGGGTGAATATAGTTTTGACTCATAAAATGGACTTTTAGAAGCTTCAAAGACTTTTATTACAACTTTCAAGCTGCTCTGCCATGGTTTGGGATCACTGCATTTGGTGATGAGTTCTGCTATCAAGAGTTGAACAACATATGTATATTTTGGACAAGTTGTAAGTATAACTAATTCAGATCTCTTCGAAGAATGTAGATTTACTGATCAGATTGAAATGAATCCACCAAAGATATGCACTTATATATTGAAATACGGAGCATGGACATTCTGGAACCTTTTGGGCTTCTGATTGAAGAGCTCATAGTTACAAATGCAAAAGGAATTAGCAAGAACCTTGATAGCTTCCTTGAGGTAGCCAATCAGCCCAGCTTCAACATCCAGGAGCCATTAGTGATTACCTTTGTGAGGTCTCTGTCCAGTGATTGTGATGCAGAATTAGACCTTAAGCGCAAGTGCAGCATGTCTGTTGCTCAGTTTGAGAAGCTGAAAAAGGAGGCAAAAAACCTCACATCATAGGGAAGTCCTACTCAACATTTGGATGGTTGTGTATTTTGCAATTTCTATTGTGTGAAGACATCCTTGCTTCTGTTTTTTGGTTTGATCATGAGATCTTCTATGATCGACATAATTGATGTGGGATGTTTCACGTTTTCCTCAGAAGATGCTTATGGATCATGTAACATTGAGAACCATGTATGGCTCTCATATATAACCTGGCACTGCCAACATATCTGCCTTGGATCAAGACAATCCAGTATTTGCCTTGGATCCCAAATGCTCTCAAATCTCAAACCTTGAACAGAATGATTCCAAGGATTTGATATGATATATTTTTTGGCGCTAACACCTTGGATAGACCCCTTGGACAACATCTGTCCAAGGATTTGCATCCAATGATGCCTCAGATTCACCAAACCAAGTTCTCTGTTTTTGCAGTGTGGGGTTATAGCACTACAAGAGGAATGTGTTTTTCTGTAGGGACAAATTATCAATAGGTTTTGAGGATTGTGGGATCATTTTTTGCTCAAGACCATTGAAAAGGAATCTGGCAAGAGATACAATGCTCTTGGTCCTGGAACATTTCTTTTTGGATTTTTTAAAGCTTTTTACTTAGTATTGACTCAATTAAGCAATCTCTGATGTTTTTCTGGTTTTCAAAAGCTCAAAGAGGTTCAAGAACTCCCAAAAACAATGGGGAGTGGGAATACCCTTTTCAAGATGTGATTCTCCCAGAGATTTTGGTGCCTTTTTCAGGGATATATGCAAGGTATAACATGAAATTTTTCTTGCTTTTCTGTTTGCCCCATAAATTTCCAATGCATTTTGAGTCAAAAACACATCACATCTTCACTGATTATCTTCAAAAAATACACAGATAATGTCACATCCTTTATTGTGATGCCATTTTTTTTGGCAATTTTGGAGCCTTGCAGATATTTCATTACCTTTCATATAGTTTCAGAAACACACATGTGATATCTTACATGCTGAGCCAGACAAACCTCAACAATTGTTCAACAAAGGGGATATTGTCCTCCACTTGTCATTTTATTTTTGTATTTTTCTGGTCACTTTTTTGAAGGCCACATTGAGGGAACAATTCCTGAATTTTGATGTGCAATTTCAGAAAAGCTTGAACCTCAATAAACAGGGTACTTGTTTTTCTACATTCACCAAAATCTTCCACTAGGAAGAAAATGGCACAATTTGACTTACCTGATTTTTTCAGATTTTTTGAACTAATTGCAATATGAAGCACACCATTTTGATTTCTAGCTTCAATCCTTTTTCACCATGAAAAAATACATTCTTCTTGCAGTGTAAATCCTTGAATGAAATTTTATCTGACAATGTATATATCTATCCCTGCATAAGCCTGAGAGGTACAAGAAAAGATCAATAGAAGGAAGCAAAATCATTGAAGCATCTTGATGCAAATGTCACACCAATATGAAGATTAATATCTCTCCTAAACCAAGGCTGATTCCAGGATAGATGAGAGTCAGCTAAATGTAATAGAAGTGTGATCCAAGATATTTGAAAGAAGTTGGAGTTCATTATAAATTAAATTCAACTGTTTCAAGGAAACTTGAGGTTGTAGTGATTGATTGCCAAGATAAATTGAATCTTGATGTCCAGACTGCAACACCGCGTAGAATGAGATATCGCACCATTTTGTTCGAATTGATTCCTTGTGATAATTTTACTTCTAAGATCATTGTTCCAATCAGAACCATGTCTTTTACTTAGGGTTGATGTTCCAAATCCTATGTAGTTTCAATTTGTGTTTGTAGTTGACCGGACGAATCTTAATTGAGAATTTACTCTTCAGAATTTGAGGCCAACCTTGAGTTCTTTATGGTTCGGGCGCGACGCGTCTAATGAATGAAGCTCGTAACGTTAACTGTTCGAATACTTTCTTGGTGAACGCAGAGCTCTGCGACTAATTTGTGTAAGTTTTATTCTCCCAATTTACTAGTCTTCAAATTGAACCTGTCCACGCATTCAGAATATGAACAAGTAAATATTCTGCTGACGAATGTTGCGAGGAATATGTGATGTGGCCTGTTCAATATCCTTGGACTTTCCATTTGCGTCATGTGTTCGCCAAGGTCGACAACCGCTGTGTTCAACAGACTCATCAGCAACAATGACGCTTACAAAAGTGTCAAGACTTCCTGACTCGACCTAGAGGATAAGATCCAACTATATTTGAACTTTGAGATGACTCGTTAAAGAGTCACGCTCCGCCTCAATTATGCACCTTGTCACGATCCTCTTCTAATCAACTCGAGTCGTCTTACAATCCTTTTCCAGACGAATATGGTTTGGTATTATGTAGAACAAAGCTTGTGTGTATTAGAATTGCAAAAGGCAAATCCAGGATATCAAGATTTTGGCTGACTGTGGAATTTGATAGGACATCAACAAATTTCTTCAAACGTTCCTTGTTCCTACTTCATTTAAATCCATTAGTTCAGCTATTTAATATGCTTTCAATAACAGTTTCTTCGTGTTATTTACTTCTTATTCTTTCCATCTCTTGATTGCAAACACCTTCATCATCTTGAATTTCTTGCGATTCTTGAAAAAACTTCTTCTCATAACGTACGCAAACAACATACTCCTTTTCTAACCTCAATATACCTCAAAATCACCCAAAAACACTGGTTCAAAAAGTTCAAATGTTTAAATCAAAGAAAAGTTTATCCAGCTTATGTTGTCTCGGTATTTTAATTTTCATATTGTTTGTGACAAGATTTGAAAGTTTCGAAGGACTTTCAAGATCAGATGAACTAGAATTCACTTTCCGATTCCATCGTGCACATTCACATTCACAAACACCATCAAATCAACATGAAAATAACAGGTTAACAGCATTACCAAGTCATTTTAGAATGTTATGGGACTCTTTACCTACTCCGTTCAAGACGAAGAAACGTGTTATAGATCCTGTGAAAGCACGTTCACCTACTTTAGGATTTGCTAAGATTTATGTCGTACACCTTCAACGACGTGTTGATCGTCATTTTCGTATGGAAGCACTCGAAAACCTTCTTGGACTGTCATTTACTTATTTTCCTGCTACTAGTGCTGATGATCGATTAATCAAAAACATTCGATTTCATGTACAACAAGAACGACAACTTGAAGGTTGGCCAATCTCACCTAAAACTACGACTACGACTACGCCTTACGAGCTTGGGTTCCGTAGACATTCAATGATGAAGACTCCTTCAAGGACGGATCAAGCTTTTTATCTTGATCAATCTAGTCCAATGACTGGAGATCTGGAAAGTTTAGCTAGACACGTAGGATGGAAACCCGATTTGATCTTTCTTGCTGATGCATATGCACTTCAATCTGATCCACTTGCAATTCCTCTTGGAATTGTTGGATCCGATTTATGGACTATGGATTCATCTGCACGACGTCGATTTGGATTAAGACCTGAGGTTATACCCTCTTCTGATAAATCATCAGTTGCATTACCTGTGATCAGTAGTCATTCGATTTCCAGTATCGTACAACATAGAAGCAATGAAGGATCTGAACCTGATTATTATCGATTTAATCGTCGACAACAGTTTAGAGAAGGTGGAATGGCTGAAGAACGTTTGAGACACTGGTGGAATGTTTTGTCTGACGCTGCGATTGCTTGTTGGCATTCTCATTTATCTGTCATTAGAGAATTTGTTGAGAGTAAAGAAAGAATGGCTTTGATTCTCGAAGATGATGTCGATTTTGAAGTGAGTGTTCTTTGAGAAAAATGCATATAAACCTTTGATTGACAATTGGTTGTGTTTTTTTAGGTTGATATTGAAGATCGATTAGAGGCTACTCTTAGTGAAGTACCAAGAGACTGGGATCTCCTTTTACTCGGTAAGTCCATCACTCTTTCCAACACTTTGATGTTATTTTTGTAGAAATGAACCACTTGGTTTGACTTTTTATTATCTCATCATCATGGTTATTCTTAGGCCATTGTTGGTCGCAAGAATCTCAGTTCTCTCCTATCTTTCCCGGTTCATCCTTAAGGCCAGCATTCGCACCAAAATGTAATCATGCATATGCAGTCTCAAAAAGAGGTGCAAGGAAATTGGTCAGTCAACTGTCTCATACTGTTTAGATATGTTTCCAGCATTGATGAGATCAACTTCTTTTTCTACGATTTTTTAGATTCGTCATTTAAGATCACCCGCTTTTGCTTACTCTAGACCATTTGACAAAGCCATTCTACACTTAATCCTCACTGAACGTATCAAAGCTTTTTCATTCTATCCAAGTATAGTAGTTCAAGTAAGTGACAAAGTCTATTGTAATCAAAACATTGACAGTAAAATCTGATCTATCTCTCTTGATATTTTGCTTGTTAAAAAAGACAAAGGATCTTATATCTGATATTGCAGGTGGGAATGGAAGTAGCTGGAAAGATAGTTTAGAGAATAGTGCGCTTTCCGCTGCTGGAATCTCCTCAAGCTTTCCAGTCTCATAAACATCAAATAGCTTCAAATTTAATTCAGTATTTCCAGTCACAATTTTGTAGTGTATTTTTGATTGTCTCTCAAGTTGTTGATATGTAACTTTTAAAAAAATGTTTTGTTTCTATACTCTGATCCTTGATTAATATGAAGTTTTGTAATTTCTTGAAATCCCTACTTGAGTTCTTTGTGTCAAGTGAAAGGAAAACTTGTCTTGATTTTCATCAGGTCTGGAATCCTGACTCCACCCATTTTGCTGCTTGTGCCAAAGCTGTATTTTGACATGCTTTTAATGCACCCGCACTGCAACACAACCAGTATATCAAGGTGCGATTGTTGCATCCTCTATTGTGTTACCAAAGAATACTTGCATGATCTTGGAGCTCTGTACACTTGTCACTAGCTTTGATACAATTTCAACAACTCACATGTGATGACTTACATACTGAGCTAGATGAATCACAAAGAATTGTTCAACAAAGGGATTCTGGTCCTTTACTTGTAATTTTATTTTTGTGTTTTTCTGGTCACTTTTGAAGCCTACAATGAGGGAACTATTCCTGAATTTCTATGTGCTATGCCAGGAAAAGCTTGAACATCACCAAACTAGGTAGTTGAATTTTCTAACATCAACCAAAATACCCCAACAAGAAGAACAAAGCACAATTTAATCATCAATGGATCATGGGAAGTGTAAATTGCATTATATCTTCTTCACACATCAAATGAACCCAAAGTACTCACTTCCTCTCAAAGAATTCTTGCCAATTACCATCTGAAATAACATGACGCCAACGGACCACCAATCAATAGCATTATTGTATTCTGTTTGGGTGATCATCTCTGGCGCTTTACCCCAAGGTCCGTGGCAACCAACTTGTCTATAGGCAACACCATGAGAAGAGGAAAATGTAGCTAACTCAAAACTGGTTATTGTGATACTGTCCCAAGAAGTTAAGAGTATGTTATCAAGCTTTATAGCACAATGGATGATATTCTTGCCATGAATATATTTGAGTACAGTAGCGATGTTGAGTATATAACTCTTTATTCTATGATCTGGTAGTTCAAGATGTGCCACCTCTTGCTTGAGGTTACCTCTCTCAGGGAATTCAAGAATGATACAAGAAGTTTGTCTCCAAGTTTTAAACATTTGGATATAAGAGGATGTTTAACTTCTTGTAAAATCCTGACTTTGTTCTCAATGAAAAGCTGTTTGGTTGTTCCTAATCAATCAAACTTGGGGATTGCTTTGACAGCACACACATCAACAAGATCATGTGAATAAACTCTAAAAAGTGTAGAGTAGCTACCTGAAGTGATTCTCTTAATTATGATGTAGTTTTCTTCAATTTTATTCATGCTTTCAAGAGCGATCCTTTGAGGTTCCGAATCACATGGGCGGAACATGACAGAATAAAGAATGGTTGAGAACAGCTCATGGAGTATTCAAGATCCAAAGCTTTGTAAGGCAAGCAAAGGGGGGAAGAAGTGTGGCTCTAATATATATGGCTTGAATAGAAAGGGAACAAATGGTTAGAGTTGTGGAGGTTTAGGTGAGTAGGAGGGGCAATATATACCACAGATGTTGCAGTATGTAACACAGTATTGGATTCAGAAATTGAGGTATGATCTAAGGCAGAAGCTGAGGTTATCACGGTCAATTTGAACATCATCAATAATTCACAGGGAACAAAGGATGTTGAAAATCTATACACCAGAGCTTATGCCACTGCTGTTGTTCACTTGCCATGACTCAAGCCTTTTTGGGTGGGTGTGGTGGAAAATTCTTATATAAGAATTTGAAAGCTTAGGGGTGTCAGGAAAGGCATAAAATCATGACAGTGGCACATCTCTTTCCTTACAAAATCCCTATTACACACACATAAACTACTTGTAATAATCAATTACATATGAAAATAATAATAACACAACTATGTAACATCATTACAGATCAATCAACACTCTCAAGCTTATTCAAGTTATATTATCATTTCTATTCATTTCATTTCATTTCTATTCAAATTTGTTCTTTCTGCATGATATTACAAAGATAAATAAAAACAAAAACACATGCATCAAATTGGAAGATGATCCTGTATGAATTGTTTATTGATTACCTTTCTAATACATGCGTGACAACCTAGTTTAAAGATACTAATGTGGATAGGGAACCTAACTTAGTAGCTGATCATCTAAAACTGATCTTTTTGGCACATGGTGGCCACCAAGGGGGGATGTCTAGGGTTCACGCGCTAAAACGAAGGGTTCTTAGTAAATAGACCACGCAGGTGAATCAGGTTTTATGGGATTCAAGATCACACGCGCTAAATAGGATAATTACATATGCACATCTATTTGTAAAGATCTTATTAGATGATCTACATATCACATACTAGTTGTTCACAGGATCTGTTCTCTACAGTGATCCTTTTTTTGTAGAATTATGTCATCATTATGGGCGCATATTCTTGTTGTTTGTGGGTATATAAACCCTTGATCTTGTCGCTTCCTTTTGTTCCTCATCCTTCACAATAACCAATTAAGTTACAATAGCTATACCAATCAATTGGCCCGTCCATATCATCCTATAAAAGCCCTTATAAGTTATATTGAGCCCTTTTACAGTCAGTAGCTACAGGTTTGATTATTTTCTGCTATTCTTCCACTTGATTACTATTGTTAGACGCTGTCCCACATATGTAAAACATATGTAATCAGGTTGTAACATTGATTTCATCATTGTTGCACATTGGTTTCCTTGCTCAATAAGCATCCTTATTGACAATTGGAAACCAAAGTAGAGGTTGTACACATCTCAATAAACTGTCACTGATGTCCTCAGATACAAGACAATCAACTAAGTTGGTCATTCCTTGACGTGTGTCTTTGATGATTTGAGACAAAGAGACATAAAAGATACAAAGAAATTTTATATAGACAGAACTTTAATTTTCAGTGTCTCCAGATGCCTCTATGTTTTGCTTAATTTTTTCTGCAGTTACAATTTTGACACTATCTTCCATTTTTATATATTAACAACTGACTTTGGTTTTTCTTTTGAATCCCTTGTTTCTCACCTCACCTACTTTGCCACTGTATTCATATGATTTTTATAGGCGGGTTGGAGAGGGTGTTTGTTTGTCTAGGTAATATTATTGACCCTAGGCTATTCAGCCTTGGAAGTTTCTCCCAATGTCTCTTTCTGTCTTAAGTATTTGTTATCCGTATCAGTAAGTTTGTTATTATCACATTGTTAGTTGTTGGTAACCTGTCATCAACCAGTGGGAATGTGGTAGAATCAGGCCTTTTATATCATATGTAACATACTGACAGGCAGATATTTATTAGGGGGTGTCAAGTCAAATTACTTTACGGTAAAAATTGTAAAAAAGTGTGTTGTTTCTTGTAAAATTTATATTGAGTCTACAAAAGCGGGTTGCACTTAGAGGTGTCCCATTTTTGTGAAACTTGTATATACCACTACAGCGGGATAATAAAATAAGGAATGCAGACGTGACTGAAGTAATCACAAATACCGTGAGTAAAGGTTAAACAACCTGAGATCACGTATGTGTGATAAGAGAAAGAAAACCACCTGTTGGAAGGTGGCACAATAAAAGTGAATAAAAGTTTGAGTAAATATTCCATACTATCTAACTATATTAAGATAGAAAAACAACAACAAGCAGACCTGAAGTAATCACAAATACGGTGAGTAAAGGTTAAACAACCTGAGATCACGTATGAGTGATAGGAGAAAGAATAGAACCTTTTGGAAGGTGGCACAATCAAAGTGAACAAAAGTTTGAGTGAAGAAAACAATTGTAGAGCTCAAACATTGCCACTTTTTATGATAAGTCTTTCTTGATACATAGGTTTGATAAAATGCAATATCAGCCATTGTGCTTCTCACAGATAATGACGCGCAGGTCCTGCTTTGATAAAGATTGAAACAAATATAAGAAGATAGAAGGAATTAGCAAAAAGAGAATATGGAACGTATGTGTGTGCTGAGTGTCATGATGTATCAATGTGAAAGATAAAGACACTTTCTAATGCGTAAAGGACTCTTATCTCAGTGGATAGGATGTTGACAATTGGAGTCATAATTTAACACAGAAAACCCAAATGTAAATTGTTGGTTTTCAATTGATCAAGTTGTGGTGAATTCATAACCCTTTCCAATCAGTTCACCGCATACATCATCTCCCTCCCTCCTTTTTTCTATTTTCATCATTCAAACTTCATTTTCATCCTTTCATCAATCAAAATATGATTGAATTTCACCAAGAAAACTCTGATCAAATAATTCAAATGGAAAGAATTTCTTAAAAAGTTTGTGCTTCTTACAACTCATTTTTATGAAAACGGGAAACTTTTTTTAGTTGTACTGTAAAACGCTTCCTGTGTTATAATTTTTTTGTTGTCAAAATCTGAACTTGCCGCCCCCTGTTATATAGATTCTTACAGTTATGACATCATGGCTGTTTACCACTGCCAATTTTCAGTCCATTGAATTTACTTTTGTCAAATCTTCTCTCCTGTTACCTCATCAAGTTATTTTTTCGCGTCCCGCCCTCCTCTCCCTTTGTTTTTTAGTTTCTTCTTTGTCTACTCCTTTTTATATATTTTTGAGTGATTCACGTGGTGTGAGTTCCAGTTATGACATTTTTTATTTTTATATTTATTTCTATCTTACTTTGTTTTTGTTTTTATTTTTATTTTTCATTTTCTGATTTATTGCTTTCTTGTTGTTTGTTTCTCTTTCTCTTACATGATTGGCTCTGAAAATTTTCTTTTCTTTCTTTTTCAGTTTTACATACTTTTTTATTGCGTTGCGGCTGTTTCATGTTTGGCCGCTAGCCACCCCGTAGGGTGTTTGTTTGTCTAAGTAATATTATTAACACTAGGATATTCAGCCTTAGGAATTTCTCCAAATTTCTCTTTCCGTCTTAAGTATTTATTATCAGTATGGCAAGTTTGTTATATCACATTTCCATTTGTTTTATTCAGACTTCGGATCAATACCAAGACAGACTGCATAACTAACTGGATGTGGGCTCTCTAATTGTGAAACTTTTAATCGCGGTCGAGCAGGTTATACTAACACACTGACATTATGCTCATCTATCCCGTCAGACGTCTTGTTCTTTGTGAAGTATAGCAAGAAAGAGTTCAAAAAAGAACTTATTCAGGTTCTCTCCCATGTTTTATTGAGAATTAACAAACCAACAAAACGTGTATAAATTCAAATAAAATCTTCAGAGGTTCAAAGTCTAACGTAAAGCAACAGAGATCTCTAAGAGCAGCCCAAAAAGTTTAGCAAGATAAGCAGATAAGGGAAGGTTTTCAATAATGAAAAAAGGGTATCACAAGCGGTTGAACGAAAAGGGTCTCCAAGGAACGATGATCATTCATAGTCATGATATCGCACATCTATACCATTGAAAAAACTGCAAAGCTTCAACTCTCTCACAGAACCTATTCTTGACGTCGGATCCTTGTCTAAGAGTTTTTCGATCACTTCCGACAATACGGGAGGAACATAAGAAGGAATTCTTAAGGGTGAATGAATAATGTGGTGTGACACGCTTTCACTATCACCTGAAAATAGATTCAAAGCAATATGGTACAGGTAAACTTAGTAAGACCTTTGAATTGTAAAAGTTGATAAGGCATTTTTCAAATAAAAAAGACGTACCGTCTCCAAAAGGTTGTTCTCTAGTGATCATCGTGAATAGAATGATCCCGAGGGACCACCAATCAACCGCTTTATTGTAGAATCTTTGGGAGAGCATCTCCGGTGCTCTAGCCCAAGGGAGACCAACGCGACCAGAGGCTAAACCCAAAGGAGAAGCGAACGCCGCTAACCAAAAACCGGTTATCTTGATATCCCCCCTTGAGCTTATGAGTATATTTTCGAGTTGTAGATTTCGGTGTATAATATTTCTACGGTGCATGTAGTCAAGCGTAGTGCCGATGTCTATTATGTAACGCTGTAACATATGCCCTCGGATCCGAGATTGCACTAACCCTTGGAGAAGATCATATTGCGGGTCGCAAAATTCAAGAATTATACAAGTAGTGTGAAGATAAGCCTCATGAGTTCTAGATCGAAGTATAAATCTATGTCGCAGCCCTTCTAGTATCCTGATTTCGTTCTCAATTATAGCGTGTCGGTCCCTTCCGTTTCGATCAATATTTGGGATGATCATGAGTGCGCACACAGAATCATTATAGTATGAATATGCTTTGAAGACTGTATAGTATGCACCTGCAGACATCTTCTTGAAAATTCTAAAGTCTTCTTGAATTTCAAATATGTCTTCGGGATCAATTTCATTCGGATGTAGATCGCTTTGTCGGAGCATGATCGACTAAAGGATGGTTGATCAAAGCTAATGGGTTGTTGAAAGGATCACAGTTCAAAGATCAAGGCTTGAATAGAGAATATTTGAGTAGTTTGAGTTGGTTGAATAGCTGATGGGTTGTTGAACAATCAAAAAGTAGTAAGACAAGCAAAACGGGGGGAAAAGTTTAGTTCGAAGATATAAGGCTCGGATTTAAAGAATTTGAGTAGTTTGAGGTGTTCAAAATAGCCAATATATTGGTGAAGCACGAAAGGGTAGTAAGACAAGCGAGCGGGCGAGTAATTTCAGTTCAAAGATGCAAGGCTTGAACAGGAAGGAAATAAATCGTTTGCGTTAAAAGTTTTAAGGCAAGTGGAAGCGCATTTTTATACCACAGATTGTCAGAAGCTAAGGCATAATCCGGTGCAACAGGTGAGGTACGATCTGAGGCAGAAGCTGAGGCGATCACGGTAAATCCGGATATCATCAAAGATGCTATTATGCGTTTTCAAACTGAGGGAAAGGTTAATAAAGATCCATAGGTCAGCTGATGTCACTGCTTATGAATATTTTCATTGGTTTAAGCCTTGTCGGATGGGTGAAGGAGAACATAGGGATCTAAGGGATCGAGAATCAAGGTAAAATTTGTACGAATTGTGATTAATCTTGTAACCTCTATACATCATGTTGGAGCGGGTTTAAAATCTTGGGCATGAGATTCATTGGAAAGCCTTCAGCTGTCATATATGCAGAGAACATAACACTCTAGCTTTATCCTCGCTTGAACCAAAATCTGAACCCTTATGGAAGAAATCTCGAAATTACTTGGTGGCCAAATGGTACAATTTCTGTACTAGCAAGAAACCTGGAAAGATTTCATAAAAGATTGATGTCAAGCAGTGCGCTGAATTCTTTCTAGATAGTTGTTCTAGAAGGCACCTTAGGGGCCACAATTCGGGGCCCGATTATATGTACATCCTAGGCGATTCCTTTGATGGTATAATAAGCTTCTCTAGCAGCGACGATTTCTCAACAACAATCATCGGATGAGCTGAGATGAGATATATAAACATTACTATGGAATTCGAGCGTACTTGGGGATATCTCATTCAAATACGACCATGCTGGATATGCATCCTCCGAATATGGAGATAGGTGACCAAGCCCGTGAGTGCCTCAGCTAAGGCATAAGATGCTGATGCGCATCTAGTAACACCCCACCACTGATGTTTGAAAAAATTTGACGCGATTTAAAATCAACTTCTCAATTGAAATCGGTTGACCTAAGATACACTCAAAAACCAGTCCTGTAAAAGCATATTTAGTGTTAGGAAACTAGACCAAATTTCAGCGAAATGTTCAATACTTACAGAGTGTGGTCATTTGTTGATAAGTCTGTGCGTACTTCTACAACAGCTGGTGATGATACAGATGTGCTTTGATTCAAATCTGATCAGTAATGCGACACAATAATCATCAGAATGCACACAATGGTAGAGGGTAAGCATTGTAATTACGCTTATTCAAGATGAATACACATATGAAAGGGGTTTTGACTTTACACGGCGGCCTACGCAAAGTTATAACGCTGTGTCAACTACCAATCCAGCAAAGCGAAGATTTGTCCAGGCACTGCGGTGGATGCAAACGGGTTTTTGTGGAAACAAGTTCAGCCTGTACGAACTATGACATGATGATAATCAGGATATCCTCAACTGGTTTAATAGAACATTCCAGATCTGCCTTCTGCTTAGAATGTCAATACTCAAAAGGTTTCAGTCTTTTCAGTGATCAATATCGAAAGAAGAGCATTATATCATCACTATCATCATCAACGTGTAGAGTAGAGACAAAACACTTGATCATTCATCTTCCTTTCTGATGGTCAATACATATTTCTGACTTCACTAGATTTGGAAAAGCCCTCATCAAGAGGTATGGTGCGGATTAAATAAGATACAATCTTTACCATATTAGAAGTGTGACATTCTATTCATTCTCGAAAGAGTAAGAAGGTAAATTTACAATGATTATCATCAAAATCCTCCCACAAGTCACCACTGGTACCACTGGTCGGGGTACCTGTGCAATATCTAATTTTGTCCTCGTCCTGAAAAATTCAGAGTTCCATTGCCTCTTTCTTCATTTTTCTTGCAAAGTTTGGCGCTCTAAAGGGTTTTTTTACCTTTCAATCATCTTCCTGTGCTAAAAATGTCGGCTAGATACCTAGCAGCATGCGAAAAGCTATGAATTCACCTTGATACACCTCCATAAAACCATGGGGCCCACTGGTATGAAATTTGAGACAGAAAAAAGAAAGGAAAAATGATGGATGGTTAAGTTTGTAATTTGTATTTTTCAGTTCCACCGCGTCCTCAGCCCAAAAGTACGTAGTTTGAGTACCGGGTCAAGTGCCCCGGTTTCTTTTGCTGGGAGCCAGTTGACGATAGATAAACTCCTCAGTATCTCCTTTCTTCACCGAGAAAGTTCAAATCCAAAAGAATCGATTGATCCAAAGGATGAGCTTCGCCGTTGCAATATTTTGTAGAATCAAGCCCTCCTTCTGTATTTTCTCTGAGACTATCGTGTTGGACATAGTTGCACAAGGATACGTCACCACTTCAGCAGGTATGGCCCGACCAGTTTGATACCCGGAGCTGTAAAGGGACTGTAATGCCGAATCTACGATCAACGGAGAGTCAAGATAGCGGTCGTCCACTCCATTGTGGGTAGTCTATGGAGAGTGTATATGTTGCGATAAATTTTATTGAAAATTTTGTAGAATTTTAGCAACTTGACGGTCAACGTTTTTTCAAACTTGGTCCCGTTTTTTTTGCGGCTGAAACAAAAGTAGGGTTGACCGTTTTGTTTGCCTGTCGCCATATCAGCAAGTACAATTTCAACTGATCTGACTGCATACGATCAACTCAGGCAACTTCTGTATTCAAAAATGCTCAGTTCGAGACACTGCCCTCATCTCAGCCAAATCGCCTCGAATAACGCTTTAACGACTCCATATTTTTACATATGAACATTTCGGGGTCTGCTATACATACTACATACTTTTGATTGGATCAAAGTTCACTTTCAGCAAGCCTGATTAGGTCTGTTACGATGATTTTGGAACTTTCTTTCGCCGTCTTTCAGCCAAACTAGAACCCAAGGTAAATACTTACAGTAGAACACAAAACTTTCCTCAACTCTGGTCTCGAAAAAGACCTTTTCGTCAAAAATTAAACTCTATCAATTTTACAAAAAAAACAATTGAACAACCAAAAAAGTCATTGGATCTCAAAACCAAACCAACAAATGAAAAAACACGATCAGAAAACCAAAACTTTTTTTTAAAAAAATAAATGTATATTTTGATCAATTTTTCTTATAATCGTAAAGAGATTTTGAGAATCATGGAGTAGGTCTAATTAAAACTGAAGAATTCTTCATTTTTAATTTTTGATTTCCTCTTGATTTGATTTTGATGACTACAATTGAACCAGTAGAAAGGTCAATCTGATCTTCTCTATCATCAATTGGTTCTACAGAAAGAAAACAAACAAGGTTGAATGGTTTATCAATAATCATGAACGAATATTTCATAGTCTTTCAGTAAAATGAAAATATGATAAGCAAGAATCAAACTTTACCTTCAATAATCAAAGAAGGAGCCAAATTTTTAAATCGTGCAGATCTATTGAACGCTTTAAATCCTTCCTCGAATTCAATAATCGTCCCAATAACAGGTGAAAGATTACAAACCGAGTTCGCCAACCCATCCTGACTTCCAAACCGATGTTGATGACCCCTAATCAATCCTCCAGCTTGTTGTAACTCATGCGGTTGTAAATCTTCAACAAGTCTAAAACAATCATCATCATCTTCAATTATCTTTCGAATCTCATCTAACCCTTCTCGGATCGTTTGTCTTTGTCCGTCATATTCCGTTTCAGGACTTAAACACCAATATCCAATCTTCTTTTGATCTTTCTTTATGAACGTTCTCCTCAATGATCGGAAATTTGTTCGTACTTTGTCTTTCAAATTTCTCATCCTTAATCTATCTCCAACACAACTGATAAACATTCCTTCATGATGTAAAATCCTACGTGATGCATCATAGATCCTTCGACCTCCTACCGTATCTATTACTACATCGTATGATGATTCATGGATTGAGTTTAATGAACTTAAGACACTATCTTCCACCATCACTTCTCTTGCTCCCCTTAATTCACATCTACCTATCGTGATTCCGATCTCTTCTACACTAGTCGCGACAGTAGGTATATGACATGTTACCCAAAGATCTCGATTCGGTCGAAAATATTTCACAAATTCACACATCATTGCTCCAAGTCCTTTATGTCCATTCAAAATCAATATCTAAAATCCAAAACAGTTGCAGTTTGCTTTAATTGAGGATATTATTTCAAGTCAATATATTGTGATCAATCAAATCTTATTCACCTTAGAACCTTTTGGTAACCCAGCACAAATCGTACTCATAACAAAGTAGGAAGGAACCCCAAGCGTCGGTAAACAAGCGATTTGTTCCATAGATAGATTCGGATGAACAGGAGCAATTGCAACCAAATCTTTATCAATGACTATTTGTTGAGCCAATGCACCTGACTGTAAAAGATTGAACATGAGTCAATGATTTGTTTTTAAACATGTTGCAAGGGTGAGATCAATTTTGCCTATATACCTTCTTTAAATCTTGAAGTCCATAAACCAGATCACCTTTCTTCAACCTTTTAACACCTAAACCGACTTCCAAAACTTTTCCCACAAAGCTTCTACCAGGAACAAACTGATTGAAGTTAGAATGAAGATTACCATTGGAAGGTTTAGATTTCAAAGAAGGATTTGATTCTAAAGCTTGATATTCATTAGCAGACAAATTAAAATCATGTATGATGGCTTTTGTCGAGACTCGATTTTGTGACTGCTGATTTGAATTTGAAGAAGTTACTTTATGGGAAGAAACCTTTGATTGAGTCAAAGCTAGATCCCATGCATCTAATCCCACTGAATCTATCTCAATTAAAACTTGACCTGTACCTAAATGTTTTGGATGGTTTGATAAATTCGAATAAATCAACATATTCGATAATGGTTTTTTTCTTTTTGGATCTAATGAGATTGTAAACATATTGAAATTGGAATTCGGATTAAAAATCGTTTTGGTGATTCGACTTGGGTCTTGATTTGGTATGAATCCACCTGATGGGATTGATATCCTAGGTAAGATTCTTAATTGACTTTGGGAGTTATGTTGAGTAGGATCAAGTGTGTGATGACTATCGTCCGTAACGGGACTGGTAATTGAAGATCTATGATTCTGAAATCTTAACGGCTTGCTGTGATTTGGTGATGGTCGATCAAAATCATTGTTTATGATTGGATTATGGGATCGGGGATTTAAAGGAGAGTTGAAATTTGGAAGATTGTCATTCTTGAAAGTTTGTTGATCAAGCTGAATCTGATTAGATTGTAATCTTAAGTTGGAAAGTGAATTTTTAGATCTTGAAACTTTGGGAAGTTGAAAGTGGGTTGGTGAGTTATTCTTCACATATTCATAACTTGATTTTCTGAACGTGATTTGGAATATATCCTTCACATGATTGACCTGTTTGTGCAGTACAAGTTGACGAGGATTCGGATTATCGGGATTCACTTGTAAAGCAATAGATTCGCTGGGCTGAATTTTAAGTTTTGAACTTTGACCATTTTCACCGTAAGATGAAGTTGAAGTTGAAGTTGAAGGCGAGGTTGATTGATTAGGAGCCAATTCAACCGCTGAAATAGGTTGAAAATTATTGTGATCTAGTGTCGCGTCTTCCCCTTCTTCTTCCCACTCGTAACCCATTCTAGCAACGATTGTTTGTATGCTAAGATGACCATCATCTTGAGCTAATTCAATAATTTCATCATCGAAAGTAGTGCGATCACGATCTACATTAGTTTTTGTCAGATGATAAGACAAAGGTCTCCGTTTAGGAGTTGTAGAGGTAGAAGTTTTTGCATCACTTGGATTGCTTGTCCTTGTATTTGAATCCGAAGTTTGATTTATATAAGTTCTATATGATCTTGAGATTGGTAAAGCTTCATAAACTGATTGATTTTGATTGAAATGTTGATGACTGAGCTTGAGAAGTTCTTGACGAGTTACAAAGTTAACCACAGCCTTTGTTTCGTTTTTCTTTCTATTGTTCTTGATGTTGATGGTTGGATTGAATCCAGTTTGAATTGGTTTATGATAAGTTGAATAAGATTGTGATGGGAAATTGAAATAATCTAACATCTTAATCAATATCTTTTCATTTAGATCAACTCAGGATGTGATATGTTCTGAGAACTTCAATTGATATATGAGAAACTTCAAATTGATAAGGAGTTCCATCAAATGGAGAAGGTAAATTAATGACGAATTGGGTAAACAGAGACTGAATTAATAACAATCACCGTAAACGGATCGAGATGATAGATATTCTTGTTTACCGAAAATGGAAAACTAATGCATAATCTTTAACCACGCCATATTCCATCTAACAAGTCACTCTGATCCAAAATGATACCATCAACTGGGAATTGTGATATGATTCTTGATTTACCAGTATTTAAATTCTATATTATGACCATCTTGATATTGTTTTTGCCAGACAATTTGGAAGACTTTGATGGGTCGTTCATTGCCGGGTGAATTTTGGCCTCATGGCACGTATCCTTTCAGAGGCTGGCGTTCATCTTCCGAAAGCCCGAGTCGGTGAGGAACTCAGAATAGTTTTTTTCTTGGGACAACTTTACAAAATCTTTTTGCCGGGGGATTTGCTTGTATCAAAGAGGTTCTGTGATTTTTCTGATAAAAATTCCTGTAGCATCATCCTTTCATACCTTGATCTCACATTACAGATCCATGTGAATGGCTCTCAAATTGTGTTGTGTTGTGACCAAGGAGCATCAAGAATGATGATAAAAAGAAGAACAGTCTAGGAAACAAGACCTTTCTTTCTTGCTGCTTTAGCCCTCGTGAAAAGATTGATGTGTATACTTTTGGATACACATCAAAATACATATAATAATAGAATCTATACTGATTCTATTGAGCCTAAAACCTGGCCAAAAAAAAAAAAACGAACACCGACGACACAAATTATGAAAACGGCTGTATGTGATTTGCCTAGAAATTCGGTAAATTGACATTTTGTGAAGGATACACAAGATTCAAATTAATGACACAGGATGATTGTGTTAGCATCCTCCCCCTGTGTCAATGGACGGAGTAAAGGAGGGCAAAAGAAGATGAAAAGATGGGAAAGATAACACGAGAGGAGAGGCACCAGCGAGGACGTGAGAAGTGGACATAATAGGCATCAAGAGCAAACAAAAAGATGAGAGAACTAGGGTAATAAGTCGCCAGCTAACAAATATAGTCTAATTTTAAAGAGTTGAGTCAGTATCTGTAGAGTGCAAAATGGCATCAAACCTCATCAAACACCTTTAGTTTGGTTTTACGAGCTGAGTCAAAGCATCTTCACAATTTTCAAAAATTTCGAGTAATTCGGCAGTTTCTTCTGGTGTCCGTGGCTTTCCCGGTTCAGAACGTTGTGATTTCACAGTTCCATGAAGGTAATGAACAAATTGAATAACCAATGGCTCAGAGCCTTCAAACCCGGATTCCTTTACAAGGAATCCATCAAGATATTTACTTATTGTTTCAGGATGAGACATCGCCAAATTTTCAACCAGCATTCCATAATCTTTCAACATATTGTTGGCTCTTATTTCAATATATAAGCACATATCTTCAAGAGTTTCAACTCAATCAGTAAAACCATCTGTCAAAGTGATGATACAAGATGAAACCCACAAGTTGTCCAGAATTTCAAGATTGTTTTTGACGCTGAATCGCTTGGGGTTTTTGACCCACGCTGGAATCTTTGGATTGCAAATCTTGAAAGTTTTTCTTGACATGCCCGATATTCAATCATTTGACTAGAAAATTGTTATGCAGAGTCAGCCCTTTGATCCCTCTAACAACGATTCTCCATTGAGGTAGATTTGAACTTACTCCTCATCTAGGGAGTCAATAGAATCAACGATCTCCTTTTGGTATCTGTTCAATGTCTCATATAACCCATCTCGATTGATATTTGCAGAAGTAAATCCATGTTTTAAGTGATCATAATTCTTCTCTATCAAAGAAATATAGGCAACTTGTGCTTCCACAACACCCCTGATTTCGGGACTGCTCAACCTGTAAGAAGTGATAGCTGTTCAAAATAGTCAATAACACAGTGATCCTATGATTTATTGATTAGAAAATCTAAAGACTAACAAGACGTCCATAGCAACATGATCTCCTTTTCAATATCTGGAGCCCAATTTCTGACAAGCTGAAATCCATCCCCTTCAAGACTCTTGTGCATTGACACAAACTCAATGATCTCACTGTGTTAGTAATTTGTTTTAGATGCATTCAATGTCAATTTATGAATTCATCTGGGGTGAAGGTTGTATACACTTGCCTGTCTTCTGTAAGTTTCTTGATATGTTCTGTCAACTTCTCCACATAGAGCTTTTTTGTATTCTTCATGAGATTTTCCACTGGTCTTGGGCAAAGGACCATCATGCCGCTATCTGACATCTTCCCTAACTGGGATAAAATTACCTGGCAGGCCATGGGACTCAATGTGTGATTTTCCCCAAAATTGCGCAGAATGTGCAGGATGGCCAAGTGCTTTGTAGTTTGACTTGCTGTAGCATTCTGGCTTATATTGTTCCACATAACAACTAATTTCTGAACCAGGACTTCAGGCTTTGATTGTAATACCTGACAATAATCATTCTCCAATGCCTTGAATTCACAAAGAAATCTCTTTCCTGTCTTGAAAACTGTAGATAGATACCCATTTCAGTGATTCTGCACAGAATCTACAAGAAAGGATCATTTCATGATTTACGTTTATTCCAGCTTTCCATAGCCAATTTATGATCTTTCACAATTAGGGAGTGATTGTTTACCATGAAAACAGGGCTCAAATTGTCACTTTGTTTGTAAAAAAGTTGATGTCAATTCAAAGAGCCTTGAATGGCTTACCTTCATTCCAGGCCCTCTCAGGCTCTTTGATATCAGTGACAATTGGTGTACTTAAGCTTGACTGGGCATCAAAAATATCTTTTACCACAAAAGAAGGCATCATTTTCTTAGTCCCTTGCAGAAGACATTGACATAAATGAAGAGAGGCCAGGAAAGCTAACCATCAAAATTTGGTGTTTTTGAGCTTGACTGGGCATGGAGAAGATCTTCTACCATAAAGGAAGACATCATGTTGTCAGTGCCTTCTAGAAGATATTGACATAAATGAAGATATTCTAGGAAAGCTAACCATCAAAATTTGGTGTTTTTGAGCTTGACTGGGCATGGAGAAGATCTTCTACCATAAAGGAAGACATCATGTTGTCAGTGCCTTCTAGAAGATATTGACATAAATGAAGATATTCTAGGAAAGCTAACCATCAAAATTTGGTGTTTTTGAGCCTGACTGGGCATGGAGAAGATCTTCTACCATAAATGAATACATAATGTTGTTAGTTCCTTGCAGAAGATATTGAAATAAATAAAAATATTCCAGGAAAGCTAACCATCAAAGATTGGTGTTTTTGGACTTGGCTGGGCATGAGATATATCTTCTACCATAAAGGAAGACATCATGTTCTTAGTTCCTTGCAGTAGACATTGGCATAATTGAAGAAAGTCCAGGAAAGCTAACCATAAACACAGCTCTTCTCAACTGCTTTATAATGAATGGCATCTTGAGTTGAACTTTGTGGGCTTGCCTTGAAGCCCAAAAGCTTTTTTACCCAGGGGAAACAGCTCAGACTTCCTTTGAAAGAAAATTGAGTTTGTAAAACAGCAAAGATGAAGATTAAGAAACAAAGTCTAGCCATTTTGGAAAATGAGATGTTTTAGATGGGAAAATAATTAGCTAGTTATGATGAAGAAAAGTGTTGCACTTATCACACAAAGTTCTTGAAAAAACCTTCTTCCAGTGAAACATGTCAAGATATGTGGTTCCATGGTTATATTGAATCTATGAAAACTGAATTGATGAAATGCTCAAGAAACTCTTAATCTGATTGTAACAGATAGATGACACAGTGGCCAAATTCTACTCCTGAACTCACCCAATACAAATCATTTCTTGTGTAAAAGCTGATACTAATCTGGGTTTCATATTTTATAACAAATGTAACAGTACTGGTGACAAGAGATTATAACATGCTTTTTCATTGCTCATGATACCTGAAGGTTGTAAAGAATCCAAAGTTTTTTTGATGCTGAATTGGTTAGGAGTATCTTGTCATCAAGGCATGCTTTGAAATAAAACCTTGGCATCCTACTCTGACACGCAATATATCTTGCCCACAATTTTTCTCCATCACCAGAAGAGTAGCTGTGGGTAGAAACCACAACTTGAAACTTTTATGGATGTATTGGAACAAACCAATTGAAGGAGAAGTTTAATACAAAACATGTACAGGGAAATAGATGGAAGACAGGCTGGAAAAAGCACCGGTGGGTAAAAGACAAGTGGAACTTTTTTTACCCATCTTTAGTATATATCTATTCTTACCATACTTTGTGCCTGTTTTTTCTTCATGTCAACTTTCATCAAGTCTTGGTGTTGAGACTTATTCCTCACAGTCGGATCCGTTACCCTTTCAAATAGGTAAGCCCTTTTTCTCTTCACACTCACAACCTTTTGGAGCTCTGGTTTGAGATATTATACAAATCTTGTAAAATATGCATGAATGGAACTGGAAGTTTCTTTTTCAGAGTGAGTTCTGTGTTCATGTCCATGCATCTCTATTGACAAGAGCTGAACTTACCTTTCATCCAGGGAGTCAATATAATCCATCATTCCCATTTAAATTATTTAAATGTCTATCCTATATCAAAATATGTGTAGCTTTTTGTGTGGTTTATGCATGAATAAAGACTAGAAAGATAGAGATCAAGCATCATGTCTCCAAATATTTGGTTGGAAAGTTAGAAAGTACACACTTTTTAGGGACACATAAAATGAGTGATACAGAGTGACTGTGTCAATCAGCTAAATAAAATGGACCAAAACAAAAAGGAGGTATGAGGATGACATAAGAGATGTAGACAAATGAAATGAATTTGAGGCTGAAATAATTTCATCAGGAGTTAATGGAGTGGAGAACAAGCCATGAGAGACCCAGGTGAGAAAGTCTCCAGCTGACAAATGAAGTCTATCTTCAGAATGTGTTTGTGTTCTTTACCCTGATGATGGCTGGAAGCTTGATAGCTCTCCCAAACAGATCATCAAGTCACTGAATACTCTTGGTTAAAACAAAATAATTAAAAGAGATTTGTGTGGCTTTAGAGTGCAATATAACATAAAATGCCTTCAATATGGATTTTTGATCTGTCCAAAAAGATTTTCACATTTTGCACAGATGTTCCTTAATTCAGCGACTTCTTCTCGTGTCCTTTTTTCATCTCTTTGAGAACGTTGTGAATCCACAGTGTTATGAAGATACTCAACAAATTGAATAATCAATGGCTCTGTGCCTTCAAGATCAAATCCCTTTACTGTGTTAAGGAAGCTATCAAGATGTTCACTTATTGTTTTGGTATGAGACAGGGCCAAATCTTCAACCAACATTGCATAATCCTCCAACACTTTTTTACCTCTTGCTTCAATATACAAGCTCATATCTTCAGTAAGACGGCTAAATCAGTCAACACATCTGTCAAAGTGATGATGCAAAATACCACCCACAATTTGTCCAAAATTTCAATACAGGTTTTGATCCCAGATTGCCAAATGATCGGATATGGAATCTTGGGATTTTCCTCTGACATACAAAATATTCATTAAGTGAACTGAAAGTTGTTTTGGAAAGTTAATTATATTCATGCCTTGAGTTTCCAATGAGGAGACTTGAACTTACCTCTCATCCAATGAATCAATATAATCAATGATCTCCCCTCTGTAGGTGTTTAATTTCTCATACAACTCAGGCTGGTTGGATTTTTCAAAAGTAAATCCATATTTCAAGAGGTTGTAATTTCTCTCTATCAAAGAAATATAGGCAACTTGGGTTTCCACAATAGCCCTGATCTGTGGACTAGTCCAACTATAAGGAGTAATGGCTGCTCAAGATGGTCAGTACCAAGGTGAATCAATGATCTATCAAACAGAAAACTAAAAAACTCACAGGATGTCCAAAGCAAGAGAACCTCCTTTGCAACCACCGGGTCCCAATCTCTAACAAGCTGCAATCCATGTTCCCCAAGACTCTTTTGCATTGATACAAACTGCTTGATCTCACTGTAGTAGTATTTGTCATATTCACATTGCATATCATTTTATGAATTCTTTTAGGATGAAGGATGTACACCCTTACCTATTGTTCCTGAGTCCCTGAATATGTTCTGTCAACTTCTTGACATAGAACTCTTTTGTATGCTTCATGAGATTTGTCACTGTTATTGGAGAGAGGACAATCATGTTGGAATCTTCCATTTTTCCCAATTGGGACAAAATAACCTGGTTGGCCATGGGATTCAATGTGTGGTTTTTCCCAATATAGTGCAGGATGTTCAGGATGGTCAAGTGCTTCACAGTTTGAGTTGCTAGCTCATTTAGGCTCATATTGTTCCACATGATGACCAACTTCTGACCAAGGACTTCAGGCTTTGATTGTAATACTTGGCAGTAATCATTCTCCAATTCAGCAAATACACCAAGATATTGCTCTTTCATCTTGAAAACTGTAGATATACCCCCATTTTAGTGATCATGCACAGAATATGGAAGACAAGATCCTTGAATGACTCACGTTTATCCCAGCTCTTCTTAGCTTTTTTGTGATCTTCCACAATTGGTTTGCTTGAGCTTTGATGGGCTAAGGATTTATCATCTACCACAGAGACAGAGATCAGATTGTCACTTACTTTGATCAAAGGTTCATCTCAAGGAGGAGCCTTTCCTAACTTACCTTTATTCCATCTCTGCTCAGTTACTTTGATATCAGTTCCAATTTGGGTTCTTGAGCTTGACTGGGTTTGAGAAAAGTCTTCATTGTATCAAAAGAGCACATATTGTTACAATTTGGGAGCAGAAGTTGATATAAATGAAGAGACTCTGGATCAACTGACCTTCAATTTGACTTATGTCAGAGACTTCACAATCAGCCAATAATGGGGTTGAACTTGACTGGGAGTGGGAGAATTTTTTCAGTCCAAAGAAAGAGTGCATACTATCACATCCTTGAAAGAAGAGGTGAATATATAACATAACATGACAAACAATCAAGAAACAAAGTTTAGTCATCTTAGAAGATAATGTCTTGCAATGAGAAAGAGAATTGACAAATCAGGAGGAAAGTTTTTTCCTTCTAAGTCCTTCACAGCTGTTCATTCAATGGAACATGTAACAACATGAAGGTGCATTTGTGTATGGAATCCATTTGATTCTTGTTATGAAATCCATAACAAAATTGGTATTTGATTGAAGTGAATTGGTGATACAACAGCTGCTTACTGCTTTAGAATACAGCCTTTGATGAAAAAACTTTTTGAAGTTACATCTCAATATGCTATCAAATGCTACTGATCTATGTTTGAGTAGATCTTTCAAATGATACAAAGGTTCCTGTGATACTGTATTACAAGTTACATCATTGTTACACCTTATGAAATGATCCACCTTAAGCAGGCTAGATTAGTCCATGTGGCAAGTAATACCTCACCTAACCCATTTATGCTGATTTAGACTGCCATGTATATCACTGGGGGAAAAATTAGTCACACATTGATATGTGAGGAACATGGTGATCAGTGTTACAGTGTGCACACACAACTGCAGTCACGCCACAGTCACTGTGGATGTGTATGCACTCCATGACTCTGATCAATGCATGTCTCACATATTGCAATGTGACCAAATGTTCTCCCTGGTGTATGTAAGGTTCCATAAGAACCTTCACTGATGGTCCAGAAACTAGTTGGGCATAACTTCTTCCAAGAACATTTGGGGCCCATTTGGTACGACTTATATAAGTTTGTACCTTTTCAAAGGTACAAACTTTCCGGTCCCGGAAAGCCATTTATTGTTTTAAGTTGGCTTTTTGATAAAAGTCACTTAAAAGTGAAAAAAGTTGTATTTCATTTGGTAGCCAATCTATTGTTGACCGTTTCAAAATGAAAAGTCCAACTTTGTTGATACACCATCCATCTTGTTCATCACAACCCTCCAATGGATCATACACTGAACCCAACCCATCTGTAATCCAATCTTCAAGCTATTATGGTACCCATAATAGCTTATGAAAGGGGGTCAAAATCCGGTGCCAAATGTAATTTTCAAAATTTGGCTATTCAAAGTCAAATTTCAAAATAATGGCTTTTTTCAAGCCCTACCAAACAGGCCCTTGGACTTGGAACTTTGCTTTAATTTTCAATTAGCTCTGAATAGTCAATTGGTCAGCTCCCTGAGCAGTTTACAATAGTCTAAGCAGAAAGAAACAAGTGAACAGATAAAAGGACACTCTAATCTCACCTGGCTCTGAAAAGTCACTCAATCAGCTCTCTGGGGAGTGAGGCCCTTCCAAAGCTGGGAGTTGATAGGGAAGGTAAAGTGTAACCTGTGAAGACCCATACTACCAATTCCATAGCCCTTTGACTACTTGTTTAAGCTTTTGTATCCCTTCCAAAATATCAGGTAGTGGGCACAGCATCCACAGAAAGTCTCATCCCAGATGAGTCAGGCAGGTTTTCTCAGCAGGGGTATGTTAAGCATGAGATCATGATTGGAAACTCATTCAGGAAAGCAAAGAGTAATTTGAATTCAAAGATGCACACTGCCATATGAGTACCATAAATCAAATAAGATTGTGATAGTAAATTCACATGCTCCAACATTTTAATCATCATCATTCCATTCCAAATCCATTCTCAATCAAGGCAGATTGCAACATTCTAAAACTTGGAACTTTGCATTGGTAAACAAAGTCATTAAATGGTCAGCAGATCATTGATGATGATTACACAGGGTGAATAGAGAGAATGGAATGATCTTTATGGTGAAAGAATTCAACAGGCTGGTTGGTAATCCAACATGGAAAGTTCATTGTTCATTTTATTTAAAACCATTTGCGTAGAAATTCAAACAAAAAATGGACCACAAGTCACTCCAACATTTAGAAAAATTTCTATTTCAAATTGTCCAAATCATTAAAAGATATAAGTCACCTCAAGAGATCACTTTTCAAGGTCCGTAATGAACATAATTAAGAGTTGAGAAATCAAAAATTGGTATGATAATTTTATTTTTTTTACTTCAAATTTCATCACGTAATAAATCACGAGTTTTCAATTTATTTTCAATCTTTGATTTTTCATACTTCATTTTCACTTTAAAATAATCCTACATAAAATCAAATCAAAAAGTAAACAAAACAAAACCATTGAATTTGTCAATACAAAAATCACAAAAGTTTTCAAAACTTAATCAAAAACAAAAACCCCAAATCTAATTAAAGTTAAACTTACTTGATGTAATCCACATTCTGTTTTTCTAGAACCTGACCATCTACCAGATCTTTCAACATCTTGTTTAAATTCGTCATCTTTAGTTGGTAAAACAGTCGAATGCCAATCACCAATTGATTTGAATCCTAAATCGACCAATCTGTTATATGGTACATTTTCATCTTTGATATATTTTATGGTTTGATTCCAATCCCATTTAGCTAAAGGATTTAATTTGATTAAACCGGTTTCATCGATTTCTAAGATCGGTATACTTTCTCTCTCGAATCCTTGCGATCTTCTACGTCCTGTGATGATCGATTTTACTTTTAATTCTTCATATGCTCTTCTTGCAGGTTCTATCTAATTCGATTTTTCAAAAACCAAAGAAGAAATCAGATTTGAAGACTTTGATCTTATCGAATTTCAAAGTAAGAAAGACTTACTTTAGTTAAAAAATCATAAGTAGCTTCATCAGTTTCCCAAAGCTTACTTCCTAGTAAATTTTCAAAATCATTTCGATTATTCGATCCATTAGGATAATATCGGTGTAATTCAAATTGATATTTCTCATGAAGATCAGAAAGAGTTTGATAAGTTTGATGAAAATGATAAAGTGTATCAATAAAGATTAAAGGAATTGGAGATGAATTTGAAAGTTTAGAAATCATATCTAAGATTGCACAACCTGTTAAACCAAATGAAGTGATTTGATATAAATTGGGTAAGTGATCTATTGACCATCTTAAGATTTCGATTGGTTCTAAAGTTTCTAAGTGTGCATTGATTGATTTTAATTCGATTTTGGTCATGAATTCTAAATTGGTTGAGTGTGCTGATTGGTCTAGAATTGGTTTCTTACTCAAACTTTCAACATGTCCTTCTGAATCAAACATTCTGAGGAAAAAATTGAAAAAAAGTGAATGATGTTAAAAAAATTGGTTTGTTTTGTTTGAGTGTTTTTGAAGATATCTTATAGGCTTTATCGATTGATTTGATGAAAACAATTCAGAGAGGTCCTTAGGAATGAAGGAGCGATTGGAGAGTGTATTTATACGAAACATCAAGCCCTTTGAAGACTTCGACCTTACACTGGCCTAAAGAAATCACGTCATTTGCTCATCAAATTCAATCATTTCCATCCTCATCATAACTACTTCGCTCAAGTCACTTCATCTCAAACTATGAATTTTAGTCATCATCATCATCCATCCGCAGGGTACACTGACTGACCGGCTTTAAGTAAGGTTCTGTAGAAACCCAAGATGATGGTGTTTCGAAGAAAACCAAACGAAAGACTCTTGCATGGGTCTTTGAACAAACCTTGTGAGTCTTCCAGAAACTTCCAATTTTTTACAAACGACAGTTGCGACCCGATTGAAGTACAACATAACGTAATCCCAACAGAGCCATTTTTTTCTTTGTTGAGTACCAGGTATGGATTTCTGCGAGGCTTTTGTAAAGTAAGAGGTGTCCAATTTTGCCCGAGTACATGTAAAGCCTTGCATGATGCTCTGCTGAATCGTTCGCGGGAACAGATGAGGTGTGAGCTCCTTTTGAAGGGAATTTCAGCCCGAACTCGCAGTTGAAGTCAGGCCAGCCTCTAAGGGCGCGATAAACACGCTTAAAGATGAAATTGGTTTTAACCTTTGAGTTAGCGTTAAGCCAAACCTTTGAATCTATGCACTCCCCCCCCGAAGTACCCTGACTAGTGGTAGAGGGACATCCCATACATGCTGCGTTATTCATTATTTATGGACATTGATCGTGGAAAATAATGTTCCTTATGGGACCCCAAGACATCACGGTACTATCTGCCATCAAAAGTTGTCTCATCTCAATAAAGCTCCATTGACACAAATCATGCCAATGAATAATTCCAGTACGAAGATATCAAATACAAACAAAGCATCTCCATGTATTCATAAAATGTAGGAAAGATCAAGAGAATTACAAGAGATACATAATATCAGATAAATGCTTCTCTGACCACAAGCGATGATATGACGAATCAAAACAATGAAGCATTTCAAGAGAAGCTAAGAGCTTAGACGAGGATGAAGTCAAGGATTTGAGCTTGCATCATTCACAAAATTTGATCTAATCAAACTTAACCATTCAAAGCTCTCGAAAGACAAATGTGTGATGTTTGAGTCTTCTAACAGGAGCTGTTATATCAAAAGGTGAAAGAATTTCATCCTCATGTCGATTGCCCGCTTTGATTAGACAAGTCACTTGCTTGATCCTACTTGATAATCTTGGAATCATTCCAGTCGTAGGTGTAACAGTTTTACTCGGATCATCACTCTTTCTTCTTGATGATAAAGTTAAAGATGGCGTCGTGAGATAAGAGTTACGAACCGATCCTACTGTCTGACTACGACTTGGTGTGTTGAAAGAAGATGAAAGTGATCGTACGACACTGGAGATCATCTTCTTTGAATGCTTGTCTCTGTTAGATTGCGTGATCGGTGTTGATGATGGGCAATCTAACGCATCTTTCTCATTCCCTGAGATTTGAGACAAAGATCCCAGAATGGCCGATTGTGAACGTTTCATAACTTCAGGGTTCCTTCGAACTTCAAATCCTAAAGCCTAAATCACAAACCAAGTGTGTGTAAGCAAAATGCAATCCACAGGTATTCACAACTCTTCCTGTACATAACCTTCCGTCAAATATTTCGAAGAGATAGAAAAAGAAAAAATTTATCGAGTGGGGACAAACCAAGTTATCTTCCTCGGCACTTTCTTCTGTCTCTTCCTTCACATCTTCAAAGTTACAAATTAACCTTTGACTGAAGTTGTGATTCATAGGAAATCCAGCTGGAACTCGGATAGGAACCTTAGTCTGCGATCCAAGATCATGTCAGAATGATTCAACATCGATACTGAGATATAGTGAAGGACTTACTGATCTTTGACATGCATATTTGTGAGATGTCGAAGTGTTGATAGATCTAGCTAGTGCGATTAAAAGTGGATCGCATTCATCCTTTCAATTCAAGAGTGAAAAATAAATCAGATGAGGATTAACAAAAACAGTGATATGAAAATGGAAAGACTCACTAGTTTCGATCCCTTGCGAGACATCTCGCAAGCCTTCGATCCCTAAAGGTCGAATTAATCAAGTTTAATATTTAATAAATTCATCATGATCGATCAAGAACAGACATACAAGACTGACTTTAAAATTCGAAGACGAGATTCCTAAATCCTTACTAGCTTTGGGCGATAACTTCAATTTTGATAGAATCTTTGCACGAACGCATGGTTGAGATGATGCAGAGTTCATGATGAATGGTGTTGATAGATGGTGTGAGAGAGATGATTAGAATCAAGACAAAAAATGTTTATGTCAGAGAATGCTGATCAAAAGACTTGTAGCGAGAAAAGTGAGAGATGTAAAGTGATTTGGGAGGATATGTTGGTGGGCAATTATGTATGTTGTGATGAGAAGGAAAGAGATCTTATTTATACCAATCGAGGGAGCCTGTTGTTCGGGTGCCTATGTGGTCAGGTACGAGTGAAGCCTCGTCTTTGATCAAATCAGCGAGTTGTTCAATTTCTTTTTCAGGTACCAAATCTTGTTGATCATTTGAACAAAGTTTCTCGCCATTTCTCAGCCTGGAGAAGTCAAGAATAGTCATGCAGAAGCAAGAAAGGTAGACTTTTGATCAAAGCTCATTTGATTGAAGATCTTCGAGTCCGGCTCGCGTTCACTCGTAAACTGATCTCATCAGCCGAACACATCACCACAGAAACATTTTCTGGTCGTTTTATCGGGTTTTGTTGATCAGGTCTCAAAGCACAAGCTCATGGAAAAGATGGCTGATGGTCATTTGACAACATTTGCCGGGGGGCCCTTTGTTTCCCTCTTGTTCTACAAGGTACACTATCAACTCCAGGACTTACACCACCACACTAAGAGTCGAGAGCTTGGCTTGACTCACATCATCTTCATAGGGATGTTTTCACTCAGCTGCGGAATATCCAATGAGACCCTGAAATATTTAACATCCTTTTGAATCTTTGTGTCTGGGTTGTGTCTTGGTAGATGAGATTATTTGACGCCTTACTAGCTATTCCTTGAAGAAATAGCATGGAAATGGGATAGGTGAAATGAGGATGATACCATTTTGTGTGTCATTAGATAACCCAACACAAAAGAGAAGCTCAAATTTGTGAAATCAAAACAAAGAATATCTTTCTGGTACGGAAATACGACCCTCTGTGTATGTATGTAATCGAGAATTCTGATACACACCCTTGACTTGATGAAGATCAACATTCATACTTTCGAGTGAGGGATCTTGAAGAGGGACTGATGATTGAGCTGATCATCCGGAGCAATGACCAGTCAGGTTGGATTGCCTTTAGTGGACGCCTCAGGAGAGAGGTGCCCTTTGCCGCGGGGCTTGCGAGGACGCATCAGGCTCGGATAATGGTAAATATTTGTCAAGGATCCTTGCGGAGCGTATCGGAGCGATCATAAGCTTAACTAGACCCCTTGCGAGCACGTTCACCGCGCCGAGCGATCATGGCCTTCAAGCTGTTTACATCTCCTAAAGATACCCAGAAAAAGTGGACGCTTACTAAAAGGATGATGTGGTTGACGAACCTTTTTACATACGCATTCCGGTCTTCCAATCTTGACTCATCGTACTACGAGGCCTTCACCTTCATTTCGGTCCTACACTTAGAGTCAATACCAGAGCTGTATCAATAGCCAGAAGTTGTCGCAAATTGCAAGAGCACCACGCATCTTTATGACTGTTCGCAGCATTATAGAGAATATCAGCATATGCCGGGTGATCGTGCCTATCTTCGATTTCAAAAAGGGTGACCGAGGTTTGCCCGCAAAATTCGAGTCATTTGGCGTGAGATGCTTGTCAAGCTTTTAAAGACTGGCGCATGAGTTTCATTCTCATTCTCAAATCCGTATTTGGCACAACACACAATGAGATTCTTGAGAGGATATTGCCAAACAATGGAGTTAGTTGAAGAGATATGAACATAGGAGTATTCACCCTCTACTTGTCACTCTGATACCAAAAGGTGATTTGAACCAATATGCAACTTGAGTAATTTCAGCACCTCTCAAATGTATTAGGCTTCTTGACTCAGTGAAATCCGCCTGTTTCTTATTTATGTACATTCACTTCTTTCTATGTAGGATAGACTAAAGGTCCTCCTTATACTTGAGAATCTGCATATCTATCTTCCCAGATGATGACTTGAGCTTTTGTCCAGAGATTTGATTATGCAATATCCATATCATCCGCTGATGCAAGAAAATTCACCACTTTTATGGCGAAGTGTGATTCCACAGTAGTAATACCTCTTTATATGTTGATTGACCCGGTGAACATTAAAGCCACAACTTCAAAACACGTCAAATTGTTTGAATAAGCATTTGACTGAACCTGCTGAGAAAGAGATATGGGTAAAGTTACCACATCAGCTGAGAGACCAAAGAATGACTTTCAAATAAGACGTCGTACAACTTTCATCCTCCCATCAGACGACTTAATCAGCATTGTAAACAGCACCCTTGAGAAGTTTACTTTTGTGTAGATGCTCCGGGGATTGTCGACCCAGCCAGTGATCATCCTTACTGCGAGGCTATGATGAAATACTAGGATTCCTTTCATTTGTACCAAGATCTCAAATCGAGCGGTGAAGAAAACGAAAGAACAAGTACCTTCTTCCGCATTGTGAAAATATTGATGGTAGCTACACGGTCAATGCTCGAGAATTTTGAGACATCTTTGAAGGTGGTAGACGATAGAACCACGGTCACAATTTGCCAGATCTTCACCCTTGTTTACATTTTCGAGATTGTCTACTTCACATGTTTAATGATGTTTAAGCCAATTGAGGTACATAAGCATCGGAATACAAGTTGGTATCAGCTTTAGTGAATAGATTCTGTACAGTTTCTGCTTTTTCTCGCATTTTAAGTGGGTCAGTCACGAGTAACCTCAGCATCAGCAGTAACCTCAGCATCAGCATTGGCAGCGCTATATAAAGGCTTCCGCTGGCCTCAAGCCAGTCGAGGCTTTTCTCTGATCTGCAATTTCCCCCACATCTGCTTGCTTTATCACCTGTTTTTATCTCCAGCGACTGATTACAATCAACCAACCACCCCTCATCACTCTATCATGATCAATGATGACTCAAGCAAGCATGTACCGAATCTTGTCCTTTCCTCAAGTATTGCGAAAGATTCTCAACCTCCCATCACAAGCACTTCACAATACAAGATTGAGTTCATTCCCGATTTTTTCGAAGACGTAGAGAAAATTGGTTCGGGCGGTTTTGGTTCAATTTTTAAAGCTAAAAATATTGCTTTCAAACGACTCTGCGCAATCAAAGTGATCCGTAGATTTGATCGACGAGGCAAAGATTTAATCAAATCAATCAAGAATGAAGCTGATATGTTGAATGAATTAGATCATCCAAGTATTATTGAAACTCTTGGTGAATGGGAAGATTGTCATAATTTTTACATCGTTCTGGAATTTGGTCACAAAGGAAATCTTCGAGACTTAATCCATAGAACCATAATCACCGAGGAGCACGCAAAAAGCATCATATTGGATCTGGGTGAGGCACTTGATTACATTCACGACAAGGGGATTATTCATCGTGATGTTAAACTCGAGAATGTACTCATAAATGACAAAAACCAAATCAAACTTTCCGATTTTGGCCTGGCCACGAGAACTAAGAATGGATTAGCTTTTGGTGACTGTGGTACTCTATATACTAAAGCTCCCGAAGTCCTCATCCAAGTTCCATACACCAAGGCGATAGATTGGTGGGCGCTTGGTATCATACTATGTGAAATGGTCAGTCTACAGCATCCTTTTGAGCCAAGTGAGTCTTCCTGTATCTTAGAATCCACTTCTAACCCATCTATCGTTTATCGCTGACTTCAACAATTTTTTTGTCGTTCTCGATTCTCATCTGAAGGTGATGAAAAGCCTTTGGAATACAATATTTTAAGAAGGCCTCCGACAATATCATCGCTTGTTTCTCGTCATTGTTACGAACTGATGATTAAACTTTTGGAAAAGGATGCAAAATTGAGATTAAAGTCCTTGAAAGATTTAACTTCGCACAATTTCTTCCGTGGTACCTAGTATGTTCAAAACTTCCATTTATTGACCACATCAAATTATCTGTGTCTCGTTTAATAGTCCTTCTAAAGCTATGTTTTGGGTTGTTCAAATTTTTTGATTATTGTTTGGGTTTGATAGGTTGGATGTATCTTTGTTCTCTTTCGTTCCACGGTGATGAGAATTTGGTGGCCCTACTATGCGATCTGATCTTCCACAAGGTTACACCGCCTAAACGATGCAAACCTACTCAGAAAGACGAATCCATGAATGTTTTGATGATGTAAAAACTGATGAAATTTCTATGGAATCAAGTATCCCTTGACCTTTTAAGAAAAACAAACCATACGTGACGATGTACAGTAACATGGTTTATGAGTCTTTTGAATTCTCTTGAAGTTATACTACATAGATTCACAAAGGGGTCATTGCTATAAGATATCGCAATAAAAAAGATATAGTGCTTCTCCTCATTATAGCCCAAATAGCTCTGGTTGTATACCTGTGCATGGAATCGATATGCCATTGACACCAAATCTTCTGTGTCATCGTGAATAAAAATCTCTGTTATTTCTCAAAGGAAAAGTATTTCTCTTATCTTTTAAATATCTGTGGCGCTCAAATTCTGTTCGTCACATGTCCTGACTGATTTACTAATTAACACACACAATCCAGTAATCACCTGAAAAGAATTTGATCTGTACAGAACTTTTCTAAAGACAACTGGTTGGTACAAATGAGTCAGGAATTGTTGCATGGCTCTTTGTAGTGAGTGATTCCAAAACCCATCTCAACAGCTAAATTTGTGCAGATAAGTTTTCAGTTTGACTCTAAAAATTTCTTGAAGATTTCTTGAACTTTCGATCAAACCCAGTGAGTGAACAGTGAGACCTTGATTGATTATTTTTGATTCAGCTTTGCTAGGTCCAAGGCGGTATCCTTTGCCTTTCTTTTTGGTGTTCCAATACCAGCCAAAGCATCGTAAAATTTGCCACATGTTGTGTATGAGTCAGTCACTTCAGCAAGACACCTCTTGATTTTACAACAAAAATCATTCATCTTTTGATTGCTTCCTACACCAATATATGTACACATATCATGTGTTCATTCAAATCAATTAGAGCTTGTTTGGCTGGTGCATTTTAATGTACCTTAAACCAAAAATTGGATCAAAATCTTAATTTAATGTCCATGAAAAAAGGCTGTTTGGCAGACTTTTAATGCAGAATTTCAGTCGGCTTAAACTTCCAAAGATGCACCAATAATGCACTTATAAATGATCGACTCCAGAGTCAATTATTCCATTAAATTAGGTGCATTGTCCGCTCATCTCACGTTGATCCGACTCCAATTTTAATTTTGACCCTTTTCATTGGTATTTATGTATATTGTTATCTAAGCACATGCTTTACCTTCAAGTTGTCCACCTTCAACCATCAACCAGTTAATCACTCAACCACTCCAATGACTCAACTCATTTTCTTTTCAAAACCTCATCTTCCAATATCAACTATTGAACATCGTGAGACAGTTGTCCATCTTGATACTGATGTAAACTTGAGAATGTGACTACAGTAAATTGCTGTGGGAATATCAACTCATATGTGATATGAGATAAGCAAATCAAACTGACACATCTCCCCTGAGTCCCTTTATAGGTTTTCAACTTGACAGTGTACAATTCTTGTGCTTTCAGCATAAAGCCTTCCCATTTATCTGCAAGAAACGGTAAATTAGGATGCTGCCATATAAGTGAGCTAGGAATTTCCCTTGACCAACCTATCCTTCTAGGTCAAATGAAGTAGTATTGAAGGCTCTCAAGTCCTAATCAGATTCTTTTCCCCCCTCAAGCAGGTTTTTTATGATGGCTACATGATTTTGTTGATTAGACTTTGTATCATCAGGCTTCAAATTATTTCACAATTTGTGTACCTTTGTATCAAATTCATAAGTGATGAATAGTGATATGTTATAGTAATCATTTTTGAAATTTTGAAATTTGAGAACATATCTTTCTGAATGCTTGCACACTGTACATTGATTTGAATTCAAGTAATGCTGCAAGAAATTATGAATACAGAGGACCTTACATGACTTAATTTGATCACAGACCATGTTTGTAGGTGCAAAATTAGTGAGTGGGGGTGTTGAGCTTGACTTGCTGTGATACATTTTCTCACCAACAAGGAAAAGCCCTTACACCCTTGGAATGAAAGTTGGATATGCAATGCAGTCTGAATGAAGACATAGCAATAAAGTCTATTCATTTTAAATGGTGGGTTTTTGAGAAGAGCAGTATATTGAGGTGAGGAACCAAAACTGTGGATCCTCCTGAAAGAAATCAACTGAAATTTTTGCTTCATTGATATATTCCAAAAGTACTGCGTCTTATTGGGATCAAAGGTCTGGTATTCAAACTAATGAAACCAGAATAAGAAGTTGATCTAGTGAAATGAATGGGAGAAACAAGGGGATAGTAGGTGTTGATCTTGAATGAAGACATCAATATAAGAAGGTCCTGGTTTTCCTGGTTTTTGACTTCAAGATTTCAGCATATAATAACAATGTATGATTTACCATTTTGTTCAGTTCCCATGAATGCAGTGGAGAAAAGTTTGAAATATTTCCTCATTATCACACTCTATGCAACCTGAGCCCCCATCCTAAAAACATGAGTAGTGAGTATTCCAAACCCAAACCTGGTCACCAGTAGGCCTATCCAACCCCTACCCAATAATTCCCAAGACAGCAAAGACATCTCTCAGCTCAACCCTATAGCTCTCAAGCTTCCCAAACTACATGGGGACTCATAAAACCTGTGGGATCTCTCTTGAAACATGGCCTGTTCCCCTACCCATTAGGGCCCCCTACTTGTATTGGGTCTGAAATTGTTCCCCAAGCACCAAACCAAGTTGGATGGGGTTTGGGGACTTCTTGGGGTGCTGGGTCAGGGGCTCAGGTTGACACTCTATCACTGCCAACATAGATGCCTTGGATTGGGTAATATAAGGCATCATTGGACACAGATCCGTGCACAGATGCTGTCCAAGGTTTCCATCCAAGGTATTTTTATCTGCCAAAAAATACCTTGAAAATATTCTGTCCAAGGTTATTTTCTGTTGTTCACACAAAGTATGCATCCACAAATTTTGCCAATGCTACTTCACCCTTGATTACCAGGGTATGTTTAGCACCACCCAATGATAGCTGCCTTACAGGTAAGAGCTCAAGGTGCCCTCAGATGCAAGGCCCAGAAAAACCAGAGTACTTGAGGATTGGAGGAGACTGGGAACAGTTGGGAATGGGAACTGTAGGTACACTGTACAGTGATTGGTCATACAAGCCTGAACAGCGTTGGACTCCCTCTGACTTCCTGATTCCACTTACTGTGTGCGAAGACCTTTGTAGATGCTCAGAGCGGGTCTGGAGCAAACAACTACACTCATACACATAGCTAACTTACCTATGGTCCTCTTTTGATATGAGGAAATTTGTTAGTTTAGGGGATTCACATCTCTCTGTGGGACACAAAATGAGGCAGATTTGTCATTTGATGAACTTGAAGGAAATGTATCAGAAGATGAAAGTGATTGTAAACCGGTGATCGTAAGTGGATCAGAAGAAGAATCAGAAGAATGTTTAAATCAAAGACAAATTTGAAAAATGTAAGAGATGATGAACAAATTCGAAAAATGTATGAACAAATTTGATTGAGAGATGTATGAGATTGATCAAGATGATAAAGAGATGATTATGAACCGGCTCAAACTCAAGGACACCTCAGCAAGGAGGTCTTACACTTCTGTACGCCTGTTGGGTTGTACACTGTTAGGCCATACAGGGCAAGACCGCCATTCCCATTGCCATCCCATTCCCAATCTCCTGCAATCCTCGCATGCTCTCAGAAAAAGGGAGGCCAAAACATCAAACCAAGTATTAGTCCGTAGGCACTCTAATAGTATGAGAATATTCAACACGCTAAACTCCCTTTCTCTCCCTGGAAACTATGCTGGCAGTATATTGGCAAAGAAAGCAGAATCGAATTGATCTGCAGCTTAGGATGATCAACATCTTTTTCTGAGGGCTGTGTTGTGGAGATCTATCTGTTCTTGGCCATCATGCACACATTTATGTACGTACCTACATATAAGATCTTCTCATCAATTTATCTGTTTTCATGTTGGGTTCATGATTTGGTGGTGTCAATAACTTGACCACATTCAAAATGCAGACTGCAGGTGGCCAGAGGCGTTTGATCCTTTCTCAAGAAATGACGTTGGGCAGAAATCAGAAATAACTCGTTGTATTTTGGCAGAAAGTCGAATTTTGAATTCGAGTTGTTTTGTCACCTCGCCTGCTGGATCACACACGTCATCGGGGGCGGTGAAATTAAATTGAAGCTCAGAAAACATTTTACTTGAAGAAAACCGAAGACAGTTATCCGACTTGAACAACTTAGAAATCGCGAAAAGGGACTTACAACATTCGAGAATGCGGCTAACGTTCATTATTGATTCAGTTGAGGAACCTTTCGGAATTGATCTTGACCCATCTATCACCCTTGAAGACTTGGGTGCACTACTGGAAATTGAGGTAAGTCAGCTCATCTTATCTAATCAGGTTCATCAAAACTCATCATATATCATCTTTCTAGCTACGAATACCCAACGCAGAGCAACAAATATTCTACAATGGAAAACGATTGGATCAGCCTCCGAGTAGCACCTTGGCGTCATGTGGGATCACTTCTGATGACATGCTGGAATTGAGACGACTCACCCCTTCTTCTTCTCAGCCGAGTTCTACATCGGCTGTGGCTGGAGGGTCAGTCTAGAAGTCATTCGGAAATCTGGTGTCTTTACAAATTGAAACAAGCAACAACTTATCTTTAACACTTCTTTCCTCAGAAACATTGCGAACGACCTTGATCGGATGAGATTGCAGATCCTGGGAGACCCAGCGCTGATGGCTCAGCTTCGAGCAGTCTGAGTTTCAATCCATTTTCTGGGAGCAAAGATTCAATATCTTGGGGTCATCTGAAAAAATTTCACACTGACTTACTGTCGCATGGCGTCTAAATTTTTTCAGTCTAACCCAGAGATGGCAAACGCTGCTGAAACCTCACCGGAAAGATTTGCACAACTCATGAGTAACTTTCGACAACAACATCAACATGCTGCTGTTCAACGACGTCAGGACGAGGAACTGTTGAACTCGGATCCTTATGATATCGAAGTTAGTCTCATGCTTATCGATATTCTCCCATCACTCACTTCCACCGCTTATACACCCTGTAGGCTCAACGAAGAATTGAAGAGCATATCAGACAAGAACGAGTATGGGAAAATATGCAGCATGCAATTGAATTTTCACCTGAGAGTTTTGGCCGGGTAACAATGTTGTATGTGGATGTCGAAGTCAATGGGCATCCTGTCAAAGCTTTTGTCGATTCGGGGGCACAAATGACCATCAGTTCAGTGAGATCCCCTCACCATTCATCCTGTTTCAACAATCTACTCACTTGCCACTTTCGATCTGCGTACGTTTGTCAAAATCAGTGAGTCCGGAATGTGCTCAAACCACGGGGTTTGTTACTCACTCGGTCTGATCAACTTGCGTTGGTAGCTGATCGTCCATCCGTTGGACTCACCACAGTATCATGAGGCTTATCGATGAGCGCTTTAGCGGGATTGCACGGGGTGTCGGTACGGCCAAAATCCTTGGCCGGGTTCATTCAGCTCAGCTGAAGATGGCTGATCTGCATTTACCGTGCTCCTTCACTATCATGGAAGTAAGCCTCGAGATTTCCTCTTTGTCAAGGCACATTGCTCTACCGCAGTATGATCTGATCTTCGTGAAATCATGTCACCTCATAAACAGGGAAAAGGAGTCGACCTCTTGTTCGGATTAGATATGTTGAAACGACATCAGGCAATCATTGACCTCTCCAAAAATGCGCTGATCATCCAAGGTCGAGAGCTGAGATTCCTGAGCGAGCACGAGCTACCCGAGGAAGCCCATGATGAACCAGCAGAATTGGAGCAAGCTAAAAAACAATCTTTGCTGGAAGATAATAGTCAAAAAGTCATTGCAGATGCTGCTAACCGGGCTGCTGCAGGTGGTGAAGCTTCTCAATCTGTAGGTGCAGGGACCAGTGAAGCGGGTCTGGAAGCTGAGCAAAAGGCTAAAGTTGACTCTCTGATTGCGTTGGGGGCTACTAACGAGCAAGCAGTGACTTTGCTCCGTTCGACTAATTGGAACGCAGAATATGCAGCCAGTTTGTTATTCAATCAGTAGCAGCTGATGTTGATAAGTCATTGTAATGTTTACTCGATGTATTGAACTTTGCTTGCCCATTGAAATACACTCCCATATTTTCAAATGTGTTCGTATCGATCGTGTCTTGCACCCTATGTGGGTCAAAGGCGAATCTCGCAGTTTTGAACACCGCTTGGTAATGTTTCTCAGAAACTCGCATTAGCTATGTCTTGCATTGGTTGAAAATTGACCGTAGGTTAAATAGCTTGAGTTGAATGATATAAATTTTCATCATTTTTTTTTAATATTTCTGAAAGACATATGATCGATACAAGTCTTATAAATTGTGATCTCTCGTTATTATCATGTAACATGAAATATGATGTATCAAGTTGAGCCTCGCACTTTGATATCAAGCATTTGTATGACTCTTGAGTGTTTAGAACTCTGAAGAAATTGATCATCAACAGATCATGTTGAGCTGGATGGGTACTTCAAGCAATCTGATAAGCTGCAAGTAGGTGCAAATATGAAAAAGATCAGTTTGAAAACTCGAACAAATTGTCGGGGATCTTGTGACAAGCTTTTCTGAGTTTGTTGTGACAAGAGCCATTTTTCTATGTTGTATGAGCTTGTGTACTTGAGACCTTATGATTAGAGACCAATCAAACTCGTGGAGGAATGACGATTTTCAGCCAGAAATTTCACTGCTGATGAGACTGATGAATGTCATGACTAGTAGAGCTCAAATCATCAACAGCCGAGCTTCGTTCGATAGTCACCCTTTCTTACCACTCATAGGACCATTTTTACCCCAGAGCTAAGAGATAACGTGAAGGATGGCCAACAAAGCATGATGAACACACCCTGATGGAGAATTGGCCGCTTGGGTTTCATTAGGTTCCTCAAAGGCCTCACTGAAGTCTGCTCAGACGGGTCACCACCACCCTGACAACAGGCCCACAAATTGATATGAATATAACCTCGTTCTTTCTCGTCACCGCAGAGTCTCCACGGTCATCCCTTTCGATACCCCAAATTTTCAAAACCAGCTGAACATCACTTATCGCTCCACTTCCCCTACCATTCCCACGTATTCCCACCCAAATTGTCTTGATCAGATTGACCTTCAGTCATCCACTTATCTTACATACCAATCAAAATCATTCTCTATATTTCACACTCATCATCATCCATTATGCATTCTCACACATACCAACCATGTATTCGCGCGAAGCTTCTATCCGCATTCAATTTAGTGGAAAAGCGCAATAAGGACCTAGGAATCCCATCCATCAATTTGAAAGTCAGTCTTTCATCTTTCTTGTGTAGTGATTATGATGATGAGGGCGAAATATTGAATTCAATATTTTCAAATCTCAGCTTGCTAAAGCCAATGTGATTCCAACGCCAGTAAGTCTTTCTTTATATCACTTCCAACTTTTCGGATCAGAATCTCCATATTTACTCTTGGGTTTTTGCTTTGAAAGGATCAATGCGATCCACTCTTCACTGCCCTAGCTAGATCTAATAACACGTTAACATCACACAGATACGCGTGCCAAAGAGCAGTATGTGGTTTTCTCACTGGCTTTTTGTATATTCTATCTATCTGACATGATATGATCATATGGTAGGCTAAGGTTCCTATACGTGTTCCAGCTGGATCTCCTATCAATCATAAATTTAGTAAAATTTCGATATATACCTCTGAGGATGTAGAGGAAGAAATAGGACAAAGTGGTGACGAAGGAATTCTGGTTTGTCGTCATCCAATTCATTCTTCACTCTCTCTTTCTCTCTCTTTCCCTTCAATTTTTGCAAATGATACAAAAAATAACTCGCTGCAAGGTTTATGGTTACCTGCAGAATAATTTGACTGACCTGAATGAATTCCCTTTAGGCTTCAGAACAGGAGATTCACCCCAAAGTTCAACGTATGATGCGTCCACAATTGGTCAATCCTGAAATTCCCTCTCCGATATTAGGAAGCGAAAATTATCTTTTGGACTGGTTGCTATTCACATCAATCACTGAACCGGAAGAAGACGAGAATTCCATGATCAGGGTACCGAGTGCCTTAGGATCAAGAGGTATTGTTTCATCTTCTTGCAACAAAGAAATTGATATTCAATCAGCAGGATCAACTCCTGATTCTTACCTCACCACGTCAGTATCAACTTTATCATCCACAGGAAGGGGTGATCACTCAAGTGAAACTCCTTCACCTTCGACTGGGATGATCCAAAAACCAAGTAGGATCAAACGAGTTGCTTTTCTAATTGAACCAATTCATAAACTCGAGACTATTCATGAGACTGAACTTTTTTCGCCTTTAGATTTACCATCTTCTTCGACCAGAATACATAAACATTGTGTTTTATTTTCAAAATTCTTCAAGGGATCAGTTCATTAAGATCACCTCCGTAATCGAAAAACTTTTTGAATTCTTCACTTGATATTTGTACTTCACTTTGCCTTTTTGTGAAATCATCTCATTTACTTTTATCTCATTCAATCCTCTTTTACTTTAGTTTTTTGTGTCTCGAATATGTTTGTTATCTCAACATTCTTGTTTTCATCAAGGTGAATCTTGAAACCCAGACTGTGTATGCAAAGTAAATCAAAAAAAGGATATTGTAATGAATGATCCCTTGTGGCCAAGATTTGGTTTTCTTCCAAAGAGATTCATTCACATGATTTGGGTCTATGAAGAATCAAGAGTTTGATTTTTTCTGAAGCTTATGCTGTCAATCATGTTCAGAAGTACACCTGAATGGCATGTTGTATGACTCCAAAATTACTGCTCCTGCTTATAAAGAGATTGATAAGGGGTGTGTTCAATGAAGAGCTGATCCCTTCCCAAATGACTTGAATTAGATCATGGCCACTTGGAAGGGAGGCCTTTATCTTTGGGGATCTGGAACTTTGTGGAGAAGGCAGCGCGAAATTCAAAATTCAAAATTCAAAATTCTAGAAATCAGCAGCAGATCACACAGAGCTCTGGCTCTAGCCTTAGGTTCTTCTTGAAGGCTAGGTGCTGAGCTTTCTCTACACGCCAAAACAAAACTCTAAAATAACAATGTGGGACAGGGGCCTGCCCAGGCTAAGTTGTAGCACAGTTCAAGTTGAGAACAGCCTTGAATGCAGGGTATCTAGAGGGGTATGCGGATGTGTATACAGGGAAATCTCTGGAAGGACTGATCCAAGATACAAGTCTGTAATACGTGATGAAAGTGAAAATATAGGTTGTCGTTTTGAAAGATCGGGTGACCTGAACGAAGATCAGATGGGTAGATTACCGGCTTCTCGGCAAGCTACCACGATTCCGTCATTATCGTCAAGTTGTTTCTTGATTGCTGAGTCGTAAAAATAACGGTGTCAGTTATATCCGTGGTATTAGTCACATCTTTCATAAATTCTTAGGCTCACCAGGAACTCGTAGATCACAAACTGGAATAGTGAAAACGCATTCACTGTTCATCCTGTTTTCACCGGGTCTGTTCAAAGATTGACAAGTATATTCCTCGTCAAGGATTTTTCTTCTGATTGTGTATCATTTGGATATGAATCTGCAGATATATGACTCACGCGACTGTCCCGTTGACAGATTTTTGTTGACAGCTCCAAGCTTCAGTGACGAGGTAACGGGTTTTGTATCCATACTTCGATTCAATCAAGTGAGCATTAGAGACTTTTTGCACCAGGCGGTCACCATCAGCCTGAACAATATTCATCATTCTAAAGACAAAAAAATTTATCGTCATCTAGTGCATCGATTTGAAAAGAATATTTCTTTTGACTCACAGGCCGTCGTCAGCACAGTAAGACAACACGTCGTCACCTTCTAATGCGCCATTGGGGCCATCGTTGTTGCAAGGATGCTATGGACGATGCATGTATTTGTGTTTTCAATGAATCTGACGATGACAATATTGATGAGTTGTAAGGTACTTACTTGGCCAAGAAGAACAAAAATTTTCTGTAGATAAATGTACGATCACGATGAGGAACCACGCTATAAGATTAGGGGGGGTGGAAGGTGGCTGATTAAAAAGGGACCTCACCAAAGACTTGAACAACTCTGACATGACGGTAAGCTGAGCAACCTCTCTTGCGCCCAGTTGAAGCGATGACTTGCTGGGATTAGGCGCGAGGTAAGTTCCGTCTTTCAAAAGGTTCGATAAACCTTGTTCTGAATGAATCGGGTTGTCCAAAATCGCACTCAATTTATTGAAAAGTACGGTTTTGAGTTTAGCATGCAACATGGTGATGTCCGAATCTAATTTAGCATACTAAGTAGAAGATCTTCAATCAGCCTCATGTACCGCAAAGACAGCACTCATTTTTTCACTTATTCCATAGCACCGGGGAAAACTTACAGCCGCGAACAAGTCTGTGGAAAGCGTTTCTTGTGTATGTCGTCTGACCAGTCCAGTAGTGGCAACAGTTGGAATGACGGCAAGTGTCTCTCCTGCAGCGGCCTCAGCAGCAACGCTATCAAGGAGCACAAACGCAATCGGTCCAACATAAGCAATCACGGCTGCCGTGAGCAAGACGAGGCCAGCAAGAGATCCGCCGAAGATGGCAAGACCAGTCCAGTTGGCGGTTTCTTTCGGGGAGCTGCAGTAGGAAACAAAGTGTGAGTAGTAGGTTCTCTTCTGATCAAATGATAAATTCAAACCCACAAATCTACGATGGCCGAGACTGCCACCTCTGTGTTGTAAGGGTAGGGGAGTATACGAATCATGTATCAGTGACTAGATGCATAGGCAGGAATTTCGCAGTCTTGGCAAGGGATTTTAACGACTTGCCGCGAACGATGTTGATAGCCGACTCAATGGCCTCATACAAAGAGTTCATGTAAAAGTTCCACTGCTGGGCAGAATAAAGTATCAACCAATCCATTTTTGGAACAGGTGCGCAAGGCTGTTTATGGGGGCCGAAATATAGAATGAAACTGTGAGCCATAAGATCAACGTTGATAGACGAAAGACCGCCCGCACCTGACCGGCCATGCATCGCCTTCCAATCCCACAAAAGAAGTTAGCGGCGTGCACACTCCTGGCATATTCCTGTAACATTGTGTGGTCGCAAAATTGTGAAATCAGTTCATGTGTCGGGATCGGAAATCGATTACTGATAGGTATCGCTCGCCCAATCGAATCATCTGATGATCCAGTTGACTTACAGACAACGTGATATTCTGAGCACCTGGGATGTTTTCCAAGTATGTGTTCAGTTGAAGGTTCTTCCATAACTCTGGAGTGATGGGCTCGGCTAAACAACTATTGTTCATAATTTGTTGTACGATTTCGCTCATGTTGCAAATTGATTGTCGTGAGTATACAGCGATTGTCGCAAGGCTTTAAGCTTAATTTCCGCAAGAGTGGATGCTGAGAGTACTTGAAGGGCGCCGGGTAGGAGAAAAAGTGGATGACGGTGATTTTGGAAGGCCAAGTCAGAAAAATATGGTGAGTAGCCCGGAGTAAAGAGATTGGAGGGGGGAAGTTGAGCTGAGCAGGTTGTCTACATCTAGTCTTATGTTTGAAGTGAATATTTGAGGCACTCAGCGATTACCCTCCATCCGCATCACCGGTTTGCTCCATCAGAAGGTGAAATCCTGCGCTGTACTTTTTGGCTTTTTAACGAAACTCATCCGTTTCATAGGTGAGACGTGCCGGGGATCGGAATCAACTTATATTGAGCAGTCGAGTCAGTGTGATAAAATTGGTGATATCCTTGTACCCTGCACAGATGATACCCTTTAAGAGCGCATTAAAACTGCCTCTTAAGAGCTTGGCTAAGCTTGATGACCAGTCAAGACTGTTTCAACTTGCAAGTATCACCGACGATCTGTTCCATCTACATACACTGTACACATATGATGGTCTCACATGAGTAGAGATCAAGGAAGCGGACGACTTACTTACATGCCACATACTGATCGATTCCATACGCTCCAAATTCTCGTTTTGTCTTGATAATTGAAGCAAACCAAGGTATCTTATACGGACAACCCGTATCACAGCTGTTTCAACGAAGATGGATGTTTTTTTGAGATTTCGTCGCGGTGCAAAACCCGGGTTTTGTCTCTCTCTCGATTTTGTCTCTCAGCTAATTTGAAAGAATACAGAAAAATCAAAACCTGTAAGCGCAATTTTGCCCTGGTTTTGCCCGCTGCGGTCAAAAAAAGTCGTCAATCTTCCAAGTGACGCGCCGAATCGAGCTCAGCACAAGCGAGGTGCCCTCAAGGGGAAGATCAGCATTGCATGAATCGATAACTTGAGTACCAGATGCTCGCTGGCTCGATCACTCTCACCACAATCCATCCTTGAATGGCGGCCGGGTCTTAAACAACTCTTCATCTCTATCCCCCACAGGGATAATGGGACCTCTCTGCTGTCTCTGCTGATGACTTCGAAATACGATACCGCATACCGCGTTGTGAAGACAAAAACCTGTATTTGCCATTTGCAGAGAACAATCTCGAGCACATCTGGGGAAGGCTTGAGAAGAAAAGTGTAGGGCTTGAAACGTAGCACTCCGACTCCTCGTAGGTTCAGCCTCCAAAGCAGCCGTCTCCCCTCAGTCACCTCTTCTGCATCCAGAATAGACCAACTTAATCTTTGGTCGTCCAGGAACGGTGATATCCCTTCCCCTACTCCGAGTTACCACTCCTTTCACAGTATGTACAGCATGACTTGAATAACAGGAAGCTTTCTATGAACTCTTTCCATGCTGAATTATTTTCTCGCTTGATTCAGCATTCCCTTAATTTCGAGCTCTTTTGTCTTTTTCATCTCTTTCATCTCTTTCCTTTCTACGTGCGAGCTACGTTTTTTAATCAACTAGAACATTTAGACTCATCTACACCCAGACAACGGACATACATTCAATCGGTGCACTTCAAAACCATTTCTTTAACTGAGGACGTGGCCCTACGAACACGCGATACCAGTACTCGATTCTTCACTTCAATTCCAAGTCTACCCAGCACAGTGGCGAGCGCAATCAAATGCTCTACGCAGCACCCACAACTTTTATCTTCCTTACACTCATATGGACTGTTTTTGTTTTTGAAGTTTTGGGGACGGCCAGAAGTGTACAGTGGAAAAAGTTCCTAGTTGAGTATGACCAGATAAAAGCACCTGGTGTGCGCGGAGACACGGTTCAACCCAACCCAGTAGATGCGAAGAATGATAGTACAGCGGTAGGTCAATCCTAGCTCCATGAACCCCTTCACATCTTGTGATCTCAATGTGCGCGAAATCTGATAAGCGATACTTTTATTTGATCGTAAAAAGTTTTTTAATCATTTGAAAGCTCACCTAGAAAGAAACAATGTGACATTTGGAAACGTACATTTTCTGGATTCTGCTCCGGAAATATTTCAAGGTCTTGCGATTTCCTTATCTGACCCTGATCACGACAATTTTTTGAGAACAGCAGTGAGAGTAAAAGTAAGCACTTTGCCACAGCTCAGAACCCGCGAAGTTCGGCTAAACACGAGATGGTCACATCAATCTTGACAGGCCGTCTACGCTGTGCAACCGATCAATCGTCCCACTTTTGCTCTTTTACCTACAGTCGTCACCGAGAACCAAAGTTCTACCACGCGTGATCAATTCGTCCCCCATGTACAAGTTGGCGTATCTCGACTTCATGAATTAGGATACTTATGTCAAGGGATAAGAATAGCTGTGATTGACACCGGTTGTGATTGTTCACATCCTGCGCTTGGTGGGGGGTTCGGAGATGGCCATAAGATTGACAGAGGGTATGACTTTGTGGGAGATGATTACAATGGTGCAAATGCACCAACCCCCGATGGCAACCCGTGTGCCCAATGCGCAGTAAGTAGAGCTCGTTTTCCATATGTGGTTCATTGATGGTTTGTTGATGCTGATATGATACAAATTTGTAAAAAGCTTCACGGTACGCACACGATGGGAATCTTGGCCGCGAACCAAAATCCAATGGGCTTTAGTGGAGTTTGCCCTGAAGCAAACATGTCAGCCTATCGCGTCTTTGGGTGTCAAGAGGGAACCAGCGATGACCTGGTGGTGGCTGCACTTCTGAGGGCATACGCAGATGGAGGTGAGGCACATTTACCTTGGAAATATACACGAAGGGGTCCCAGCTGATTTGTGTGACGCGTGGCACTTCTCCGCAGCCGATGTATTTTCCCTTTCGGTTGGAACTCCCGGCGGATGGGCAGATGGCTCGATAGGATCTATCGTTGCTAGTCGTATAGCCGCCAGTGGTCCTACCGTTGTGGTTTCCGCTGGTAACACTGGTGCGGTAGGTGTCTTTGCTCGTCCTCCAAATTAACACGAGACAATGTGATCTTGATATATCCATACTTTTGTGTGCCTTCAGGAGGGAATGTTTTACGCCAATTCTCCATCGACTGGAGCCAATGTCATCTCCGTAGGTAGTGTGCAGGCTCAATCCATCGTTTCATATACATTCACTACATCAGCTACGGGGTCCCGAAAATTATACTATTTTGCAACCTACCCCATGAAACCGGGGAACTCACGGGTCTATCCAGTTAATCCCAACCCCTTCAGCCGCGACGATGCCTGTCAACCTCTTCCGAGTACGACACCCAATCTGACTGATTATTTCGTACTAATAAAAAGATCTTCGACACCGTGGGTACCTTGTTGATTGCTTATACAAGTTCAAATTGACTGACGAAAATTTTCTTGTGAACTCCTCAGAAACTGTACCTTGGAGACACAGGCGGTGAACTTGAAGGAGAAGGGTGCTATAAAGATCATCTGGGCAAACGTGAGGTGGTTACCTTAGAATTCTATAGAAAATTGTATACAAACCTCTGATATCAAACTGAGTGGAAACCCCAACAGAACAACTCATATCCCGAATACGTACCTTCAGGGACTGCAGTTGGGATGTCTATCGGAGTCGTCACGGTGGACGTCGGAAGACTTTTACTTGACGAAGCCGTGAAAGACCCAATAGGTTTCACTCTCAACGTCACTGCTGATATGGAATTTTCCCAGAGTACGTCTTTCAAAAACATAAGAGATATGTCTGGCATCTAACGAGTTCAGCAATTACTCAGTACAGGCACCAGATAGCAGTAGAGTCAGCCCCTTTTCTGCTCAGTGAGTCATCACTTATTTGTCATAGAATTGGTTCATTAGGCTCATTCATGTATCATGTGGTCTTTCAATAGTGGTCCGATGTATGACTTCACATCCCCTCAACCGGCGGTACTTGGTGTGGGTGGCAACGTATTATGTGCGATTTCATTACCCTTCTATCATTCTCGTCATACTCGAGGATATGACTTCTTATGATGGCTCCTCGCCCATTTACAACTCGAACAGCCACATATCCGTTATCGGCTGGTGCATATGTAAGTCTTCTTTAGCTCACGACTGATTGTTCAACGTCAACTCATCCACTGACAGTGAAACATTGGACAGGCCATTGCTTCGGGAACTTCCATGTCAGCCCCACAGGTAAGTGCCATCCCAATCTCAGGCATGTGGGGGTCCATCAACTGAACGGCTTGTGAAGGAAACTAGGTAGCCGGAATAGCTGCACTGGTCCTCAATGTCAGAGGGAAAGATGTGACATCGGAGGAGATGAGATCTCGCATCATCACTTCAGCCACTCCAGTCACGAACTATAGTGGGAGTTCAATACTTGAATGTATGGGTTTTAATAAAATTTTAACTCAAACATATAATCCAATACTAAGAGGTCTCCTTCTCGTAGCTGTGTGTCATCAGGGTTCGGGTGTTGTAGACGCGTGGTGTGCAGTGTTTTCCAACACGACTCTGTCCACTTATTCTATCGCTTTGAATGACACAGCCAACTTCAATGGAATCCGATCGATCATCATTAGCAATCAAGGAAATTCATCCATCAAATACCAGCTGAAGCACGAGCCAGCAGGAACAGCGTTGACGTTTCCACTGGGTGAAATGCTTCCTTATCAATGGCCCGTACCTCTAATTTCGAATGCAGCGCAGGTATCATTTTCGCAATCTAGTTTTACCCTTGGACCTTACGAGCAATTCGAAATCAAGCTTCAGTTTCGATTACCCACTGGAACTCCTGCAGAACAAATGCCTATCTATTCGGGATTCATTCGACTGGTTTGTATTTTTACATCGCCTGTTCCCTCATATCTTAATTCGTTACATAATTTCTGGTATCAATTGTTTTATTGGGGATTCTATAAACAGGTCACGGACACCGAATGTGAAAGCCATACGGTGCCGTATTATGGTGCTGCTGCAGATCTGAGAGCTAGGCCGGGTATGTTCTACAAATAAGCCGATCCCGCTGGATAATAACTCATACATGTGCATCTAGTTCTTGACACTGGTATAGGATATCAAGACAATTACACCATCCCCTCGTTAGACAGTGGGTTGACCAGTTTGCCGGTAGAAAGTGGACATGTCTTTACCTTGAAAGACACGGATGTACCTATAATTGAATATCGCTTGGCATGTAAGTCTTCTAGACAGCCAGATATAGATATGTATGCGAAACATTAACGAATAATTCTACAGTTGGGACGCCGTTATTGCTATTTCATCTAGTGGACGGAGATTCAGATCTCAAGCTACCCGTTCCATTAGTTGTTTCTCTCGGTAACAAGATTTTTAAATTGATCGGTCGCTCAATTGTGCCTTCCTATCAAGAATCGACGCAGTTCACCTCACCCTCGAACAGCGGTATTCTAGATGTGCTCAAGGGAACAATTCAAAAAGTGAACTCCATTGCGCCAATATCAACAAGTTTGACTTCGAATTTTCCTGGCCCTCTTCCGAACGTCTTCAAAGGCTTAAAGCTAATAGGATCCCTTGGAAGTCACGATACTCTTGCCACATGGAACGCACGTCATACGTGAGTCTTTCAAATTGTCGCATTAGTATTTTCAGATCTGATGTTGGGTTTTTTGGTAGAAAAGTGTGATAGACAGTAGTTCTTTCCAATTCAATGGATCGGTATTTGATCTTACTTCAGCCACAGCCAACGTCACGTTGGGCGTACCAGTTCCAGATGGCAGCTATAAAATCCTCTTTCGGTAAGAAATACCTCGGTCCGGTGACCAATCTTATGCTAGTCACTAATTAAATACTCTGTTTTTGTTGCACAGTGCCTTGCGCATCAATGGGGACCCACAGGTAGAAAGTGATTACGAATCTTGGCTATCTCCTCAATTCACAATCAAACGGACAAATGAAATCAGGCAGGAGAATAATACTACAGGACAGGAAACCGACTCTTCTACATAGACGTTCTCGAAAAATTGTAAAACTTAAAAACCGAAGCAAAATACTTCACCCTGAATTAACCGCATGATTATTTATCCATAAGATTCAATATACTTTATCCCTAGTGGATGCACATTTCCATTTGGCTTTCTAAATTTTCTATCTTTAGATCCAAGATGATTATAAATTTTATCAAGGACATGGAACAAATTTCATCTAGTCTTTATTCATACTATGTGTGTGTCATATCTATCAAATAGTAATCATCACATACCATATGAGATCTATCTGCAGAGGACAACCCTTACGGACTATATTCTGTTTGAGTTTGTGACAGGTCTTTCAGGCCAGAAATGTAATGATTTGGTAACTGGAAAAAAAAGGCTCACCTTGGATCATTTTCAGCTTAGACTTCCACCACCACGTCAAGTGCTAAAACCTGATATCTGCGCCGCATTTTGGATTCACTGCTGGAGGGATTGTGTGTACCTCTGAAATCAGAAACACGCCTATCTAGTTGTAATCGCAATTGGATAACAACTGTTCACCTCAGCGCTACAAAAATTGAAATGGATTTTACCTCTGACGCGTACCGATGGCTAAAAGCATCAGCAACTTACCGGAGTAAGTCGTCCAGCCAGGCCACATCCAGTTGACCAGATTAAAGCGTCACTTTTGAATTCAAATGGAATCCTTCTCATAATTTATTGTTTTAGATTAGAGAAAAAATCAAGTCCCATAGACAACACCCGTTGCACCAAGCTAAAATTGATGCGCAATCTTCTTTCCAGTTCTGCATCAATTTCTTTTCTTCTTTCCGGCTCTTCATGTATCGAGTTCGTAGTCCTATTGTTGCTGATAGCTTCTCAGGTTCTTGAGTACTCTGAACCATGCAAATACACAATGGTGATACCATCAAAATTCATGATAGATCACTCGGGGGATACACAAAATTTCTCACAAAATTTCACTTTTGAAATAGACTTGAAGATTGAGTTGATAAGTGGTGAAGTTAGACATGGCGTTTTAACTTTTGGGACATCCATCTGTTTAAAGAAATGTGAAAGATATGTGAAATGTCTTATGCATCTCCGCACAATTTCACAACCACCTTCGCGACTCCCATAAAAGACTATGTACGAGATGACATCACAGGTTTTGAAATGTTGTACATAGTGTTTGATGCCACTTTTGCTGACTGACAACAACATCCATCCAATCTGATATCTCATCTGATATGATACATGAATGAGTTGGTGGATAATGCTGATCAATTTCAGCTGGCAAAGCAAACACGTTGCTTCGCAGGAAATGAATTGAAGAATCTACATACATATGTACAATGTTTTCTCATGTAAAGCGATCAAAGGCTAACATTATCAATCTTCTGAGATCTTTCATCATTATCACCCAATCAAATCTACACTACAAACTCAATTAACCTATCACCATGATCATATCTTACAATTGTCCATGAATCAAACATGATATACTACAAACCAAGCATACAACAAAAGGCAAACTCAAATCCTATACAAATCTTATATCTCTCTTTAACGAATCTCATAAACCATCTATCTTGTGTGCTTCATATGCTGTGTGAATAATGTATTCAGTATCTGAAAGTTAGATAGGTGTTACTCTAGATGCTGTGAGTAATGCCTGTATCACCAATCAGAAGATTCCGTCAGTTACCCTGCTTTGGATTCATACGCTGGGTGTGAGATTGACTTTACCTTTTTAGTAGCATTGTAGATCCTTTCTTTTGCAAGAAAGAGGAAAGCAGCAGTAAGGACTGACTCTGTTGGGGAAATCATCAAACTCAAAATCAGATCTTTTACTTGATCAGACAGTCATAATCGAAGAAGGACGAACGAGTAAGCTTAGGAGCAATCCCCCGGTAGAGTCCTTTCACTCCATCTTTTTTGACAATCTGACTCAATCCATCGTACGTTCCTCGATACCCTCTACCTTCAGCCTGACCACTTTGCATCCTTGATTTAACCGTTCTAAACCCCACCAAAAACCAAACCAAACTCAGACAATCAACATCTCCTTTCCTTCTTTTGATCACCTAATTTAGAAAAAAAGTCACAGTTGTACTCACAAGTAAGGATAAGTAGCACCAGTAGCGAATAATTTAGAAATTGCTCCAAGTAAGAAAAAATCAATATCTCCTAAGCTCATCACAGCTGAACCAGTTTTTGAATTCATATACATTGATTTACGTCTGGCAATCAAAATATTCTTCAATTGTTCAAACAACTACAAACACCCCGAATTCAAAAATCAATGAAGTTAACAAGAAACAACCTAAAATGTTAATTGGACTTACAGTATATTGTAAGATCGGATTAATAACAAGGATAAGAGCAGGACCTAATCCTCTAAAGAAAGCGGTCGCACCATCCATTTTAAGAATATGTAAGATCGTTTGAAGAAATCCCATGCGTTGAGATCTAGGTTTGGATCCAATGATTGAACCAGTGGTAGATTGATTGATTCGAACAGTTTGTCTTGTGTTGACCACCCAAATCGGATTAGTCAAAACAGCTGTCATACTTCCTGCTACTGCTCCTGCAAACATTGATTGCAAAGTTGTTAATGAAGTCGAAAGTTTTGGTCGGTTTTGAGTACGTAGAAGGATTGCACGAGTTTCTTCAAAGAAAGCATAATAAATTCTGAAAAAGATTCCGACAATTTTTTTTATCAAAGAATCGATTAGTTTATAGATTCATTCGATTTGGAGATATCTGAGTTTTTAAAAATACCCATTGGTGATCGCGATTCCAATAAGAGAAGATCCGAGTCCATCATAAAAGGAAGCAATCCCTTCACGTCGAACAAGGTGAATAGCAGCTTCTAACGAACTCTTTTAATCGAAAAAACAATTGCATAAGTCCTTGAGCAAGAGTTCAGCTAAAAAGACCTTGAGAGCTCACCTCTCCCTGTTGTTTGGCTTCGACCTGAGCCCTCGTAGAGATCACGATCAGAGGATCTAACGATGACGAGATTCAATATAATTATCTCAGAGACGGTATTCAAAACTGATCAAACTGATCGGTAAACCTTACAAGTAATTGCCCTGTTGAAAAAACGAATCAAACTCAGTGAAAGTGCTTATATCAAATGATGAAGGAAATTAAAAAGCTTCAAGTCGAAATACATTGCGCAAATCCCTCCCAGTGCACCACTAGATGCATGGATAAGTGAATCAGGTGGTGGCATTTTTCTTGATTGATCTTTTTGAAGTTCTGATCGTTTTTTTCAATTTGAAGTCTTATAGTCTTCAGTTGTGATATGGAGTGGTGAAGTTGAACAGACCAAAGTTTTGAAGCTTGAATGGATTACATGACTTACTGTCTATAGTGATACTACATATAGATGCATGTAGCAGTATGCTTCTATCACATCACAATTGACCCGATCAATTGATCTAGTAATACTCGAACTTGGTCTCTTTACGCTGAGCACTCATACCTTTCGACCTGGAAAGCTCTACAAACAATTCAAAAATGAACGTGGATGAGTTCTTCAAAGTAAGTCAAACTAATCTCAAAGATCATTCAACATCCCATTGATTGAATTCGATTTGTTTTGCATGAATAACAGGTACCTGCTCCCAAATATGATCCAACTAAATCACAACCTAATCACGTTAATGGTGAACCAATTCTAGGAAAACGTAAATCAAGCTCATTACAACATACTACCACAGGTTCGTGATCCGTTCTCCTTATAAAAAATCTCACCAATCTAAGTCAACCGAATGTGTGGATTATGAACACAAGATCGAATCAAGCAAGCTAAAAACGGACACCCCACCCCGACTTTCAAAGGAAAAGAAAGAGCCATAGATCCTGACTCAGACGCAGAAGACCTAAACTCTTACCCATCACAAACCCAAGACGTATCCGAAGATTTACCAGATGTTGATGAAGATGAAGATGGAAGATTTTTTGGTGGTGGTCTAACAGGAGAGCAACGTGAAATCATTAATATCTTGGATCGTGATTCAATTCAAGCTTCGCATTCTACTTTACTCGATTTAACTTCTGTTAGGAAGATTTGTCTCACGCTTGAAAGATCTATCAATAAGAATAGAGAGATGAGAACTAAATTTGGAAATCAACCTGAAAAGTTTGTTCTTCAATTTATCTTTCTTGGGATCATTTTAATACATAAGCTGATCCTTTCATCTGGGGTTCTTTTTTTCGGTTTTGGTTAGATTTGTTGATTCTGAATTTGAATTAACTGAAGCTATCCAAGGTTTAGCATTATTAACTCAAGACCCAGGAAAGTTTTACCCAGAAGTAGTACGTTTAGGAGTAGCAATCAGTTTATTAGGTTTACTTGCACACGAAAACGTGTATGTATACTTCATCAAAATCTCGTTGTCCCTTGATATCGAAATTCAGAACTAATAAAAGCCTTGAAAATCACTTAACGATCAAATCGAAGTGATATTGCGATTTCAGTGATTGAAATCTTAGAAGAATTAACAGATGAAGATATTCTTGATGCTCACAATGATGATGATGATGATGGCGAAGAAAATCAAGATGAAGGAAGAGGACAAGCGCCAGAAGCTGTGATGGAATTGGTGAATCGATTAATAGAAAACCAATTACTAGAACTTTTGGTATCTACTATGGCATCTAGATTAGATGAAAAAGAAGAAGCAGAACGGAATGGTGTCTTCCATAGTCTAAGTAATTAGTTTCCACTACTCCAAATGAAACTGTCTTTCCATAAATAACTCAGTGGGGACCTTTCTTCTTAGGTTTGATCGAGAATCTAATCTCTTTGGATCCAAGTCTATCAACCAAATTAATCGAAAAAACACCTTTATTAAAGTTTTTACTTACTAGAATTAGACCACCAAAACAAATCACAAAAGAATCTCAACTCTACTTCCAAAACCAACAATATGCAAGTGAGATCTGTGCAATCCTTGTACAAACCTCTACTCAGAATCGTAAAGCTTTGATAGATGAAGGAGGGATGGATGTTTTATTGGAAGTCTTATCGGTAAGTTAAATTTGCTTTCTTCTTGGTGATTGTGAGATGGATTGTCGTTATTAGAACCCACCAGGGTTTGATTTCCAAGACTCAAATTGTTTTTGTCATATGAATTTATAGATGTATCGAAAGAGAGATCCAAAAGACGCAGATGAGGTTGAGTTTATGGAAAACGTATTTGATACATTATGTAGTGTATTACTAGAACCCGAAAATAAAGTTAAATTCTTAGAAGGAGAAGGGGTAGAATTGATGGTGATCATGATGAAGTGAGTGACTTCTCGTCAAATTCTTTGCAATGGTATCTGACTCAGACTGGGGTATGTTGATGTATTGTGTGATAGGGAGAAGAAATTAGCCAGGAATCGATCATTGAAAGTCTTAGATCATGCCTTGGCTGGTGAGGAGGGAGTAGAGAATTGTCAACGGTTTGTAGAACATTTGGGACTCAAAACTTTATTTTCGGCTTTCATGGGCAAAGTAAATCGTTTTCAAAATCGATCTTCTTACAGTTTTGTTTGTTTTGATAATCAAATTTTCTGATGTGCTTTTGTTTGTAGAAAAACTCAAACAAGAATTCAAGTTTTGAAGATGATGAACATATCTTAGGCATCATGGTTTCTTTATTTTTTAATCTTGAATCTGATTCTGCACCACGACTAAGATTACTTGCAAAATTTGTCGAAGATGGATATGAAAAGGTAGATAGACTTCTAGAGATTAGAGAAGCGGTTGAAGTGAGACTTTCTCAAAGATCAGAGGTAAGATGTCTTTCCTTTCTGATGGTTATTGAAATTATGAATAATAACTAATATGAGAATGTGATTCTAGGTACAGGAAGTCGAATTAGATGAAACAGAAGCATACTTGAGTCGACTAGAAGCAGGCTTATTCTCATTACAATTGATTGATACGATCATCGCTTGGATTTGTATGGAAGATGATGGAGTAAGAGATCATCTCAATATGTTATTAAAACGAAAAGGTAAAAGTTTCAAAGATGTAGTGGATGTCTTGATCGAATATCAAGAAAGTATGGGAGATGGTAGTAAGAAGGAAGGTGTTAGATGTTTGGCTGAGTATTTAGCTGCTCTTTAGGGTTAATTTGATGTACTTTGTCTGATGTGATTTATATGGATGGTTCTTGAAAGATCGTGACTGCAAAAGGATTGGGGCCAGCCAGCAATCAATTCAAAACAAATATATCGATCAGTTCTTGACTGATCCACAATATTATTATGTAAGGCATGACACGTTTTTGATCGGGAGGTTGAATTGAGAACACTTATAAATTGAACTTTGGAGAAAACTCTGAATCAAACAAATGATAACTGCCAAATATGCTACTTGAGTGCGACTTTCTAACAAAGTAAACGAATTTCCTCATGAATTTTGTTACAATTTTTTTCTAAAAAGTTGGTATTAAAATTCCACCAGGAATATAAAAGATTTCCAAAACATTATAAGAGGAAAAGAAAATCAAAACAATTATTTTGAATGATATGCATGCTCTGGACTTGCTGGATAGTCCCATATGACATTTGTGTCCCTTTGGAATGGAGCAGATGCAAGGGAATCATTTTGTAGAAGTGATGCAGGTTCATAATCATGAAATCGGAAAGACTCGCGGCACTCTGACTCAGGCGATGATGTTTCTGAACCAGAGTAAGAGTAGGTAGGACTGCTGGGTACCTGAGTGAGCTCTTCATTTGCATCAGCGGTGTCAAAGAATTTTGCTAGCTTCGTGTCAATAGCTGCTGGCTCCTTCTGTTTCATGGGCCTGACATCTTTCTCTTTGTTTTTATGTTTGATATCCACAAGAGACCTAAAAGATGGTGCATCAAATTGATCCAAATTCTCTGTTTTTGAACCCGCTCCACACGCTACTGTACCCAGCAACTTTTTGCCTAGAGGTCTTTGTAGGATTGCACCTATTCAATCGGCCAATATATATTCATCAGCATATGATGTAGAAACATACAATATATCTCTAAACTTGTACTCACTTTTTGAATTTGTGAGTCCCGATAGGCGCGATTTGGTGGCTGTTGAACCTTTGAAAAAACCTTTCAAAGTTCTGTTGGGTGCCTCAACTAGCTCCGTGTTTGCAGTACCGGAGTCAGAAATCTTTGATGACTTTTTCCCAACAGTCACTGATTTTATCCTATGTATGGGTTTAATGTCTTTATCTTGTATCCGATATTTGTGATCACGATCAGTAAGGAGACCCTTGCCAGCCATACTTGATTCATCAAAATCCTCCAATTTGTATTCTCTACAATCCGCTCCACACGCTAGCGTACTCAACCACTTTTTGCTCCGAGATATTTGCACGCGTGCACCTCAATAGTCAACCAGGATGTATCTAAAATTAGCAAAACACGGCATACGATTTACACAATATCTCGAATCTTTTACTCACCTTTTGGTCTGATCAGTCTCAACGGTCTCGATTTGGTGTCGGTTGAACTTTGGAAGAGACCTATGTTCAAAGTCTTCCTTGAAGATTCCATTTTGTTGTTCTTAGCGATATTGTGAACCGTCGAAGAAACTTCTTCTGATTCCCTGATAGGTGTCCTGTTCTGGTAGGATGATTTAAATAGTGATCTTTTGACAAAGCTAGGTCGGACTTGCTTCTCAGCTACTCCATTCCACACTCTACACTGGTCTTTTAGGACAACTCTTCCATGGGCTTCGTGTGTCAGACTAAGCACACATATCAATGTGGCCAGGACTACAAGCCGAGTGAAGAAAGGAGAAAGGAGTCCAGCTTCAGAAATCATGGTTACACCACAGTATACTTTAAAAATCTGAAGTTTCTATTCAAAGTTAGAAATGAGCTTTGCAGTCTTATCTAGGGGCAAGCGGATCGTTGTCTTACTTTATAGATAGTTTCTCCCCTGGCTCTGACGTCTCATCCTGGCAGTGGCATTTATTGCGCCGAGTAATTCTATGTCATCACGTTGCCTTGAAAGCTATGCATCGGAAGGAGTATGTAATCGATGAATCAACTCATAATGCAGATGGGAGTACTTACGTGAATCTTATGTATCTCATTTCAAGACAGCCCTTCAGAGTTGATGATTCTCACAGCAGCTCAGCTGATGGTCTGCCTTATCGCATTACTTGTGAACATCAACATCATCTGACAGTTGACTCCATCAGTCATGTTTCACAGCCGGTTCTGAATGCTGACGCGTTTTATAAGTACATATACCGTATCTGAGTTCTATACGTATCATACGCAAAAACTCGATCTCGTACTTTGACAACGACGCAGTGGCTAAATCCGACGGTAATTCCGAGCATTCCACTTGATGGGACACTCCTTGAGGGAATTCAAAAGCTCTTCAAATGGTAAAGGTGCTGTGAGATGTTCGTCTGTGACAATTTTGTACACGTAGAGCAGAAACAAGTCGGAAGAGATCCTGACCAATCGATTATCGATACAATCGACATTTGATTGCATTTCATCGACCTATTTATAATCATATACGTTAGTGACACCAAGTATGATCACAGCTACTGATTCCTTTACAAGTTTTTAAAGAATCTGACTCAGAGAATTGGAGTTTCGCTGGATTTTGTAGAAACAGGGCGAAACGGAGAAGGCAAAGATATCGAGTATCGTTGGAAATGGGCGAAAGTGGGCGAAAAGCTCTCCGGACAAAGATAAATACAGCCTGTACAAAACTCGTACCAGCTGTGGAAGTACTTCAACAAAGCTATGCAAAGCCATTCACGGTCGTTTAACCATGCTCGAGCTTGTTCGCACCACTTGACTGCAATAAGTGTAGGCTACAGAACCAATGGTAAATGATGTGACAGCGAAGAAAATTGTTTTTCGTCAAGGTTCATCGGCATGCATTTTACATCTTTATCGTCTGTTTACAACACAAACAGCTGATGCCTCATCTAACAAGATGTACGTGCAGATTAATTTGAGATGGTTCAAATCGCAAGAACATCTATTTAAGCCTATCATATTGGTGGGTCGAAAAGACAGGTATCATATATTTCGGTTGTGATGAAGTACATGATCGAAATCGAAAGTAACTATAACCACGAGTATTCAAGTTGCCGAAGAGCAAGTATCATTCATTCGTTCCCTTCTACGTTCGAGGAGGGGCTCCCCCCAGAAGACAACATTGTATTGCAGAAGTTCTTACATCTAAGTATACTACTACAAACGAAATAAAACCTGTCTTATGATAGGAGGACATTATGTGTCTCCTTGTGTACTTCAAGTTGCCCAAGAGCAAGTATTATTCAAGTATTGATCAATAATCTTATATCACAAGGTGCGATCAGTTATTTTTTTATGCTGATATATGTATGTACAATTGTCACAAATTCTGCATTAGAAACACAATAATTCTGCCTGTCCCACCAGGTTGGATGATCCAATGTTTGCAGAATCAAGACTCGCGACATACACACATGAGGGAAAGATCAAAGTTGTAGTGTGATTTACATGTGCAAATACGTTGTGTAACTGCCGAGACTCGGGACGCGCTGAGAGTAGGGCTGCGACCCGGACACGAATTTTCAGGGCCAGCCCCAGGGCCAACTTTTGCCCTGGGTTAACCCGAGGACCTTCTAGAAACTCACAGGGTCGACCAGGGCACGCCCTGAAGCCCTGGCCCTGTGGCCTAGCAGGGCCAGGCTCATATGTAGGGGAAAAAAAGACTTGGGAAGGGGGTCAAAAGTTTATCATGTATTTCAAAATCACTTGTATAAAAGGTTATATAGGAGCTTTAAGAGCCTACTTAGAAATTAAAAACAATTTTGAGAGACTACCAAATCATGAGTATAAAAACTTGAGAGTTTCTGAGTACTTGAAATGTGAAAAGGAACTATTTTTTTCGTTTTGACAACACCTTATCCCAGCTCTTAAGACAGACTTGAGCCTCAAGATTAGTGGGGGTGAAAGAAGCTCGGTGATCACTCATCACTCTCAACGCATTTGAAAATGAGCTCTCAGAAGGGGCGCTTGCAGCAGGAACTGCAAGCATTGCCCGTGCCATGCGTGCCAAGTTGGGCCAAAGACGCGCGTTGATCTGCCAGAAGTTGAGGGGTTTGCATATCTCGTCCTCTTGAGGGGCGGTGAGATATTCATGCACCTCGGATTCGATTGGGACCGTCTTGCGACGCTTGATGAAGTGTTGAGGATGGTCAGTTCGGAAAGTTTCTTCAGGTTCAACGATTTCGATGTTGGGATCGAGGGGAGCCTTGAATTTTCTGGCTTGATCAACGAAGTAATTAGTTAACTCTTCTGGTCCCCATCCGAGCAATTCTAGAGTTTGGCCTTTGATGGCGGTGAGTTTAAGTCGAGGGTCAAGGATCGCACTGCAGATGTAGACTGCCTTGTTCTGGGCAGCTGTTTGATATTGAATGATCTTCTTGATCATTGGTATGATAGCGACTTTCAACTCCTGACATTTATAGTCGCTCCAGGACTAAAACAATAAATTGTATAAGTAGCTTATACAAACATTGATAAGAAGAAATAAAAAAACTTACATGTTCGAGACGTTCCCCGAGCCATTGATAGTCAGGCATGACAAGAGAGAAAGTTGGGTACTCATGTCCTTCTAGCCTCTTAGTGACTTCAGCAAGAGGCGCCAAGAACTGGACTAAATTCTCCACCAAGAGCCACTCATCGTGGGTGAGTTTGAAGCATTCGAGTACGGGGTTACAATTGAATTGATACTCTAAAACAACTCTAAGATCGACAAAACGTACAAGTGACGAATGGGTTGAAGACCAGCAAGTAGATACCTCGTGAACCAGACCAACCTTGCGCGGAACAGTGGCACAACTGGCGATCGCGTTGTCAAGCGAGGTCTTGAGCTGGCTACTGTGTTTGATCTTCTTGTGGAAAGTTCGGATGCGAGTGAGGATGCTGCTGATCTCCGAGTTGGAGGCTGGCTCAAGAAACAAAGGAGCTGAAGTGTTGTGTTGAGGTATAGCAGGATCAAGGGCGTTGATCGAGGGGCAATCCTTTTGATCAAAAACCGCAAGTCCAGCTTTGGCCACCAGGTTGATCACATGAGCCACGCATCCATGGATGTTCTGGGAGGCATTGAATTGCAGAATCATGGTGGACAGAGCAGTACCCATAGTCGAGTTGTGGGAGGCGTTATCGGCAGTGATACAATAAAGACGAGTGGTGATGTTGAAGGAGTCAAGGGTGTGCTTGAGAAGAGTTGCTAGATTCACACCAGTGTGAGGACCATTGATTGGCTTCAAAGCAAGGGTCATTCCACGCATGTTGAAATCGTCATCGATCCAGTGAGCCATCACACCTAACATCGACACGTTAGTTGGAGTGGTCCATCCGTCACACGTAATGCTAATGTGGGGGATTGAAGACAGAAGGTTGGTGATGGCAGTTCGAGTGGTACGATAGTTGTCCAAGATCGCATCCGTGATGGCAGTTTGTTTAGAGAGAAGGGCATAAGCAGCTGGGTTAATGATGTTGACCATTTCCCGAAACTCCTGTGCCTCAACAAAGGAGACTGGGACTTCTTGATTGACAACCAATCGAACCAGAACGTCCTTGAGATTGCCTCTGTTGAGAGGCTTGACCTGATAGGGAATGGGATGAAGGAAAAGAAAAATGAGTGATAGAGAAAAATGATGAAAGGAATAGAAGTTGAAAATATAGAGGAGAAAAAACGATCGATGAGAAAAAAAACTAATATTCAAGAGGAAAAGTAAGAAAAAAACTTACCTTCACAGGCTCTCCGTCAATATAAAAAGCCGCAACAGTCGGTTGATCAGTTGCAACTGGTTTGGTGATATGGTGGTAGCGATCGAGGTGTCGAGCCATTGATTTGGTGCTGCCATTCTTATCAATTGCCAGACCTTTGTTGCAGACCTCGCGAACATCGGATTGGTCTCCAGGAACCGAGTCGATAAAGCCTTTTGAGGCTCGACAGACGTTCTTCATCTCCTCGTCGACTTTTTCAGTGACAAAATATTGCCACACCCACGATGAGCGTCCTGTGGTGGTGGTTTCGGATGCTGCAGTGGTTGTGGCTTTGGATGCGACTTCGGAGATTGAATCAGACGGTGCAATACTGGAGCATGATGAGTTCATCGATTGGAGTAAAGCGGCCGATCGGGTGGTCATCGGGGATAGCGGTGATATGGAAGGGTATAGGGTGTTGAATAAGCTAGGAAGCTTGATAATCGTGAGATACTTTTGGCAAAAAAAATCTTGGCGACCCGCCCCGGCCGGCTGCCGAGGGTGCCCGCAGGGCATTTGGGACTCTCATTAACTTAGGTTTGATTGTCCTGGGGCGCGCCCTGTCTGCTCTGAGGATACCCTCGGCCAGCTTCGGTCGGTCAGGGTGGGGTCCGGGTCGCAGCCCTAGCTGAGAGCATCCACAGCCGTTACAGTAAATTTACTGTAATGGTACGGTACGTACTGTTGCAGTACGGTAGCGGTACGTACCAGTACGTACTGAAACAAGGAATTCCACACTCGTTTCAGTAAAAGCTTTCTGTACAGTACATACTGTACAGAAAACGCAGTTTTCCACAATTGTGTGATCTGTATATCCCACTGTACTCGGGGAGGTGTGAGTGTAGACGGTAAAACCAGGAGATGACGAAAGCTAGATAACTAGCGTCAGTTGTGAACTAATGAAACAATATAAAATGAGATTGCATAAAGAGAAACAAGGTTTCTAACCTAGATAACTAGCGTCAGTTGTGAACTAATGAAACAATATAAAATGAGATAAGGAAAAAAGGAAAACAATCCTTTTACATTTTAATCGCTACTTATGTGAAACATGTTTCATAATAGATCTACAACTTATGCGCTAATTAATTAGATTAACTTTCTAGTCTAAACCGAAAATAGGTGAGTCTAGTCTGGACGCCGCGCCATTTCCAATGCTCTGCCGGCCATAGTCTTAACACCCCCCCTCAACCTTTTAGAGGTTTGTAATTTCAATTCATGCACATATTCTTCTTGTGAAGTTGAAATAAAATATTACCTAAAGACTTAGTAAGTATATCTGCTTTTTGATTTGGTCCGTCAATCCAATCTATCTTGAGATTACCATCAAAAATCTGTTCATTTACATAGTGAAATTCACGAGCAACGTGATGTGATCTCTTAGTCATATGAAGGTCTTGCGCTATTTTGATTGCTGCCGTGTTGTCGCATTTTAACGTCGTAATAAAACTTGTTTTAAATATATCCTCTAATAAATTTTGTACCCATATTGATTCTCTTGCTGCGACACCTAATGCCATATATTCAGCGTGGCAAGTTGAAGTAGCTACACAACTTTGACGTCTTGATGCCCATGAGATGATATTACCAAATAAAAATACCGCAAAACCGTTTGTTGATCTTGAAAATTCTCCACCCCAATTTGCATCACAATATGTAATTAAATCATCACCTTGTATCATTTTACTAAATTTAATTCCATCATCTTTTGTACCACTTAAGTATCTGAGTAAATGTTTCAAAGCTAGCCAATGATTTTCATTTGGTCTCGAAGAAAATCTTACTAGGTAGTTTACTGCAAAAGCCATGTCAGGTCGAGTTCCAATAGCCAAGTAAGATAATGAACCCAGAATAGATAGATAGGATGATGTATTGATACCATTAAAATCCTTGTCGGCACTTTCCAAATGTAAATTTGCTATCATAGGAGTCGAAGTTTTCGAAGTCGTGAATCCTGTTGATTCTAATATATTATTAGTCAGAGATGGTTGGGATAAGTATATACCGTCATTGGAATACGTAATTTTGATCCCTACTATTTGTTCAAGATTTTCATTCCAAGTGATCTGGAAAGTCTTGAGTAATGAATCTCGTATAAATGAAATAATTTCAATTGATGAACCACTAATTACCCCATCATCAACATGAATCCACAATAAGGCGACATCTTTCTTGTAATGTAGAACGTATAAGCTTTGATCATTTATACAGTACTTGCATCCCATACCTGCTAATACATTTGAGAAATGTTTCCACCAGAATCTTGCTGCTTGTTTCGTACCATATAGCGCTTTCTTCAAGAGTAAGACAAGGTGTGGTGATGATAATGGGATTCCTTCGGTGAGTTTAACATAAATATTTTTGTCAATTGGACTATGTGGATAGGCTGCTACAATATCAAAACCTCGAATATTCCAGCCTTTATTCACCGTAATTGAGAAAATCATCATTAAGGAAGTGAAACGTGCTGTAGGTGCAAAAGTTTCTGAAAAGTCAATTCCTTCTCTTTGTGTGAATCCTCTTACCACAAATCTAGCCTTTCGTCGTGTGATGTTTCCATTTGAATCCATCTTCTCTGCAAATACCCATTTACTAGATACGGTTTTCTGTCCTGTTGGAAGAACCACTTCTTCCCAAACTTTCAATCGCGTCAAAACCTCTAATTCTTTCTTACATGCTTCTTTCCATTCTTCACCATGTTCACCATGTATAGCTTCTTGATAACTTCTAGGTAGACGTTGTGATATTCCTGCTGATTTGGCTTGAAGTAATTGAACATCGTTGTCTTGTTCTCGAACTGTGCTAGTGAAATTTTCATCATCAAGGATATATGATATTGATAAAGCTTCAAAAAGATGTCTAATTTCATTATGCACGCCAATGGAATTATGAGTCATAAGAATACTATCAAGAACTCTAATGCTAGAATCGTCAGGTATTTCAGATTGAATGTTAGTATTTCTTTCATTTGACTTTTCATCCAACCATCTTGCATGTGCTGAGTCGATAAATTCATCTGTTGATGGATTCCAAAATCTCCATCCCTTGCTGCCTTCAAGATAACCCACAAATCTACACTTAATAGCTCTATCATCAAGTCTTCTTCGTTTTTCTGTTGGTATGTGAACAAAAGCGTAACTTCCAAAAATTTGAAGATGATCAACCTGAGGAACAATTCCAAACATCAGCTCTGTAGGTGTCTTTGAACCAGTGTTCGAGTTCGGAGTTTTATTGTGAAGATCAGTAGCGGTAGTAATTGCAAATCCGCAGAAGCGCTTTGGTAATCCTGAGTCTTTCAGTAAAACACGCATACCTCCTTGAACTGTGCGGTTGGCCCTTTCGATTCCACCGTTTTGTTCATGAAAATAAGGTAAAGAAGTTTGCATTTTGATACCTTTTTCTTTGAAATAATTTTGAAGGTTATTGTTAACAAATTCCCCCCCATTGTCGGTACGCCAGTAAATAACTTTTTGGCCTGTTCTTCTTTCAGCTTCAGAGATGTAAGTTTTGATTTTATCTGTTGCTTCATGTTTTGATTTGAGAAGATAGGTCCTCATATACGTCAAATAAACATCTTGAATTTCAAGTGAATATTCTGATCCAGACATTGTTTTCACTGGAAATGGTCCACATAGGTCAGCGACCACAAGTGATAAGGGCTTGTCGTAAGAAATCAATGATGGTCCAATTGTTGACGTTTTGGTTGATTTGGCTATAGCACAGTCTTCGCAAGGAACTGTCTTTGTTAGTTTTTCAGGTAAACCAACACAAGAGTTATCACGGATAAGTTTCAAAAGGGTACGGTCATTTGGATGACCAAGGCGGCGATGCCATAGCATGAAATCACCTAATACAGCAGCTGCTGTTATATTATAAATGATGGCTTGAAGAATCCATCTCCTACCAGAACGTTGTGCAGTAATGATTCTTGTGTTATCCTTCCATAACTCAATACCTTGTTTTGTATTTCGAAAGTTGATGCCGTCTTCTTCAAGTTGAATACCAGAAAGAAGGCTATGACGAAGTGTCTCACACAAATAAACATTTTCAACGTCCAAAAACTCCAAGGAGTTTGCTACATTGCATACACGAACACAACCAACAGCAGAAATGAAAGATGAGGAGGAAGAATCTGCCATTTTAACTGGTACATGTGGAATGTTGCGTATAGATGTGAAATATGAACGATTGTTGAAAACTTGATGTGTTGCACCAGTGTCGAAAATGATGATAGATGGTGCCACGTCAGTATCTAGTTGAGAAACTACAATATGTTGAGCGTCGACGCACCCAGTAAAATCGACATCCGCGAATTGTGGTTCAATAAGCCGGGTATCAGATGTAGAAGTAGTTCTAGAACGTGATTTCTCTTTCTCAGCTCTTAAGAATGATCTACAAACTTCCTGTTTGTGACCTTTCTTTTTGCAATAATAACAAAGAATTTGATATTTGCTGGTCGGTGGTTTGGTAGTAATTGATAATCCTTCGGTTACTTTGGAAGTCCCCTTTCGATAAGCCACATCAGCAGCACTAAGAGCCCAATTCATATTCGATGGAGTGATAGAAGTAGTTGGGTCGGCTCGAATCAGTGCTTCAAAGGTTTGCGATACATTCGGAAAGTCAATAGGCATGCTAGTACCAAGTATTGCCGCGAAACAGGCATCATTGACTTGTAATCCAGACCTTTCCATTTTCCTTCTAATTCCAGAGATATTAGCATTATGAGCATCCATAGTCGAAGATGATGGATCATATTTCGTCGTATGAAGTTCATTATAAAGCGAAAGTCGTCCAGCGTAAGTTTGTCCGGAAAATTGGCTTTTGAGATGGTCATAACAATGAGCCGGAATATTCGAATGTTGCTCTAATCGTAAGCTGAGATGTCTGTCAATTGTCCAATGTATCACGGTGTTTACGCCTTCAGCGAGATCATCATTGTATCCAGGTTCAGTTGGCACAGCTCTAGCATCAAGATAAGCAAGACAACCTGGTAACATTCGGATTAGCCTCCGAAAATTGGCATCCCAGATGTCAAAGTTGGAGCCATCAGCATTCAGAGCCACCACCTTATCAAGTTTGATAGGGCACGCTTTGAGAATATGAGCAAAAGGCTCATTCGGACCACCGCCTGGGAGAGTTTGAAAGAAATTTTGAATGGTCTGATTCACATTCTGTTGATTCTGGACATTCTGTTGATTTTGTTGGAGCGTCTGATTTGTTTGATTCAAAGTCTGAGGCTGGATATGTCCAGTTAGATCATCAGGGACGCTGACATCCATGTTGTTTGACATGGGTATATGCGTTATTCTTCCTGGTTCCGGGAGATCTTCAATTCTAGGATTCTGATAATTAGAAGCAGATCCGATGTAAGTTGTTTCAAAAGATTTGTCGATATCTTCTGGTAACGTAAAGCTCATAACCTGTAGACGGTAAAACCAGGAGATGACGAAAGCTAGATAACTAGCGTCAGTTGTGAACTAATGAAACAATATACAGCTGTTTCAAGAAAGATTGACCACTTTTTTTGAAAAAAGTTGTCGCCGCAGCGGGCAAAACCAGAGCAAAATCTCGTTTACAGGTTTTGATTTTTCTGTATTTGTTCCAATTAGCAGAGAAACAAAATTGAGTGAGAGACAATACCCGAGTTTTGCACCGCGGCGTAATTTTCAAAAAAAATCAATCTTTGTTGAAACGGCTGTAAAATGAGATTGCATAAAGAGAAACAAGGTTTCTAACCTAGATAACTAGCGTCAGTTGTGAACTAATGAAACAATATAAAATGAGATAAGGAAAAAAGGAAAACAATCCTTTTACATTTTAATCTCTATTTATGTGAAACATGTTTCATAATAGATCTACAACTTATGCGCTAATTAATTAGATTAACTTTCTAGTCTAAACCGAAAATAGGTGAGTCTAGTCTGGACGCCGCGCCATTTCCAATGCTCTGCCGGCCATAGTCTTAACAGTGAGGAGATAGGGGATTTCGAACTGTAGTTCGAAGTTACCGAATTTGACCAATTTTCTACCGATTTGGTAGGTACCGAGTCGTGTTTTTGACACGATTGGGAGTTTTTGGGCTCGGTACGGTAAAATTTACCGTACCGAGGTCGTTTACAGAGACGACTGTGGATGCTCTGATCAAAATCTGATTATGTAAAACAACGAAAGAGATCCAAAAAGGGTGATAAGAAGATATCAAAACGAAAACATGACCGATCAACATCAACCAACACTTGGACTACTACATCTGGTCAATTAACTTTCAATCATCTCATCTCTAAAACATACAACACAAAACCAAACATTAATCAATCCTTCTTGAATTTGATGACCACCAGTATAACCCTCATGATAGATTAACAGCATTTGAATCAGGTGATATAGAATCACCAAGTACTTTAATCTTTATTGGAGGACTAGGTATGCTTGAGCTCGATTGTTCTCTCTTCTCCCATGCGATTTATCGAAAAAAACTGATCATTCAAATCAATTTTGTTTTTTTCTTTAGGTGATGGATTATGTGCTGTACCTTATTTAGTTGAACTTTCAAACTCATTGAATTCAATCGGATGGTCATTGACTCAAGTTTTACTAAGTTCTTCTTATACTGGTTTCGGTTTCAGTGATTTGGATCAAGATGTGAAAGAAATCAAAGATTGTTTGAATTATCTCATCAGACTAGGTAAAACTCAATTTGTTCTTATGGGTCATTCTACTGGTAAGTTGGTTTTGATTTGATTTGTTTGGAAATGGATTCTCTCTAAGTTTTTTTTTTGATTTGGTGGGAATCAAAGGGTGTCAAGATATTGTTAGATTGGTAAATGATGAACCTGATTTGATGAAGAATGTGCTTGGAACGATTCTTCAAGCTCCAGTAAGTGATCGAGAATATATCTTAGATGTATTGGGTAAAGAAAATTATGAACTTTCCATAAAAATAGCAAAAGAGGTAAGTTAGAATTCAACTCGATCCAAATTTATGGAGTTTTTTTCCTTTAAAAAGTAGATTAACTTTGTTTATGTTGGTTTTGAAATTGAGAATTTCTTTAGTTAATTGAAAGTGGAAAGCCAAATCAACCGATCCCATCAGAATTTTGTGAAATGTTTTCAGGTGGTAAATCAACTATTTCAGCCAAAAGATGGTTAAGTTTATCAAGTAAATTATCAGATTATTCAATAGGAGAAGATTTCTTTTCATCGGATTCAACAAACTCCGAACTTGAAATCAATTTGAAAGTATTTAAGTCGATTAAGAATATGATCCTTTTTAGTGGTCGAGATGAAAGTATACCGAATGAAGTGAATAAGAAAGAACTGTTTGATAGGTTGGTTATGGCTTGTGGTGGTGGAAAAATAATTAAAGAATGGAGTACCATTTTAGAAGGTGCTGGACATCATGCTGAAGAGGTTGTAGAAGAGATGTGTGATCGGATCATTGGATTTATTCAAGCTATCTCTTAAAGATTCAGTCTGCAGTTCACTTTACTTTATTTTTATTTTTATTTTCATCATCAAGAGTTGATTTATTTTTATCTTATTTATTTATTTGGTAAACAATTTTTGATTTTTCTTTTTGATCCAATCCTTTTGATGTTGAAGTAGTAGTATTCTGCATGACAGTTGCTTCTTATTCCTCAGTATCCTTCACTTTCCTAATCTCTCAGATTGTAGCAGTATATTTATACCTTCAAAGTTTTGTTCAGCAAGAATAATTTCAGCAGTACCAATCCAAAATAAATTTATCATCCGCAAAAGCTTAATCTGAACATCGTCAATCTATTGTTCAATGGTCCATTTTGATTTACTAGAATTATCTTGTGGAGAAAAGTATAAAGAATTTTTGGGGTGAATGATAAGATGTGATACACATCATTAAGGCAGAGCTCAGAAGAAAAAGGATCAAGAAACTTATGACTTGGTCAGACTTTCATGATATAAGTTTCTTATCAAAGAGATGTTTGAAGTTTTGAAAAATTTTGGAAGCATTTTCTGTGATTGACTTTCTTCAGACATAAGATACCCCTTTGGAACTTTAACATGGAATACTAGAAATCACAAATTTTGAGAAAAATCTTTCTCCTCAATGCAACTTGCAAGACGTTTACATGACCAATGGGGAGTGAATTTTTCCAGTGGATTGGTAAACCCATGGATAAATTAAGATGATGAGTGAATTTGATTGACTGGAGATTCAGTAAGACTTGATTTTTCTTTAGTGGAGCCTTTGGTTCTTGCAATTTAATCAATAGATGTTTACCTCAACTACATCGTGCTTATCCATGACTTACTATACATCTGAGGAAAGGGAAAGAATGGTGTTGAAGGTGATTCAGGAGTTTTATATGCAAGCCTACTCAAACAATACTTTAAAACTGGGTCCTCAGCAAATGGCTCTGTGGGCTATGGAGATTGAAAACACACATGGGGAAGTGAGTTTCTTATATTCTGGGATCAGAAGCAAAAGCTCTGGATGAGGAAGAGAGGAAAGTTGCTTGAGGAAGTGAGAGAGTAGGAGATTAGCATACAGGGAGTATCGACCGTTCAATTCGAAGACAAGCTCACGTTGCAAATTGTCACTGGTCAGCGTTAGTCATCAAGATACCCGATCGGTCGAGCCTAGACCCCAACCCAGCCTTTCTTTTCTCAACACAGCTGATTTGTTCAAAACGTTTTTAAAAAGTTCCTTCGTCTCGATCTCATTGCTTAACTTCACCCTGAACGAGACTATGTAGTGAAGCCTTCGAACAATCGTTTCTGAGCAAACAGACTGGAACCCGAGCATTTGTGATGCACAAACGATTGATTTCCACAAATTCGACTCTGCTTCCCGTCGGGTTTTTCAAAGGCCCACCAAAATCGCGTTGAATTGATTCGCACACGTTGCACATATTTTACTTCTTGGCCAAAGGCTTTTTATCCTACCGAAGTAAATTTCCAGTCCGCCTACCTGAAATTCATGATGACTTGCTACATACGAACCTGCTCGTCTACATGTAAAAATTACTCCAATCTTTGTGCCAATCTGAATGTCTATTCGACTCATTGATTGAAGATGAACTCATTGATCCAGGGATGATGCATTCTCAACCTGACTTGGTTTTGTCTTTCAGGTCTCTTTGAATGTCTCTTGAAATCTACTAAGATCTCAACACCCTCCACGTCAGGCCCAGTGGGGTAGGCGATGTTGACGTGAGATGGTCTCAAGGGATGAAGAGCACAGATGGCATCTAGATATCATATGTCTTCTGGTCAAAACAGTCAAGAACATGTACATTTTGAGGCAAAAAATCTCACAAAGGCCTTTGATCAAATTCACATCAGTCAAATTTCAATCAGTCGAGCTCAGCATCCGTTCTTTACCTTGAATATTCGAAAGTGGATTCTCAGAGGTAATGGAAGAATCCCATGAGGACATGGGCATGAATATCTTGGGTACGTGATTACATATGAAAAAATGATCCAAGCCCAAAACTTGTGATAAGGGATGACATTCTTATATATCGACAATAAGCGATTCTGCTCCTATTATGGACCTACAAAACTGAAGTGAAATCAAATGAAAGTCTCTAGTTGCTTATCCACGAATCTATGTAGGAAATTTTCAAGCTGTGGTATATCAACAAACGTCCATCATTGAAAGAGAGCTCTTTCTATCATTGAGGCACATCAATCTATATTATTGAAGCACACCTATCTATATGACTAAAACACGCCTATTTATAATATTGAAGCACGCCTATCTATAGTATCAAAGCACATCAATCTATATCATTAAATCAGACCTGTCTATATTTCTAAAAGATCCTATCTACATGACTAAAGCAAAACTTACTAGTTAAGCACATCTATCTATTCAAAAGTCGTACACATATGTAAATAAATTTCCCCGGGTCATTGCATATTTTGATCTCGAAGGCATCATTCATCATCATCAAGCCAGGTATAAATAACCAGAATCTAAACCTTAACAACCGAGTGGACTAGAATCATTTAAACAATTTGAACCCAAAGCGGTAGTTGGTGAACCAGGTCCGTCTTCAAATGTCTCCAGATTCAGGGTATCGAGAAAGTAAGTCTTTTTCTTACGGAACCCATCTTTCTCTTTCATCTTAAACTGATTGATGTCTAAGTTAGGACGATCACGATTCCAAGACTCGAGTTGAGGTCGGTGAATACCCTCGCAATTTCCTTCTGAGCTCGTAACATAGTTCTTGAAGCCTCCGTCTAAAACGTAAACTTCTGGATATACAAGGGGGTCATTGGTTTCGCGGTCTTTTTCTCGAAGATATAAAGCCCTGTTTCACCAACATTCAAGATTTATTTAACATAGATTGAAGTGAAAGGAAAAACTTGGAGTGAAAAGATTAGAGAAAGAGACAAGCTAGATTCGACTTACATCGCAGGACCTCGAACAGACGAAAACTCGCAATGGAAAACTAAAACAAGTTTCTTTGATGTCGCCTTTCCTTTTCCTTTATCTAGACGACCATAGACCGGAACTCCCGATTGAATAGAGAAGAATAAATCATTGATCACCTCCTCGCTTTCTGCATTGATAGCCGACTTGATATGACCACCCGTGAATTCATACGCCGATCTACAATCGATGATCTTTGTTTCTGAAACTTCTTCATCATAGTCACCTCTCAGAAGACTATCCAACGTTTCAGCCTTGATTCTTTTTATCTTGTCGTACAGAAGTTTTGAACTAGGAAGGATATTGTCTAAAGCATTCTCTTTAAGATCACCTCGTGATTTGGTCTTGCTATTCTTGAGATATTTTGAAGAGTCCAGGATGATTGGAGTAGGCGCCGATGGATTGGGGTGAACAGATCTAGAGTAATTTGATTTGAGTATTTCTTTCTGTTTGTATCTTCTGTTGATATGGGTAGAGGTTGAGAATGGCTCATTGATTATATAATCTTCATGTTTTGATTTCAGTGATTGGGATGTTTCCGTATCTTTTTGAGCATACTCTTTTTGTTTAAAGTTTTTGATTTTGGCGGTCGGAGATGCGAAAGGATTGTCGATCGAAATTGCTGAGTTTGAATACTTTTTACTTGATAAAATGTTGGATCTACTATTTGATTTGTTCACTTTTGGTTCGATCACGATTGGGACCTTCGGCTTCTTTGAGACATTCACACCATCTTTTGATCCTCGGTTCTGGATAGCTTTAGTTGAGTTTAAGGACTGTAGCAGCGGTAGGGGAGGTTCACAGCATATATCAGCAAGATTGTTGGAAGAGGATGTATTACTGAGGATGTATAGGAAGACATACCTTATCATCCATAGTGAGTAGCTCTGAAGCTAGTCCCGAGATACTCGTGGCAACCGGCTTATGCTTCTTCAAAATACGGAAGCTAGATTGGCTACTAGGCTCGCCGAGTTTTCGCTTCAGAGGATCGGGGTGAGGGACTGATGATTCAACTAGTTTAGAAGGAATACATGTTAAAGAAGGAGATGAATCGGATTGTTCCATAACAATGGGTAGTCTTGTGTTAGCCAACGATCCTAGAGAGGCTTGGAGGTTTTCGTTGCGTCTAGGTCGAGCTGTACCCTTGATGAGTGGAAGAGATTTTTTCTTATCTTTCCTGACCATTATATCAACAGTGATAAAGGAGAAGAGAGAGATAAAGGATCCAAAATGGGCGTGGGATAACACGTGAAGTGGTTGAACTGAAGAATAGGGATGATGTTGGTTGTGATAAGATATGAGGAGATTGAGTGAATGGTGGTGGTGTGAGTTGAAGAACCGAACAAATTTGGGCGGATTTGAATGCATGATTTGCTGATCTGCTGATCTTCTGAGTGTAAAGATTTATGTCTGTAAATGTAGATGACAGACCTACTAGCTGAACATTTTTGAGATTTCTTATAGGTTCGGGTCGCATTTTCAATAATGACAATCATTTCTGATTTGATCATTAGGTGCACAAGTGAGGCGCAACAATAGCGAAGTAAAGGAGACCATATACATACCGACTAACAAGGTGGCTTGAATCTTAGTAACACCAAAGCTTCCCATTCCCATTCCTTTTGCTACATCAAGTATGGGATCAAGTATTGACTCTTCTATTACAACGCCAACTTCCACTTTATCATCTACAACCATTAACTCTTCACTGGATCAAGTTTGACTCCTCCATTGTCAAGGTGGTCAAGTGATAAACAAAAAAAGCAGATCAACAAGCTTTGTACAATTTATGAGGCATTACTCTCTCCTATAGAAGTACCATCTCCACCTCCTGGGACAATTCACGGAGGTAAATCATATGACAAAATATTGGCTGGCTTGGAGTCTCTGAACAAGTTGTATGGTGAAATATGAATGGATTTAACAGAATTTGTCTCATTTCAGACTTCATTCACCTTTTGACCGGCTTCTCAATTTGTTGTCTCTACTTCTTTTCAGACTGCATCCTTTACTATCACATTTATCTTTCCATTGCTTCAACTCATCATCAGTTTTATTTACATTTATTTACGTTATCCTTTTTACTTATTTTTAATGAAGCGAAAAATGACTTTATATCGTACCTTTCTTGGAATTTTGAAGATCCTCAGTTTGGTAGGATTTACTTGGGATCACAAGCTTATCTTTTTCATGACATGAAAATATCAAAAATGTGGCTCTTGATAATCTTCAATGTCTGCTAACCTAGGTTCAAGCTTTTTGGAAAAGGTGAACTTTGATTTTGAGCACCAATTTTTGCATTTGATTTTTTCTGTGTCAGTGGGTAAAGTAGATCAAGTACATAAAAGATTTGTATCGGATTCATTGAACTTTACTTTTTTTTCTATTCTTAAGAATTGTTGAAGCTCAACACATCAGAAAGTTCAAGAGTAAACGTGAATCAGAAAAGATATTCAAATCATTATTTGGAGTAAACAATGATTAGGCCTATTACTTTGAATTCAAGATCCAATATTGGTTGAATTCTATTCCCAAGCTTGATCCATACTTTTCCTTCACTTGAGACCTTCCTTGCAATCTTTTTATCACCCAACAAGACGGTAGTAAATTATAGATTAACGAGCAGATGTAATGCTTCAGTATCCAACTCGACTCAGCCATAGCCTTGGCTCGCCCTTTTGGGCAATTATGATGGATTGTCTTACAAGTTCTATTGTAGTCTCTTATGGTGTATTGGATGTTTCTATCGGATATTTCTAAACTTCCATCAGCCATTTCCTGTTTAGCTGAAATCTTTGTGACCTGATCTACAAAACCTGGGAAAGAAATCTTCAGCTCATAGTATATCAAGCGCTTTGCAGAGGAATGTCGTAAATTGAATTCCGTTAAGAACTAACTAAAACTAAATATCGTTATGCTCGTTGTCCTTGTTGACTTCGACTCCCAGTATCTTCCTTTACATTGGTTAAGAAACCACTGCCGAGCTCATGACTAAAAGATGGCGAGGAATGTAATCAGGACAACGTAGATAATAAGGTAGATAGAACTCGGTACCTGCCTAATAAATCGAGGCCAACCTCATCCATGCGATGATTTTGGTATGAGCACAGAGAGCCTTATCAGCAAGAGTGGTCGCACAATATTTGGTATAAATACTCATTCTTTTTGTCACCATGACACATCTCTTCCCAGCATTCCATTGATATCATTCGGTTCATTCTAACATCCAATAACACATTTAACACCACCGTTTTTGCTATTTTTTGAGCCTACCATTGTTATCTTCTCTTGACTACTTATTCAACAGCCATATACAATTTTATTTCCCTATTTTTACCCATTCCCCTCAACAATCATTCTCCAACATGCATTCTCATTCCAACCAACAATGTCGTCGTGCGCGATTGTTATCAGCACTGAAGTTATCAGACAAGCCTAACAAGGATTTGGGCATATCATCCGTGAATTTTAAAGTGAGTTTTCTTGTTCTCTTTCGAATCAATCGTTGTAGTTTGCTGACTTTGATGTTTTTGACTTTAGCGTGCAAAAGCTTATCTGATGCCTCATCCGAAACCGGCTGTGAAGCCCACACTGGTAAGCGTTGAGATCATTGAATTTCCGTTTGACGTTTCATTATTGATTTTGATCTTGTTCCTTAAACAGGACCAATGTGACCCACTGTTGATAGCTTTGTCTCAATCGGTTAACACCTCGACTTCCCAACGATACGAATGCCAAAGATCAGTAAGCGAATTTCTCACTATGTACCCTTCTGATATTATATGTCTCCATTTGATCTGACATACATCTTTTTACATAGACAAAGGTTCCTGTTCGTGTCCCCGCCGGATTCCCTGTTAATCAAAACTTCAGTCAAAGGATCATTCATACCTTTGAAAACGTAAAGGAGGAGTCGGAGCTTGAGGAATCTGATGAGGATGAAGATGTCAGTGGATTTATTTAAATTTACATGTGTCGCGTTGTCATTGATCCCTAAGACTCATCTTGATTCATCTTGTTGCTTTGACAGGACCAACGCGATCCGTTTTTGGCAGCTTTGGCTCGATCGGCCAAGACCTCAACATCGCAGCGTTACGCATCTCAAAGATCGGTGTGTGATTTTGCCAGTAACCTTTTAACAACTTTCATCTGTTTTAACATACATCCTTTCTTCGCATTGTAGGAAAAGGTTCCTCTTCGTGTTCCCGCCGGTTTTCCTACCAACAGGAACTTCAGTCAAACGGTGATCCACACTTTTGATGTAAAGGAGGCAAAAGTCCGTAGTACGATGGTCAAATGGACACCTGCTACACCCGTTCGAGCTCCGAGGGGGACCATATCCACACCAACCAGAATGGTGTCTTCAACCCTTGAAACCCCGGGGCTTACAATTTCATCTTCTTCCACAACATCAAGTGTGGGATCAACGATTGGCTCTTCTCTAACGACGCCAACTTACACCCCTTCTCCACCAAGAAGGACTCAACTGTCGGTTGGATCAAGTGTGACCACTCCAAGTTGCTCCACTACACAGCAACCAAAGCAGATCACCAAGCTTTACACAATCCATGAGGCATTACTATCCCCGTCAGGATTACCCTCCCCGTCTCCTGTGGTGATTCACCGCAGTAAATCATATGCTGAAATCATGGCGAGTTTGGAGTTTTTGAATAAGTTTTATGGTGAAATGGGATTGATTTGAAGATAATTTGTCTAATTCAAAACTTGATGATTTTTTCAATGGTTCTCTTGACTTTCTGTTGAATTTTCCTTTTGCTCTTGTCCAGCTACATTTTGTTCCTTTTTTTTATTAATTTAATTCTCATGTTTTCCTTGTCTAATCAATTTCACTTATCTCTAGTAAAGCAACACAAAACCTTGGATCATACTTTGTTGAAATTTTGAAAATCCTCCATTTTGCAGGATGTATCTTGAACATCACATTGATCATCATCAAGATAAAGATTTTGGTAACACACTTTCTTGAAGGGCCAAAAGATATGTATAAAAACCATGTGGTTGATGGGTTCAGTTATTTGATGACTGGCTATGTAGGTTGGTGTCTTGAGGAGGGACTTTCTGTTTGATACCATTATCTGGGATTCAAGCATGTGATAGGATCCAAGCTACAGATGATTTGAATTCACTTTTCTTTCTTTTTCTTGAGTTTGTTTTAAAATTCAAGACATCACAAAGTCCTTGAAGGATGTCAGTTAAACAAAAGCATAATTGTGGGGAGCGTAAGCGTATCAGTCTTGAATGGAGACGAGAGACAACCCAGAGACAACCCAGAGACTATGTACCAAGTAGACAGTGCAATCCAAATTACCCGCAGGCACAACTACCAAATGAGATCATAGAGACATGCATCTCAAGAATCTAAGATGCATCCCAGAGATGCAAAGGCTCCTTACTTAGTATGGATAGGATAATAGATGAAGGGATCATGATAATTTTCAACTGTTCAAGTCTTTATTGAGAGTTCTGGCTCATCTACCATCAAAAATATGACAATGTGGAAATTGTCATCATCCTTTCCCATCCTTCAGAACGCGCGTGACACGCTTCCCCATCCAAGACCAGGTATCCTAACTGTAATGATTGTTCGGTCTATTCTCTTTACTTTTCAGCATCAATATTAATAATGTTTTATTCTTTTCATCACTCCTCATCTTGTAGTCTACCTCGTCAAGACATCTCGATTGAGGTTTAACATTATGAAGACTAAAATTTTGGCAAGAATCGGACTATCCATAGCTCATCATACCATCTCAGCTCTTGTCTTCATGCTGAGCCATTTGGTATACAACAAACCAGTCTCTCAAGGGTTTCAGATGCAACACTTGAGAAGCATAAGGAGGTTGTACTGCGATTCAGACCAAAGCAGGGATGAGATGTTGTGCGGCTGCATCAAAACGCTGTACGAACAGCTGTACAGCCGACTCCAGTGAAGACTGATACGGCTACTCTCCCTAACTGTGAGCTAAATTATATTGTAATACATCATATCTTTGAAAAGTCAGTAGAGCCATGATCTGAGGCCCTCAGGATGAGCCCTGAGACTCGCCAAATTGGGGATTCCTGCATTCCTCCTGGCAAGCTTGGGACTTGTTCTGGCCTCTGAGGGGTCCCAGCACCCCGGGGCATGGTCGGTCTTGGTGGTCATTCTGGGAGGCAAAATAAATCGATTCTCCTTGGGGGGCCCAAGGAAAATGGGCCTTTTTAAAGGCAGTGAAGATTTCAAATATTGACAAGAATAACCAGAAATGGAGTCAAGTTAAATCCAAAGAGACTGATATACGGAAGAAACATGGTCAGATTACTCTTTGAGTTGTTTAGATGCAAAAGTCTAATAATATTACTTTTTTTCAATGATTGTATTGAATTCCTTAAAGTGAACAAAGAAGCTACATATCATAATAATTATCAAATTCCTCATCATCTTATAAGTTACAAGGAACAACCCTGGACCCAATACCATATGGAAACATTAGTGCAGATGATAACATAGCTTTTGCATCATGTAGCACTCACGTCTACCAATAGCTGGGATGATGTACACTACCTGAATGTGGCAAAGTATGTTAGTGTGATTCCACTACCTTTGTAGTGTTAATACGTATGTATGTACCCCTACGCTATGATGGACTAATCATCATGTTAAAGCACCCGCAATTGTTGGGTTAAGTCACAGGAATAGCTAATAAAGCTCTGACACCCACTTTTCAGAAAGTTGAAACTGTGATTGAGAGAAGTATGGTGTATAAGCATGAACCCCTTGCCAATGTCCAACTAGCAAGACCATGTATGTTTGTTTGCATTGAAGGAGACTCAAGTGAAAAAGGCTGCCATTTTGGTGATCCTCTGAATATCAGAGCTCCTCTATGTAATTCAATTCACTAGAACCATCAAGAAAAAGTAAGTATGCAGATTCAAGTCTTGCATGTTTACTTAAATCAACAATTGGTGTTTGTTCAAACAAGCCAAAGATCATATGTTTTATCACACTGTATTGACATCACACACTCTGGGGAAGTCAAGGCCAGAGAGGTTTTGACTGACCTCTTCAAGATGACAATTCCATATAAGAACCCTGGAATACCCCTACAGAGGATACTGATGAAAGATCCAATCTTTTGGTGGTGGTTCACTTTCTCAAAAATCTTGAGATCTGCTCTTTTTTGTCAATACCATTTTGGTATAAGCAATCAGTGGAGCACAGGCAGTGGTCATTGACATCAAACATTACATAGAGGGGTCCAAAAGGCTCTATGGAGCTATATTTTGTTGTGAAAACAACAGGTCTGTTGGTCCATGAACATTATGAAAACTTGATGAATATTCTATCACAAAACACAAAAACACAATCATTTATTAGAAGTAAGAAAATACATTTTTTGTACTCTTGATTTCTGAGTCTTCTGTTTGAGCACTTTTACAAGTTTTTAACTGGGCTTCAAATTCACTGATAGATTTTGTCTTATTTATAAATAGGATAAAGGGACATAGAACAGAAGGTACAGAATAAGAACCTTCACCAGCATCAGAAAAGGTAGAGCCTGATGATGGATGGTAAGAAGATGTATACCATATGAGATACCTCTACACAAGAAAACATTCACCTATCTGGAGTCATTTTCTGATTGTAAATCTGATGTTCTTTTGATCATTTTTGAGGATAGATACAGAAGAAAAAAAGACAATTATCTGAAGAGAATCAAACAAGTAAAATAAATCTGATCTGGATTCCAGAACTCTTGAGGGTAACAAGAAACATACATAAAACAGATAGAATAAAATAAACAGACTCTGGCATCCTAAATAAGCCTCTTGAACCCTCAAAATCTGACCTTTTTGGTCAGTAGCCCTCTTGGAAAATTGTCAAAATCCAACCTTTTTTGTCAGTACCCTCTGTAAGTGTATTCCAGAGTCCTGATTTATCATGTCAGAACCCAGCTTCAGAATGTTCCTGAATGTTCCTGAAGCCTTTACAGATATTCATGAGCTATGTAACAGTATAACTTCCCAAAGACTCTGAGATAAGGAAAACCGGTGTCAAAATTTTTTTCAAGTTGGCATGGTTTATCAATTGTCATATTATTAGAGTGACAAATCAAGCCATAAAATTTCATTATCAGACTTTCTTCCTTTCTTGTATCATTTTTTTCCTAAAGTGCAAAGCTATTTCATTCCCAAAAAAACTGGACCTAAGGATTGAGTATTACCCTAGAAATATTTGAATCTAAAAGTGTCTCCAAAATTCAAACTCTTCACTCACATTCTTTCTACTCCATTCAGTATTTGCCTGTTAGGTATCACTACAACTCTTTCAAATGTATAATTATCATCTAAGCTGGTATATCACCTAAGCTACACTATGGAATTGAACCTAGACCATAGGAAAAGCAAGTTCAGATATGAAAGAAGGTTGTTGAGTAGCCCTTATTACTGTGAAGATGATCTAGTTTCTCATTGATTTTTTTTCTGTTGTGTTTTTCATATCTTTGAATATCTCTACTGAATCAATGGTTGATATGAAACAGAATTGTTTATAAAATATCACTGTTATCAGTTCACTCAATCCATCACAAGATTGAATATGATCTCTAGAATCATGTTCAGAGTTAATTTGTTATCTCTTTCAATTTGATTGAAATTTGATTGAAACCAATCATTAAGTCTTTCATTTCTCTATCGAATCCTTTTCATTTTCTATTTTAAAGGCGTTTGATTTTAATTGAATTCTTCCAATAAGAGAATGTAACAACAGACTTGTGATAATTTTTTCCTTAAGATATCGGTGCCTCGAAAGTGAAAAGAAGAATCGGATGATCTTTATAAGTATCCTTTTTTTTCAAAAGGAATGAAAACGGATGAAGATGAAATTCATTCATTTTGATTCGACTCACGAGGTCTGGTTGATAGAAATGTGAAAACTCAAAGGGGACACAGTTCACCATCAGATGACGTCAGAGGGTTTGAAAGGTTTTCGTTTGATTTGGTTCGAATTCCACTTTGCTGAGTTAACGCGAATCACATCCGATTTGAGATGAGATGATATATTCTAATGGATGTGAAGGATGCTCAAATGGCAAATGGCAGATATCACCAATCTTGTTAAGATAAGTCAAATGATAAATGGCGATAAAGGTGATGATTGGTTAGTCTCAATTGAATTCATGCCATCTTGGTCTTAGTAGGTGACTATTCTAGATTAACTTGTTCGATCTCTTGGTTTACCTTAAAATAATATCGATTTGAGTGTTACTAGTCCATTTTAAAATTAATTTTGAATACTTCTTTCATCGATTTCTCTTCTACATGAAGATCACTCTAGAAAGAGATTTCTTGATTCCGATTATACCTTTCACTTTTCAATCAACTTTCAATCCTTTACACTCCAAAAGCTTATCCCAAGAAAATTACTTTTACAAAATCTATTCAAACTCTCTAAAGCTTCTTTTGACAAGGACAAATGAAGTTTATCACCTATGGAGCATATGTCTGGTAAACAGTCTATCTTCTCATATCTTCCCTTCTTTACCATCAAACGCGTCTAGTTTTGATTTCGAGATATGAAACTGATCTTCCTTTAATTTATTCTAACGCGATTCAATAAGGTTTCCAGTCATTGCAAGTTTAGCTTGGCTTTCTACTCTCTTAGGTTTACTTTTACTTTGGATCCTACGTGATGATCATCGACAATATAAACCCAGAGAAGCAACGGTAGTCTTCATCTGTACGTATTCTTTTCATCAATCTTTTCAATCAGATCATTTGCCTATCTTTCTTAAAAAAACTATAAATCTCTCAATCCCGGTTTTGATCTTGTTTTGTGTGACTTGAACAGCCGATGTAGGAGCTGCTCATTTAGCTTTATTCATACCAGGTTGTGCTCTGGTCTTTATATTTTATTCCTTGAGCCTTCTTTCTGAAAGATGGCTTAGACATTCGAATCGAATTCCTGGAACGATTAGACGAAGAGAAACGTATTGGGGAATTGCTTCATTAATCACGGGTACTTTAGGTGGATTTTGGTTATTAATGTTATCGTGAGTTTTCAAAAAAAAAAAAAAAATCTTCAGATCTTGATCTACAAAAAAGTTGAAAAGAGAAACTGATTTGAATCTTTTCTTTCTTTCTGTACAGTTGTTTTAACACATTCGCACATTCTACCTTACACTGGTGTTTTACCATCCTTTTTATTTTATCGGTTGCAACCTCTTCTGTTTGTCAAACCATCGAAATCATTTATTTACATCAAGATCATCCATCAAGATCTCATTTAAGAAGAAATGCATTTCTTAAATTATGTATCGTCGCTTTAGCCATTGGAGTGGCTATCCTCTTTGGTATCTTATACGGGATTTGTCATGGTAAGAATACTTCGGATCGTTGTAATGTAGTGATCTCTGCTGCTGGTGCCTGTGAATGGCTTGTTTCATTTATACTTATGTTTTATTTCATGGTAAGCAAATCCTGTTTTTTTTTCTACCCGGATTTAATACTTCGCAAACTTGATTTGATTCTCATTTTTTCAAACAAAACAAAATCAGACTTTTATACTGGATCTTTGGCCAGCTGCTAAAACTTCAACTCATTATCATGGTAAAGAGATTCAAAAAGAAATGAATTCGATTGAAAAAGAAAACAAGATGGATCCAATTCAAGAAGATTCACAACCTAAAGTACAATCTGTTCCTATAACAGTGATGGCTGATGAAGGAAACATTTCTAGGAATGTTTGATCACTTCATTTAATCTTTGGTTCAATCTCCAACTTTCAAATTCTCAGATATATTAGGGTTTTATTTTTAATTCATGGGGTTTGATGAAAACAGTATTTTTGGAAGATTGGTTGTTATTCTAGAGAATAAATGATCATTTTTTTCATGATCATATATTCTTTACTTTCAAATCTTTTAAACTTGAAATTTGAAGCATTGGATGAAAGTCTGATCATTTTTGAAATTCAAATGAGACCTCATTTTTTTTTCTTGTTTACATACCTCACACACATGATTGGGGTCAATCAATCTAGGATGATGCTTGAGAATCTTTTGCTTCATAAACCCATCTTGGAGTGACTTGATGATCTTGTGACTACTGAAATTCCGTTCCTGACCAAAAAAAATTGATAGAAAGAATTTAGCATAGGGTGCCCCATGCACTTAGACATCAACCAGTGTAAGCTCAATCTGTCATCAGAACTCTGATGAAAATACTCAATATATCCTTCATGATGTAGATCTAGATCTGAACCCATTTCTTTCCCATATGATTTCAATGAAGTTCATAATCGAAACTTGTGAGTCTTTTCGGTCGATTTCTTCTGAGCTCGTTGCTGAGAGATACTAAGAGGGAGTTTATGACCGGTGTTGATGGCTAAAGCTCGATTAACCTGGCTGGGAGGATCCATCAGGGTGGACCTTAAGGTTAGAGTCAGAAGTTAGTGAAATCCGAGCCCTCTTCTTACACCACAAAGAGTTATATGAAAGGGGTCTCTGAGATTTATCCTATAAAACGAGTTAAGACCAAAGAAATAGATCTTCAATAAAGGATAAATAAGGTGTCATGAAAAGAAATGAAAAAAAAGGTGATTTGGGTGAGAACAACTTACGTCACCAGGTTCATAATACGGTTCACCGAAGTATGTATAATTTCCATTCGGGTCGGCTTTGCTGCTACAGACTTACTTAGGATAAAAAATGAAGTCCTCAAACTTATCATTTCTCTAGCTCTGGATCCATCTTGATATATATATATATATATATATATATTTGGTAATCTTTCATATTTTAACTCTCATCTTCAAAGTTTTAAACCACTCGACTCTCATTCAATTAAATCAAATTCACTACAAGTGATCCCTCTACAAGGCCAAAACCAAATAAACTGAAATCAAAGGATTACCTAGTACTGAATAAAATTTCATTTCGAATCTTCAAATTTCGATAATCAATAATCAATTCAACTTAAAGATATACAATTAAAATCTCATACAAATTAAAACCATCGAAAAAAAAATAATTAATCAAATTATACGTAATTTAAAAAAATCAAAAAATTCAGACTAAAAAAATTCTTATAATAAATAACGATATTGAAAAAATTTACAAAACGACATTCATTCAGCTATAGATTTGATTTTTTTTTTCTCTTGAAAACAAAAACAATTCAAAAAAGAAAAATCAAAAATAAGATTCATTGTATCTCATAATACTCCAATCTTTCCCTTTCCACTTTTCTTTCTTCTCCAAATTTCATCTCGACCAAAGACCCAAACCAAAAGAAGGTTTAAAAGAACATAAATGAAAAAGATTCCTAAGACATGATAACTTTGTTGATAAGCTGCTTTGGTCCCTAACAGTTCATCTACAAATTCATCTCCATTCGAGTATGGACAGTATTGACATTGCTCATTAACCCGACCAAAATCTGACATGTACTCCTCGCATCTGCACTCAAGTGAAGGAAATAAATCATACGGATGATCAGACAATGGTGAGATATATTATACACCATATGAAAAGAGACTAACGTCATTGATGGGGGTGGGATGATATTAACCCATTCATGATCCACACAGCGTACTGACACGTCATGTAAAACCAACGACAAAACCGCTCTCACATACCATTGGAATGGTGAAACTGTTTGATGTGACTAATGTAAGCCATGTGTTCAATGTGATCAGAAAAAGAAAACATACTCCAATACATCCATCTCCAATAAAATGGCATCTGAGCATATGGTCTATAACATCACCAGAGATATGTTCAGTGATGTAGGACGTCAATGACAAGAAGAATATAAGCGAGAGAGATTTACATTAAGCTTCCGTTGAATGCTTCCATCGAAACCAAAAAGAATGGCAAGAGATTAGCTACTACTCCAATTGTAGGTGCCAATCCAGATATCCAGATAGCCCATGTTACCTACTCATGTGTAAATTGATGTCAGTGTTGGGTCTCATAATAAATAAGTAAATGTATGCTACGAACTTGAAACAAGAAAAACAATTGGACAGCAATGAAGGCTAAGGAAAGCAGTACGATCGGTGATCAGTCCATGGATGTATTGAAATGACGCATTGCAAGAAACATAAGGAACACTTACTAAACAGTATTGTCTCAAAATTGACCGGATATCCCACTAAGAACAAACCCGATCGAAATGATGAGCTTCCTGCTAATCAGATAACTCGAAATCAAACTAACCACCCCAAAACCAAGTGATCCAAAAATAAGGCCAGATAGGATGCAATAAGGTAATTCAGCCAATACGAAGCCAAGGGTTAAACTACTCTTGCGATAAACACCTGATCGAGATTCTCGTAATTGATACACATTCTTGAGTGAAAACGATTTCATGATCAATTGATTCATGATCACCGGTGGAACAAAGAGGATCAAGAAGACACTAAAGACCCTTGACTTTAAACCAGATAACGACAATGGTTCTTGGGTTCCAAAGCTCAATCCTATCAGTCCTCCGATCACTAAAGATGTAAAGAGTTGCGTAAAACTAAAGACGCTATCCCTCCAAAAATGTAACGAACATCGTCGAGTAAGTTCTAGAACTTCTTCTGACCAAGTTTGAGCACCTCTTGAAGCATCTGTGGCCGGATAGCCTACTGTTTGTTGCGAAAGTTCATCAAGTTTGGAGATCACTTCAACTTGTTCACGTGATTGAAGCCAGCGGAGCGCATGGGATTCACGGACAACAATGCTTTGACGACCACGTGGATCTGTGACAATAATCGAACCTTCAACGGTTGGTTTTCGGTTGCTCTGCTCAGGCGAGGTGACACTGTCAGATCCATTCAAGTGAGATCCTTCCCCCTCCTCCTCCTCATCTTCCTCCTCATCTTCATCTTCATCTCCGCTGACCATCTCAATCAGATATTCTGCTGGATTCATACCCACTCCACATCTGTTTCCTATCACTCGATCTTCGAACCACTCAACAGCTCGTTCCCTTGGGCCAAAGTAAACAGTCCGCCCACCACGTTCAAGCAACAAAAGTCTGTCGAATTGTTCAAACATTTCCTTCGACGGTTGGTGGATAGTGACTATGACGCCTAACCCAGTCCCTTTTGCCAAGGAGCATAGGAGTTGAATAATGTGAGCTGCTGCTCTACCTTCTAACCCGCTCACTGGCTCGTCCACACATAGCACCCGAGGTCGAGCCACCAATTCTACAGCGATGCTAAGTCGTTTTCGATCCTCGAGGCCAAGGCCAGCTTCAGGCGTTCCTATGATGGCATCCGCTATCGAGACTAACCCTAACATTTCCATCACTCGCTCTACGTCTGCCAATTTTGCCCAACGTGGTACTGAACGCGGCTGTCGAAGCAAAGCTGAGAATCTCAAAGCTTCTCTGACGGTTGATTTTTCACCTGAATAGAAAATTTCAATCACTCAAGTTAGTCGTCAAAGTCCATGTACAGAACAGATGGTGAAAGAGGCAATGAAACTTTGATGTTGGAAATCCAAAGACAAGTAGACTGACAATGACAATCGATTTGTCCAACAAAACCAATGGATTTGTACGTCTCGAGACTGGGGCTTCGTCCATCTACCAACACTCTACCCGACATGGAACCATCTACCTCAGACGATAGTCTTCCGGCAATGACATTCAAAAGTGTCGTCTTGCCAGCGCCTGATGCACCCATCCTTTTTTTCGTCAAAAGAGATATTTAGATTAGTCTACCGATGTGGTAGATTATCATGGACTGCACTTACAAGGCTGTGCATTCGCCTGGCTGAATGTAGCCTGTGATTCCGGTGAGAAGGTCAACAGAACCGCTTTGCGTCTTGACTGACCAACTAAGGTCTTTGAACTGACAATGTACGTAAATGAGCATCCAGCAATAAACGTAGCTCTGCCTTCAGAAAAAAGAAAATAGGCTACTTACAGTCACAACTGCCGGATCGAATTGAGACAAGGAGTCACCGACCAGCCCATCATGTACATCAAGTAAGTGAGCTCTAGCCGGATTATCATCACTATCATTAGTTTCCTCTCCTTCCTTGCTTTCTTCTGACTCTTCAATACCTTCAAGTTTTTTCAACTTCTTTCTGAAGCTTTCACCATCTTTGAACACTCTGACTGCACCCAACTTGAAAAAGTCCAAAGTAGAGCTGAACCAGATTGAAGCGAAAAAGAATATGAGAGCCAAGCCGATGATTGAAAGTAAGTTGGGTACCAAATGGTCTGATGAAAACTCATAGGACTCCTTTAGGTACTCTTCGCCTTTTACGATCAATGAGCCTACTTGGGCGCCTGGGACAGCACAAGTTTGATAAGCTGTATTATTATACGACGGTCCGTTGGGTACGATATGTTGTTCGGAACATTTCAATTCAAGCCCACGGAACTCGTTCGCCAGAACCGCCTAAAGAACAGAAGGGATTAAGTCTCTTTGAATTGATCACAGTATCTGGTAACTTGAGAAGGAAGATAGGGTATAGAAATTCCCTAACCTCATAAGCATAAGATATCGGATCAATGTAGTATCGAATCCATCTCAGACCGGGTCGAATGGTCGGAGTGGGGATAAAGTATCCGGCATATCTATCATAATCAAACAAAAAGCAAGGAAATATCAGAACAGTTGGTCAGCCGAATGCATGTCGAATACGTCAATAAATCCCAATGCATACACTACAAGTATGTTAAGGGTGATGCCACAGTATCTCATTGCTTCGTCAAATGAGGGTGATAATGACGCAAACATTCTGAAAATGGCCGTTAGATTAAGAGCCGTAGCATAAACTACAATCCTCACCAGAATTAGTAAAAGTAAGCACTGTGATGGTCAGGGAGGTTGATCAGTCCAAAGAGTTAGACTGACCAATCAAAAGATACGTTAGGAAATGTGGGATATCAGCTTGTAAACCAGCCATGAAATATGTAATTGAACCAAAGAGTGACACTTGAAATGCAATCAAAGGAAGATCGCTGATGGTCCGCGCCAATGCAAGTGCGCCTGGGGAGTAGAACCCAAATCGCCGATGACGTTGAACGATAGGACGGCCAGCGAGTGTGTTGGCTAATTCTGATAGTTGGAGGTATCCATTGAACAAGATGGAAAGGAACAGGACTGATCCTCGGGTAAAAGCCGCTTCAGTCGTGGCCGGAAGTTGATAGAATAGAGAGCCAATGATTAACGAGAGCATCACATTCACTATTGTCTTGGTCATGTATGGTCGTAGATCGGCTCTAATTAAAGCCCACTGTCGTAAGACCAGATATGCTACCTGTCTGAAGTAATTGACCGTATACGGTGAGGCATTAGCTGTCCATCCGTCTTTCTTGGCGCGATTGGCATGTAAAACGTGATGAGCCGGTCCAGAAGAAGGATAGAGCGACTCGTATTCAATCATCTCGTGTTTAAGGGTATTGTACTGCTTAGAGTGCTCATAGGCTTTCACAAAGTCAATCGGGCTACGAGGTACACGGTCTTGATAACCATCTCGAATTCGACACGTCTCCGGATCAGTAACCGCACAGAGAAAATCAGCTGCAGGTTGTGCTTGAGCTCGTTCGAAGCCGAGTTCTTCAAAATATTTCACTGCCTCTGTGATTGGTCCAAAGTAAATCTGATGACCTGAATAGAGTAGGAGAAGCTTACCGAATTGAGAGTATAATGAATCTGAAGCCTGACGTAAGCCTACGATTGCAGATCTTTTCCCTAATCTAGCCCATTCTTTAAGACTATCAATCATCTGGATCGCAGTAGAGGAATCGAGACCAGCTGTAGCATTATCGAGACATAGGATCGAGCAATCCGTCATCAGTCCTTCCAAAATGCTCACCCTCCTTCGCTCACCACCACTAAGACCGTGAACATGGCTTGATCCGACGGGCGTGTTCCAGTTTGATAAGTTGAGTCGAAAAGCTTTAATCCAAGCTGAGATTTCATTCATACTCCAATCTTGACGACTAATTCCATCTGATCGCCTTTCTGGAGTCTTACAACGAGCTGCCAAAGCTAAAGTTTGACCGAGTGTGAGACTTCCAAAATGATCATCACTCTCTTCGACCAAAACTATTTCGGATTGTAAACCGAGTTGACGGAGAGCTTTGGGAACGAGCGAACCATAGTCAAGTTGACCATCGATTAATGAAAATTTTGCTTCAGTTGAGGAAAGAGTTCGAAGGGTACTAGTGACCCCACTACCAGGTCGACCTAGAACGAGTAACAGTTCTGATTGATGAAGAAGACCGTTAAGATGACTTAGGACTCGAATGGTGCGGGGGTTAATCGGTTCTCGAGAGAGTAGGTATCTATCTATGAGTGTAGTGATTTTGAGAAGAGGGGTGGTAAAGAGTTGAATAAAGGCGCGTGGTAGGTTGAGAACGAGAATGTGATCGGAAGAATTGCTGTAAACGGATAATTGACGAAATCGAAGTGGTAGACCCTGAGTTTTGAGACCAAGCAAATCAGATGTATGAGCGCGAGTTTGAAGGAAAGTCGAAGTAGAACGACGTGAGCGGCAATTCTTGATGATACTAGAGTTAGTATTACTTTTAGCGATCGGGTGGTTGGTAGAATTTGTGTCGGTGGTAAGAGGGATTGAAGAGTTCTTTTGATCGATAGCTGTAGAAGAAGATTGATCGATAGTAGTAGGATCGATGGATTGATCAGAAGTGGATATTAAGTTTTGAGGTAAATTGATTGTAGTCATCCTTTAAGAATCTCCTTCGATAAGGTGATGATGATGATGATGATGATAATGGTTTGATAATGATGATAATGAAATATTGAGAATGGTCATGAACAAAACTTGTTGAGAATGATTTGAAATACAGTCATAGTCAATTCCAAATTCTAAACCTCACTCCATGTAATACGCAACAGCAACAGTCAACCCTATTCTGTGTGTTTCCATTCTCTTCAGCCACACAATTTGCTGGCTTTTGATGATACCAATTCTAAACGCGATCGCTCTGCTCATCATATCCTTGTTACATCCAAGTGTACAGAATGCGGGAATGAGCAAAAACAAATCCAATGTCCATTCAGAGTACTCAAAGCAAAAAGGTTGTTACTTTCTTGAGAAACCCAGCAGTCTCAAGACAAAAGGCTCGGCCTCGCAATGAGGAAGTCACTTTGTTAAGTTTGTCCTCAAGATGTGATTTATGCGGGAAAAATGAATTGTAGACAAGTCTTCAATTTTACAACCGTGTGTTTGGTCCACGTCAAAGGTTGACCAGCACCTTTGATTGAAAAACAAAAATGAATGAATAAATAAAGATGAATAAATAAAAGGTCCAATTTGATAGAGATTAAAGTAATAGATTAATGATAATGATTAAGATGATTAAAATTAGGAAACAACGAGATGAATCTCAAAAGATTCGTGGAGTCCCTGTAAGGGTTGAAGTTCCAAAGGCTGGTGTAGGATTGTTGAAACCATTTCTTTGAACTTGTGGTCTGAGCTGCTGTGATTGTTGGAATTGTTGTTGATTCCTTAGTTGTTGTTGTTGGAATTGTTGTTGTTGTTGGAATTGTTGTTGTTGAAATTGTTGTTGTTGGAATTGTTGTGTAGTTGGAAGTGAGAATTGTCGTTTGGCTTTGGTTCTTTGGGAAGCACGGGTTTGTTGAGGTATCAGTTCAGACAGACCATTATCGACCGTGTTGGTGGTGACATGTGCAATTGTGGTGTCCACTGCAATAAAGAAAACAGTAAGTTTAGTCAAAAAGTTCAAAGCTTTGATCAATTGATGATGACTTACTCTTTAATGGCTGCTGAATATTGTCACTTTCAAACTCAGATTGTTGAATGGGTATTGATTGGACAAACGTGATTGATAAGATCAAGGAAATGGCCACAGTAAAGGTGATTGGACGAGTGAAATACATTTTTGTATCGGAGATTGCGAATCTTTAACAGGATAGATAGAAGGATGAGGAAGAGATCTTACAATGATGCAAGCAAATTGATAATTCTCAGTAATCGAACTAGATATTATAGAGAGTTATAAGGATCGCTGAAAATTCGTAAGATACTAATGATTTTACTGATACTGATATACTGATATACTGATATACTGATATACTGATCTAAATATTGTTAATTTGAAGAAAGCAATGTGTACTTTCGATGAGATGTGGATTGTGCACAAAGTGCGGTCATTATATAGGGATTAGTATTTCCAAACAGGCCAGTGTGACATATAGCCACATATGACTTCATACGCCGGCAGACAACAGGTTGAGATGTATGATCACGAATACTTGACCCAAATCAAATGACTGTGGTCAGAACGGAAAAATGCGTGATACCTCAGCCATGGATGGAAAATTTGACTGGTCGAAATGATCAACTTTGCCTTGTGGTCCACCTGGTTCTGAGGTAAACCTCATGGCAGTCTTTCCGTAAACCTGAATTCACTACCACAAAAGTGGAGAGGAACATTGTGCGCCGTGGCTGAGAGAGCATTGGCAGGCCAATGAAATTTCCGAGCAGAAATTCCGAGCGAAGTCGAGCCGAGCCAGTTTCACAGATGAGCACCAACCATTGACCGTTACGTATGAGTTGACTTTCACACGTCTCAAAGTAGAATACGCAGTCTTCGCCCTAACGACGGCGCACAACCTGACAAGGTGGAAAGACAAGCGTTGATGGAATGGCATATGGAGGCTATCGAGCCTTTCATATGCCATTCTCTTGATGGAATGGCATATGGAGGCTATCGAGCCTTTCATATGCCATTCTCTTAGTTTCCGAATGAAATCTAAAGACTCCAGGATGTTCCCGTATGATTCGGAAAGAGTCATCCAAAACCCTCCCTCCCCAATGAATGTTGTTTTCTCACTGAGATTGATGTAGGATGGATGGTGTTCCCTCACCGTGTAATAATATTATGACCTGTTTCATAACGCCTTACAACTAATTTTTTTCGAGTGCCCATTCTTCATTGCCATCAGTCATATCCAATCATCATGCTTCTTATAGATCTCGTCGCAAAACTGTCTAAGTCTTACCCCGACACTCTCAGCACTCTTACTGTGAGCCAGCTTGCCAATTTCACTACGCTGTCGGCCGAATTTATCCATAGAACAGATGGTGTTTATGGGCAATCACCCCATGAAGCGCCCATCGAGTTCCTCACTCACTGCCTCGATCCCGCTCAAACTATGGCCACGTGGGCTCGTCTTTGGAACGTGCTATACTATCACCTCCCAGACTGTGCATACGACACGAAGCATTTCGAAAAGAACGGCATTCCTTTCATCCATCGGCCCAAAGACGCGCTCATCATACCTCAGCGAACTTTCAATCCGCCTACCAAGCATTGCCTATTCTGCACTACGGAGTCCCATGGGGACCCAATTACTCTTGACATTCGAACCCAAGTATGTGGCTACTTGTTCGATATTGGTTGTATTGAATCAGTCCAATCTTTTTCCGGTTACTGCCGTAGTAAGTAGCCGTACTTTCAATCCTTTCATGTCTTGTATGATGGCTGACAATACATATGATTGCAATCGCCGGTTTTGTAGAATGTAAGGTCACATACAGACCTTGTTATCTCCGTCGAGGTGATGTCCGTGAATACTACACCTTAGAGGAAGGTCATCCTAAGGAATTTTTTCAAGTTACTCGTCATTACTTTATGACTCATAGACTTGCTGATCACCTCAACCACCTGCAAGCTATTGGTGTGTAAGTCCTTTTTGATCATCTCACCTCCAATAACCAATCTCCCTATATTGACATCAACTATCCTTTTGTTATCAGAGTCGGTATATACAACCTTGTGATAATTTATAATCAAGCACATGCAAACATAAGTAAATCTTACCCAAATGATTTTCGACAAAGTAGATACACGCGTCGCATCAGTCACCATGTGATGTCTTTAGCACTGGATCTCTTTCGATTGATGCAAACCTTTCACGCTCGCGGAGTGAGATTGTTCACTGATGCTAAAGGCACTGATGATCGTAGGTTTCATTGGGCTATGAAGCAACATTTGATGTGGCTAGAGCTTGAAGGCTCCCCCTTTGCCAATCATTTTTGCTCGATTTGCACTGCAATTGAACCCATACCAAATTCGGATGAAGCCACAAGTATGTTTGCCTTTCAATTTTTAAAATCAAACAACCGCTCTGATTTTGTACTTATTCTTCAACTGTTTAGTCATGCGTGCAGCAGTTACTGATGGTGTCACTATTGGCCACTGGGCTTGCAGTGCGTCAGAGGCTCAGCTTAAAGCTCTTGACCCTAATGGTCCGAACTATTGTGACGTCCCCCTTGAACGAATAAAGGATCGCTTCTGCCCCTTGCACACATCTCTCCACCAAATGTGTTACGCCCAGCCCTGCTTACGCCCTGTGCAACCTGGCCAAAAAACTTGTGATTTGGATGCGCACTCCACTGCTTTCAAAGAATTCAAAAGTCACAGCAAATCCCTTTTTGGTCTACCCAAGCGATTGAAGCGTCCGAACACTCACATTCAACTCGATCCTAGTACCATTCTGTCACCAGCAACTGGTGAGGTTTCACTTACAGAAGACGATCTCATGTACGATGATGTTGAAGAACGCGAACATGAGTCCGCTCGAGACGGTGGTGAATCAAAAAAAATCAAGAAGCCTTTTTTCACCCGGCTTCGTACTCACAATGAGCAGTTGATGGTGGCTCCTTGCGGCGTCATTCTGGCTCGTAAGACTTTCTATAAATCTGAATCAGTTACTAAAGTAAAGGTATGCTGATTGCATAATAATCAAGCAAGAGTTTTACTGATAAGAATATATCTGGTCAACAGGAATTCATTTACGAAGTCTTCCCCAACCAAATGCCTCAAGTCATATTCTATGACAATGCGTGTGGTTTGTATTCCCACATAAAAGCAACTCCTGAAGATTCCAAGAAGTTTGAACGCACTCTTTTGCCAGTTGACGCTTTTCACATCAAGTCACACAAAACTACCCATACCGCCTGCCGCATGAACAATGATCCACACCTTTTTCCAGAACTCAAGGTCGTTAACTCCTCCAATGGCCAGTGGAAATGGAAATTCAATTCTTCTGCGGCTGAGATTGTTAATGCGTGGTTTGGCCGTTTTGACCCTATGTGTCGCGGAATGCATCCGATCAAGTATGCCTTTTTATTAGAAGAGTTTATAAGAGTTCACAACAAATGTCAAGTGGAAATGTTAGGTAAACGTCAGGATGTTTCTTTTTGCCTCAACACTGAATATACTTCAGTCCCTATGTGATATATAACTCATCAAACATAGTAGTCTTTTTGGTCATTTTTTAATCATCAATTCTCTTTCAACCCCTATAATAAGTATCAAACCAATTTTTTGTATACTTCCCTTAACAGTGTTTTCTACTAAACTCATTACTCTTTTCTATAATCTTTTGAATACACTCATGAGCAGACCCACTTATCCTTTTGTATAAATTGCTTCATTATCAAACATGAATGATCCTTGCTAACTCATCATTTGTTCTGGTCTTGTACGTACCAACTTTGATAATGATGGTCAATTACAATTACAATTACATCCATCAATCTCTTAGTACTGCAATAAAACGTCCAAAATATTACCAACAGGATGTGAGAAAGAGCTACATTCAACCAATAGTATGATATTGATGCAACTTTGACTTATTCATCTCGCAGAGCTGAGGCATCTGATGCTTTGAGCAGATCACAGATGCTGTTACACTGATGGTCCCATCCAAAGTGGAAAAACGCCAGGTCAGCTGTCGTATTAACTTCCTGTTTACTGTGGTAATGGTGCAAATATATCTATCAATTCCACAAATCATTGATATTTATTTCGAAAAATATCTTCATTTACCTTTTGTTACAACAAATGACGTTCGAAATTGTACCTTCAATGTCACAGTCAATTTGACATACCAATGTTTTGCCAAGACTGGCATCGTATGCGTAATGAATAAACGCATGAATGAGGTCTTTCCATAGATCGGAGGCGGGAGCTTGCATTACAAACTTGTAATCATAGACGTAACGCTCATTGTGGGGGTCAGTTGGGCTTCCGCAGAAGTACCACCCTGGTTCGCCTTCAGGCACGGTGCTGATGCTTTGCAAAATCATGGCGTCTTGAACCTGAGTATAAAGATACCATCATTAGTTCGAAAAAAACAATCTCAAAATACAAATTGTAATTACCTTGAGACCTCTAGATCGGGCATACAAATCTCCTAATTTATCGGCGTCTGCACTTTCAGCTTTAACACTTGATAGCCATAGATCACGAAGCTCATCTTGGAACAATTGCAACCCGCAAGCTACAAATACATTTGCTTGGGCCAGTCTGAGGACTTGGGAGCGGCCGGAAGTCTTACTTCTGGCCCAATCAACATGATATTTGCTCATGACGGATTTTGTTTTGTTTTCAACTTCCAAATCGACCATTCTGGCCATCCATTGATAATCTCTTTGAACCAAACTGACTGGCGCTCTAAACTCATATAGAACCAGCTCGCTATTGTAACCAGTAAAGTTTTCTGGATCGTAAATGAGTGGCTTGACACGAGCCAATCGATTTGGCAGCGAGTAGAGGAAGGCCGCCTGTTTGTCCATAAGATCATCTCGCATGAAGTTTATGTCAAGATCTAGCGACACAAGATAAGAAGCATCCGATTCCATTCAGCTACAATCTTGTAATATGAGTCCTCACGTAACGAAAAAACTCTGACTTAACTTTGACTGGTTTGTTTGTTGTGATCGTGATCTATACATCACATTAACCATCAAAAGTTGAACCGAGTCAGTTTTTGGAGCGACCTTCGTATGCTCTCTCTTTTGAGTAAGAAAAAAGATTACTCAACTGGCTGGTTCTAACAGTAACTTGTTCATTACTTTGTTGGTCAAAGATCTAGTGGGTGTGGGACTAGACGTAGGCGATGGAGACTCATCATTCGGAGTTGTAACCAATGACGACTCTTCCTGTTTGATGCGTGGATCCATGTCGTTGCCGACGAAAGCTCCACCTACAGTTCGTGCAAGGACATCTTCTTCTGCATTAACTGTTGCGGGTCCATGAGTTGAGTCAGTGAGCAATCGACTCTGATCTTCACTGATACTTGTAGGTGGAGTTGATGGTTCATTCAGCTTAGATGATCGAGTGAGATAAGGCATAGTGAATGAGGGTTCAATTCCTAAAAGTAAAGTACGACGTAGATAATAATTAATCAAAGTCAGTTACAAAAAGGTCAACCAGTGGAAACAAAAACTATCAGAGTAAGTGTGGCGGATATATATGCACTACTTGGGTCATTGCGGTCTTGGTTATACGAGTATATAATATCCAGCAAAGCGGCGGTCACACTCACTCAATTCCTCGGGTTTATCAATGAGGTAATTCATAATGAATTCAGAGTAATAACTTGTTTAAACTAGTGTGACACTAGTGTGGTGATTTGAAGATACATATCTTCTTTATTGTTGAAACTCTCAATAAAGAAGATATTTTTATTCCAGATTTGAATGTGTATTAGGTTGTGCGTGAGCTACATTATATAGTAAAGGGATGAGTGGAACAAGTTGAGTAAGAGAGGAAAAATTTGAAGAGAACAAAAATAGCAAAATAGAAGACATGATCGAGTGAGAGTCAAAAAAATTGAAGGAAATGGAATAGAGAGAAAAAAATTGATCCAAAGGAAATTCAATTACAACGTGAATCATTTATTAAACTTGGCACGCTTGGTAGGACGACATGAAGCTTCCGTCTGCTTCTTGGGTTTGCTGCAGTTCTTCCATTCCAATTTAAAGTGTTGTTTCCCTTCTTTGACGGTATGGAGGGGGTTTTCAATTGTGTAAGTGGTCAATATGTCTTTATCACTTGCGACAATGGCATCAAGCCAGCGCCCGTACGTTGATACTGTTGAAGGCGCATACGTATATGGTTCGCCAAAAACTCGACTCCACGCCTGTTTGAGAGAATATTTCTTTTTCTCATCCATGAATCTCTTCATGTCCAACATCAATACCCCATGAGGCCATCTGTCAGCGTCAGCGGTGTTAGATGTCAAAGGCTGGGAAGGTTGGGATGTGGCAGATGGCCGAGGTGCCGGTGTTGGACTGGAGTTGACTGTGCGCGTATTGCTAAGGTCGTCAGCCATCGGATCAGACTCGATTTCACTTGATTCATCGCTGATCACCTGTAGGTTTTGGATGTTGAAATCAGATACTTCAGTTTCAATGATCTGTTGACTAGGTGAAAGAAATCTTCGGATGTCCATTACGCCCTTGGACACCTTTGTGACGGAAGATGAGTGCAAGTCCATGTCTTTACAATCATATACTTCGAGTCCGGGGAACACCACAAGAAGTCTATTAGGTTCAAGTGACGGAGAGCCGACTGCGTAGGATTCAACCATAGACATCCTCATATCAACCTACACAGAGATAAAAAGGTGGATTTAAGTTGCTTTGTTATCCATCGAAAGGTAGAAGGTAGGTAATTCGGTAATTGTCACTCACCCAAGTCTGAATTTCAACGTGCCAAACTTGCAAGTTACCATTCCAATCAACACCAAGCTTTTCTTGAACCAGAGAGTTGAGGTCTTCGGATTCTTGAAGTGCAAACGTAGGCCATTCAGGCACATAGATCCGAAACACACGACAAACCTACAAATCCAAAATGAGTCAAATTGTAAATACATTCATATATATAAGAAAGTTGAAAAAACTCACATCAACTTCCGGCCAAACAACCATCGTGATGTTATTGCTAGCTGACTTGAGGCGATCCTCTCTTTTGCGTTCGTTGGCTTGCTTTTGGAGTGAAGTTAAGCGAAAATTTCTTAACTCAGAACCAGTCAGACGTTCTACAAATCTGTGGCTAGTCTGTGGTTGGGTTGGTGTGTTGTAATCATTGTCTTCGCGAGCCTGTGAGGCTTGAAAAGCTCGGGAGTTGGCTACAGACGAGGTGTTCGTTGAATCCTTCTGTTTCATCCTGCGCTGATTTGTGTGTACATTACACCCGGCAGATTTTTTGTTGAGGTGATAGCAGCACTGAAAACATACATAGCAATCATTATCATGAGTCACACAATATTTACGTACTTACAAACTGGACTGACCTCTGAGCAGGCATTTACACTGCATTGATTGTTCCGTTGAAGCTTATGTCCGTAAGCAAGGTTGCCGTTGACTCCGTCACACGGCTTATAGTTCTTGCCTTGCTTGGTAGTCTGACTCCGCGGTTGTGTTGATTGAGTTGATTGTGTTGGTTGGACTGGGCCATCGGAATCATTCATGATCCGTGAAAAATCCATGGGCAGGAAAGAAGATATTGAGATGGCCGAGTTGATTGAAAGGATCTGAGAATGATACTTTTCACGATGATAAGTGCGGATATAACTTTTGTCGTAGATGCACTGGGGTCATGATGGGATTATTAAACAGTTAGTACAGTGTTCTTAAGTTTGAGAAAAGTATTGTCCGTGCTTACAGTGATTCCAACCTTGGGATTTACGTGCGGCTGAGGAGCCCAATAAATTGTAGAGTGAGGGCTTATTCGGCGACACTTCTCGTTGAAGCAAACAAGGCCGGTCTTTGCGTTGTTGATCGGCGGGAAAGGCAAGGTCTGAAGAGGTTGTAGGGGTACAAGGTGGTAGTTTTTACGTTTAGCTGGTGGTGGCATTGAGTTATATTCAACTCAAAGCTAAGAATCAGAATGTTCGGTGGGGTCAAATGTTTCCGTGCCATGTTTCCGATTATTGATAAAGGGAATGTTGGATGGATATTCTACAAAGAAGGAATTGACGGATTGGGCGGGGTAATGATTGACGTTGTGGATCAAGTGTTTCACCTGTCCAAATGCGTCCTGTATGGATAATTAACTTCGCTGCGTCTCAAGGTACAGTCGCCGGGATACCTGCTCGTTTTGGCTTGCTCCAGAGAATTGGAGCCTGCGCGAAGCGCGGAAAGATCGAGTGCGGAATTGGAAAGTGCGGAATTCATACACATCGGTACAGACAACTCTCAAAGAGCACCGTCCAAATTGGGACAGTGGCTTCCCTTGAACATGTTTTGTCCTGAGAGTAACTCCGAGTGAGAAAGATGCTACATACAAAGAATGTTCATGGGTGGATATTCAACATGGGGAACAACGAGAAAAATAAACAAGGCTTATCATGCTTTTGAAAGACCTCATCTCGATTCTTGATGCCTATGACCCCAATATCACTTCAAAGATCACCGTGCCGGACTTTGTCAAGTTCATATGTGTGGCCGCCGACGTGGTTGTGCGGTGTGAAAAGTCTCTTCAGCTCACCATATCCCGAAGGCCTATACGCTACCTCGCTGCAAGTCTTCCACCTTCCATCCATCACTATTTAGAGGTGTTTTGGGAGGCGTCTTTCAACATATTGAAAGACTGTTACATCAACGCCCAACACCATGTCAAATCTCATGGTATAATGGCCGAACTTGATGATGGTCGGCTACCCATCCGCATAGTTGATCAAGCACTATATCCCCCAGTTGAACACTGCCTGAAGTGCTCAAGGATACAACCCATGCGATCAAGCTCATTGTTTGGATACCTATACGATGTTGATGGATGTCATACCATTGAACACTTTTCTCTCTACTGTCAACGTAAGCAAATAATCATCAACATGAGGTGACCAAAACTGACGGGTGTGTGATATTCTATCCTCTGCCAGCTTGCCTTACCAGTTATCACATCAGCTACTCAACCAACAACAAACAAAGGACATTCTATACTAGTTCTCAAGGCAGGAATACCAAACTTTTCCAAGTCCACACACACTACTTCATGACCCACCGCTTGGCACATCACTTCAAGATGAGCCAAATGCTACAACGGTAAGACAATTTGTGTCTGAGCTCATTGCTCATTTCTCATCTCACTTTTATTTTATTTCACAGGTGCTCAGTGTTCAGTATGGTCAATTTGTACAACTCAACGTTCATGGGGTCTTATTCCCCTCCCTTGTTCACTCCTCAGCAGTCCTTCCTACCTCAATTGTCTGTGGAAGTGTGCAAAGACGGGATGGACATTGATACATTGATGTACAATTACTTGTCAAGGAGTGAAGTCCTGGTGGTCCCAGCTTCTGGACTTGACCGGGTCCGTTACGATCAAGCCAAGAAACAATGTTCATCCTGGATAGCAGCTGAGGGTACTTCTCACAAGAATCATTCTTGCAGTCTTTGTACGTGTATCACATATTCAGAGCAGAACAACAACCACTCAGGTATGGTACAGTGATCAATTCAGTTGTTGCTTAACCTGTTGACACAGAAGTTAATATGTACATGATTTTGGTTTGGCTAACTTCAGTTGTTCGTGCTGTCGTGACGGATGGCTTGACCCTTGGCCACTGGAGATGCAGTGCTTCAGCATCTCAGCTGGAAATGTTGGCCAACAAATTTGGTCAACCAGCACCCAATGGCCCTTGTCGAAGAACTTTGGATACTGTTCGAAATCGATACTGTAGTTTTCATCAGCCGCTTCTTGAAGATATCTGCCAGGCACAGCCTTGCACCCAAAGGGCTCTTCCAAATAAGAAGACCTGTGGCCTTCAATCTCACCTAGATGCTGAAAAAGCATTTGGCACTCGAGTGAATTCAAATTTTCAACTTCATTCAATATTAAATCGACCTGGCTCAAACCTCAACTTGGATCTGACTGTCCATCTGGAAGACAAGACCGGAGAAATTGAAGATTTGGATTCGTTGCAGCAAGCTGATGAATCAGATAGAGCTGAAGAAAGCAGAAGATCGGGTGAAGAAGGAGGGTCAAAAAAACCTACACTTTCCAGATCACGAACTCATAACGAACAACTCGCTGTGGCTCCTTGTGGTGTCATACTGGGCCGACAAACAATGTTCAATTCAGAGTCACCTAGTGCAGTTAAAGTAACTCTTTCTCACTTTGATTCAAGGTTAAGATGTGAATTTCTGACAAATAATCTTATACTCAGCTTTTCCTTCTAGATACATTCCCAACCAGCATGCCCCAAGTCATTTTGTATGATAATGCATGTAAATTATTAGCACATATATACAAGTCAACTGCAGATGAACGTGATCGATTTTCTGAAAGCATAGTGGCTGTTGATGCATTCCATTTCAAGTCTCACAAAGAAACTGACTGCTTCTGTAGGAAATGGACTGATCCGAATCTGTATCCTCAGTTGAAAAAGGACGGTTCGTGGATATTTAACTCATCAGCAGCCGAGATCACAAACATATGGTATGGAGGTTTTGCCTCCATCTGTCGCAACATGACTGCAATTCAATTCAATTTCTTTCTTGACGAAATGGTTTGGCTGCGTAATATCTGGATATGTGAAAAGCTATCTCATAGGCCAAATATGGGACATATTGGCACTATTACTTTTTAGATAAAGTTGAAGTGCTTATGGAAATCATTAACTTTGAAATCAATCATTCAACTTGTTCAATGTCACCTTTAATCTCTTTTAATGATTTAATTTCTTGATCTTCCCATTGTAAACATTGTTTTCAATACTTTGATCTTGATGATATGATTTAATAAGTTGTGACTTGAACGATTGATTAATAAATGACAATACTTATCCTTACATAGAAAGCAATCGATCGATTTTCAAGAGGGAGCAATCGATTTTCAAGAGGGAGCGATCGATTTTCAAGAGCGATCGATTTTCAAGAGCGATTGATTTCTAATTCAAGAGGGAGCGATTGGTTTTCAAGAGCAATCGATTGTATTTCAAGAAAGATCTGTCTATTAGATCTCTGATCAATCAATCGATTACACACCAAAAGTTTAGGACAAAATGGATTGTAGTAACAAATAGAGAGCACAGGATGAATCGATCTTGTATTTCAAACGACGAAAGAACTCCATACAAGCGAGCGATTAAAAGACATGTTTCAATGGTTTACAATCTGAACATCAGAGTCACTGTTGGATTGAGGATCAGATTGTGCATCAGAGCGTGTGTTATCAACACCATCCACCTTTCTTCTTTTGGGTTCCTGCGCGTCTTGAACCTTTTGACCTCGTCTTTTTTGTTTGGGTCGATCTTTGTTATTGCAGGCCCTTGTGGCCAGCCACTCTGTGTGATACTTCTTCCGAGCTGCAATGAGCGTAAGGGATGGTGTGGCCCGAACATCAATCTGTAAGTTCTCTTCTCCAACAAGCGAAATCCAACTTTTGACTCGATAGACAGTTGTATGTCCGTAATCGTACGTTTCTCCAAAGAAGTTGTTCCAGGCGTCCCATAGACTACTGTGGCCTTGAATCGACTTATGCCATATCAGGGTTTGACGTAGCAAAACCCTAGAATCTGGCCAAGTACTCTTGTAGCTTTGATTCTGCATCTGCGAGACAAAGACAAAGCCACCTCTTAAGTGAACACTCAAGATAGAGGTAAAGACACAATACACTCACCTTAGGTTGCAATTTTGGTGAATCTGCCCCCCCTTTTGGTTCCATGGATGATCCTATCCATTTGATCTCAGCGGGTTTGGAGTAGATCATGCGAGGAGAAGGTAGTGGTGGACTATTAGGGGTTTCGAATTCTGCTGACGTTTGGGTAGTCGTTCCATTGACACAAGGCACTGCTGGTGATATCGACTTTGAGTTTGAAGGTTTGAATGTTGGCGGGTTTGGTGATTTTGTCAGGATGCAGCGAGCTGGTGTGTTAAGTGGCTCGTAGGGTCCCTCTGTGGTCATCTTTAAGATCGCATCTGAAAGCCCTGAGCAATCGCTATCGGAGGTGGATTCGAGTCGGACAAGGATTTTTCTAGGGATTAGTGGATACTTCAAAGTACACGTAGGTGCTAGGGATACCTACCAATATGGGAAGTGACGTTAAGAGTGATTCAACTCATCACGATGAACACAGATATAGTTAGCTGAATGCCAAGAAGAACATACCCATCGGAATTGTTCCATGTTCCACACCTGGATCTCAGATTCCCAGTCTTCTGTGTCGCTCATCCCTTTCCGGCATTTATCAATCACAATTTGACTCTCTTGAAGCGAAAAAAGTGGCCAATTGGGCGCTTCTGCATTGATAAGTGTGCTAGAGCCAGGCTTTAAGATGTTCGAAGAATCAGTAAATCTGTAAGGAATTGGATCAAGTAACAATTTGTAACAATCTACTATCACCTTAGTCCATAGCTCAATCCAGATGGTGCGCGCTGCCTCTCTTTTCGCGTACTCCCGGCCCTTATTTACAAGATCAACTGCTTTGATATTTTCATGGTATTCAGCAAGCTGTGACGGAGTTAGGGTGGATGTGACTGCCCGATTGGCCTGAGCAGACTGAATCTGGGAGAAACCTTGATTTGATCCACTCGGTTGGCCAAATGGTATAAAGCTTCCAATCGGTGGGCTTGACAGACGGTGATCTCTGATCGAAGGGCTTGACAGAGGGTGGAAACCTGAAGACGGGGGTGTGTAAAGGTGTGCTTTGAAGTTGCATGCCAAAGAATGCACACGTTGGCCCATTTGACAGCACTACAATCACATGTGAATCAGCTTGAGCAGCTATTGAGACCAACAAAGTTAAACTCTTACCGAAAGACACAACTTGTTACTACACTTCATGTTTGACTTGATGGATGAATGATGTGTTGCCCCAGTCTTCCCTAGATAGCCTGGGCACAATTGCCCGGTGGAGTTTTTCTTCAAGTGATCAGGGGCTTCGTTGCTTATATTAAGCAGCCCAGACAGACTTCCTGGAGGTGGAGGTGGTTGAGCTCCTGCGTTGACAGCTCGAATATTGTTGATTAAATGTTCGAGTTTGAGAGTTCTAACGTAAGGCTTTCCGTGTACGTGATTAGAGTCAGGTTCATGACACTAGAGGTTATCATCAAACGTCAGTAATCAAACAAAGCTACAAAAACCAACCAATGGATTCAATCATACCTTCCAGTTGATGTTTTCTGGGTTTGGAAAGCGAGGGGGATGGTATCGTAGTTGTCTAGTGGAGTTGAGCGGGCAATCAGGGCAGGTCAGTCCAGTGAGATGGCCAATGATGGGAGGTGGAAGCGGATGGACACGTTGGCGATGTCTATCTGTGATGTAAGTTTTGGCTGAAGTCGAGATATGGATCTGTCCAGACATCTCGAATATGGCCAATAAGGATTGGATGTGATTAGAAGCTGGTAATTTGTGCTGAACAAATGTCGGTTTTTCAAGTAGCTCATCTTGTTTTTTTTTGCTGTGTGATGTGTCTGGCCTACGTCTTCAGCCTTTCTGATTTGGGATGTGGCCTTCACCGGTGGTCTTTCTGCTTTAGAATTCTGAAACCAATGTGCTCACTAAGGCTCACTACCCGACCCGGTACATCTACCCTGTATTTTCCACACTTTCCGCACTTTCCGCAATTTCCGCCTTGCCTCGGGGAGGCTCCGATGCTCTCGCTTGCTCGTTTTGGCCCGGAAATTTCATTGTCCTTCGTATGCTCTCGTGGCTGAGCACATGAAGAAATCATTGACAGCAAACGAAGTCCGGGTATCCCGTTTGGTCTCTGCCTACACGGATGTGAAGTCGACTTTTCTTGGACCGCTTGAGATTAGCCGCCAGGTGTGAGACCAAAACTAACAAAGTCTCCATAGAATTAAGCTTAACAAAGCACCTCACAAGCGCGTTCGCCGCGCCCTCGAAGAGAGCTTGTGAGGTGCTTTGTTAAGCTCACCATAGAATTGGGCGGTTGGGATTGCCACATTGACTTTTTGAAGCTTACCATCACAATTCATCTGAACCGGAAACCGTATTGCAGTGAGACATGGATAAATTGTCTCAAATTCTCCGAAATGCTATTTGGGACTACGTACAAGCAACGAACATTCGGTAGAACGATCCCTATTAATCATGGACATCATTCACAACCCAATGCTCCCCAATCGTTTTGTTCAAGCAAGTCGTCAAGCTTTAATCTGGATGGACAACACCGAAATTCTCTGAGACGATATATAGAATGGCGAAGTTCTACAAAAGATCATAGCAGCGAAATTCTTCATTGCAATATATCTGATTCTTTTTGGAATTGGGTTGTTTTAGTAGATAAAGGAGATGCATGAGTACTAACGAGGTTGTAGCCCTACTGGTAAACAAACTGAATCGACTGATCCAGACTTTCATTATGTATCAGCATTTTTCAAAATTTCCAATTGATTAACTATCTTCAACACTCACTGTGCTCTTCTCTGATTGATAATCTTAAGCTTAAAGTAAATAAATTAAAATCTCAATCAAAGATCTTTCTCAAAAAATCCTTTTTGAGACTCGTTTAACCGCGTGAATGAAGTCAAGTGAAGTCAAAATACAAAAAAAAATCATTTTCATCTGCACGAGCATCGAATCGTATAGAATTAAAGAGAAACAGAATTTCTATAGAAAATATAAAGATAAATAAATTAACTTTTTGATCACTTTAATCACGGACCTTATCATTGGTTTGGACGCTTGCAAGTTTCCCAATAAAAACAAACACACACACACACACACACAAATTCTTAAGAATCTCTTCACTCATTTTTTACAATTTATACTCATTCATATCCCAGCGCATTATTTGTCTATCTTTCATTCTAATCAAATGGCATCAGAGATGAGGGCGAAGGTGATCGATTTCGCGATACACCTTCCTTCGAATGTGAACCCATATAACGCCTTGGCTCAGCATCTAACGGAGATCAACAAGGTATTTGGTTGATGAATTTTCAGATTCATTGAAACTTGCTGATTTCCTCTCCCATCAGGTTCCAACACTACCTCTCTGGTCTGTTTTACTACAAAGTGGTACAATTCTTTTGTATTGCGGGTAAGTTTGGTGTATCTGAACAGGCCAGTGATGGTATCTATGTACATCAAGTGCTCAAGTCTTTCTATCATCTCTGGTCTTGAACTTTACAATCAGCATGTTATCAGGTGCTATATGGCTCCTACGCCAGAGGATTTTGACCAAGAATTTTAGGCTGGTCACAATTTCTAATCGTTTGTATTTAATCTTTCTCAAAGATTTATGTATCTTTTTATCAGTTTGACTGACTTGTCACTTATTCTGTTTACTCCTTTCATACGTGCTTATCCTATGCAATCCTAGTTGGGTTAATTGAAATCGATCTCATCACTACATGGGGTCTCTTAGGTGCTCTATATGCTTTAAGTCAGTAAGACCTTTGTAAAGAAAAATAACAACAAAAAAACAACCCTCTTGGCATACCTATTTCTTTCCCAGATGTTGCCTTGAGATTTTATATTACTTACATATTCTCAAAATCAAAAACTCCTATCCATCAGTCTCAATTCCAGACCTCATCTATTGGCAATTGGTCCTCACCGGGAAATGTAGACTCTCTGGTCGCGAGATCATAGTCTTTGGCAGTAAATTTGTTCTCCTCTTGCACATGTCATGGTGAGTGATCTATCTAAAAGTATAGACCAATCTAACTGTACTGATGGTCACTGTGTCATTTATTTAGGGGTAAGTGATCACTTCGGCTCTACGTATCCATTCAGATAAGCACTGATTACCGGTAACTCTATTCGTATAGCTTTCCTATGGGTTTGCGCATGCCATTGGGTGACAGCTTACTACACAAAAACATGGATACAACCCATTGAAAGGGATACGGCCTCCGGCCTAAGGCCGTCGTTGCGTTACTTCTTGAATGGCTTCTATTTGACTGGCGTCTTTCTGTCATATGGTCAGTAGATTTCAGTTTCATACTTCAGATAGATGATACTATGTGAGCTTGCAAAAGTCTAAGCTTGATCATACCTTGACGATTGACGAATGATCATTATCAATTTCCTTAATGTGATCAGCCGTGATCGCTTATCTCTACGGCGTCATTGGGTTCGAATACAATTCAGTTAACTCGATCTTACAAAACGTTATTAATGAACTTTATACGAGAGCGCCCGAATATCATTCTTCAACATACACGGATTTAGACCCTTTGAAAGTGCTTTTGCAAGCAGACACGGCTACAGTTCATTTTGTAAGTGGAGAATTTTGGTATCGATCCAAGACTTAGAGTGATCACTTATATCAGTCTTTTACCTTCAGGGGAAAATGATTAAATTTTATCAAATGAGTAGTGCTTTTTATTTGATCGCGATTTCATTCCTATGCATGGTACGTTTTTTAAAACCACTTCCTTCATCCGAAACTCAAGGCTAACTCTCCGGTGGTGGTGGTTTTCTTTTTCTTTCTTGAAAGATTTATTTTCCCATGTGGGCTTTTTCCCTACGAAATCTCTATGGCTTGTCTTCTTCTCTCGTAGAAAGATGTAACAGTGCAGAAGCAGATCAAACCACATTGATCAAACATACACAAACGATCAAGGTACGAAAAAGACTGATCTTAATCCAAGCAATCTTAGTCGCCGGTGTCACTTTAGCACATGCACCCATTCTCATAGCTCAAGTCAGTCCAATCCCGCACTCATTTGGTTTGCTCCATGAAAGGGAATGAACTTATTTGTAGATTCTCCTTTAGTTAATGTGTTACAAACCTGCGCAAGTTTATGTGGACAAGAGTTGGTTCATCTTCACTATCGTTGTAAGTAAATCCCAACCGTCTTGCTCTCATTCTTCTCTCGAAGCCTTCTTGACCGTTTTCTGCTCACTCAGGGTCTTCATCTTCCCTCTGCGATCTGGGGTAATGGGTCAGTTATCAATCATGTAGACAAAATTTCTATACAAACTCAAAGTTGATCCCATCTTTCTGGTGCGTTCCCATCTACATAGGTTCTTTCTCTTTCTCAATTTAAATTTAGATCCAAACAAATCAATTCACAATCGAAACCCATTAAGAAAGATAGAGAACGTAGCACCAACTTTCGAGATTTTTCGACCAAAAATCTCGAATCAAAGTGAAGGGAAGACACATTCAGATTGTAGTATGAAGAATGATGACTGAATCTTATTGATTACATTTCATGGTGAAGGCTTAAGTTTTTCAATGGATACTAGGGACTTGTATTAGATCTGATAATATACCCCAGTGCTGAATATCAGTTTCATAACACTCCTTTATAACACATTCCAGATCGGACCCTACAGATTGATATTTATACAGATTTTAAATAATTTATATAGAAATACCGAAAGAAATATATGATCAACTATTTGTTGAGTATTGAAAAAGATCTTACAAAACGTCCATAGTGGTAAAGGCCAAAAATAAAGAATACGTCACCTACTCGAGTGATCGGATGTGTAAAGGTGCAAATGGTTCACAAGACGAGATAGGAGACTGTCCTTTAGACTTTTTGTTTGTTCCACACCAGTGAGAGGCAGATACCAAATGTGACTTAAGATTACCATGCACATAAACCATGAAATCTTCATTCAGTCAAACGTAGTGTACGATCTATCGTAAGATACAGGTGAATCATGATACCAAAGACCAAGTAATAAGTCACTCTGTCACATGTGTCATGAGAATCGGGGCATATATGTACGAATGAGTAAACATGATATTGATCTCATAAGGGAAGATTAGAAAAAGATCAGTTTGCAATCCATAAGAATCTTGATCATCTTTTACTTTGATCATACAACATGATGGGGTTTTTTTTATCTACAACTCACACCAAGACTTTTCAATTTATGAAACATTAATTGATTATAAAGTCTCTTATCATGAATACTTGGTAAGGCACTATCTGAAGAAACACATCCTTGATCTTCTAAAGTCTAAGAGATCAAAATACTTTCGATTGAGTTCAAGACGAAAAAACATAGAATTCATACAAATTTCAATTCATTTTACTTTTCACACAAAATCATCTACACCACCAAACTCATGTTTTTTTCCCAAAATCGTTTTTAAAGACCATCCTTAAGGACAAGTAAACCATTTGACATTTGAGCCACACTCTTGATGATCTTAAAGACCATGACTTTATTCCGATCTTCTTTTAATCTTAATTTAAAGTGTGATAAAAGCTCTTTGGTAGAGATCGGTCGGTTCCGTAACAAGTTGATCACTTCCTCTTCAGTCATCAAACCCACTCCTTGATCAGGTAAAGGTGAACCGGGCGTAGAGCTGATACCAGGGTTAGGTCGCTTCTCTTTACCACCCACTCCACCTGGATGCTTGCGTTTGAGTCCAGAGTTGCTAGTAGAGGTGACCATACCGGAGGTGGGTGTCAAAGGCTTGGGAGAGGTCTGAACGGGGGAAGCGGTGCGACTGAGAGCAGCTTTTCCACCCGAGCTAAGTGGTTGAGGACTAGTGGCACGAGAGAGTGGTTTGGTGGCCATATTATTACTTGGAGCTGTCGGATGTGGCGAGATAGCACGAGATTGAGTACCAAGACTAGGCGTTCCGGAACGAGAGGGTGGTCGACTTTGTGTTTTGTCAATCTTAAGATTGGCTGGTTTCTGAGCTACAAGCTTGCTAGGATTGCGCTGACTGGATGAGGTATTGTTGGAGCTCGGACCAGGCGTGCCTGCGCGGGATGAAGGCAGTGTTTTGGAATCTGTCGGGCTTGGAACGGCTGGTGGAGGAGGTATGACCTCTTCAAAATCAGACTCATCCTCCTTGAAGGGTTCGAAGGGATAAAATCACACACATCAGATTTCACGACCAAGAAAGATTTGAATGTACAGGTCACGAGAAGAGGTCACACTCACCTCTGAAGCGTAAGGATTCTTGACTTCATCATCACTTTCGTAAAATTCATTGTCTGTTTTGCGCATCAACAATTTTTTGACGGCCCTACCTTCCTTTGTTAAATCTTCTTTTTCATCATCTTCCTTATCCAGGTCCATATCTTGCCTCGCCCGTTCCTCATCTCCCGCACGACCGGCAGCCAACATTTCTTTTTTCATACGTTCCTAAATCAACAAGGATCAATGATATCCAATTTCACATCACAAAAGCATAGGAAGGATAGTCAAAAGGAAAGTTGAGATCATGATCCTGAATTTCACAAAGAGGTTTGTCACGAACCTCCAATTCTTTCAGTTCGTCTTCCTCCATGGCTTCATCATTCAAGTTACCTGCCCCCTCTTCATCATCTGCAAAGTCTTCATTGAAGTCAAACTCATCAAAGTCACCCTCCTGCCCGAGGTGAGGTTTCTCATCTTCATCTTCATCGTTCTTTCGTGAGTTCGCACCATGAACAGCCATAAAGTTTCCACGGCGACCATTGACATGTGAAATCACTTCAACTTGCGGTCTAGTTGATTGAGGTCCAAAGGACAGTTTCGAATCATCCAAAATCGACGGTTTCACACTGCCTTCACGTTTCACGGGATTACCAGCTGAGGAAGGACCACTAGGGCCAGCGGCACCACGACGGCGCATGAACCACCGACCTACATCCTCTTTGGTCGTAGGTTTTTGCATCTTCTCGTACGCAGCTTCAGCCTCGTCAGCACCCAATGTTTCATAGTTTGGACGCTGAGTGAATCGATAGAACCGATGACAGGGTAGGACTTGGAAATATTCACCGGCTTCATTCAATCTAAAGACGACATAGTTAGGTGCATCGTTAGGAGAAGCCCTTGTTAACGAGCTACTGGCATCAGCGCTAGATCCGGCAGCAGCACCAGCAGATTCATATCGCCCAATCCAACGCTCAGATCCGCTCACTGCACCATCTTCCAATAACCAGGACTGATACTCTTCCTTTCTTAACATACGAGCGGTCTGATCGGCAGCGATGAAGACTTGTTTGGTTTTCTTTTTGAAGGCTTGAGTCTTCATTCGAGGCTGAGACCCAGATCCAGGAGCGATCAAACTCTCATCTCGAGCGTTCTTGTTAGGGGCTCCTTCCTTGGTTTCATTCGTCAAATTCAATTCATTCATCCCCATCTCATCTTCTTCTTTCACTTCTCCTTTCAATTTCATCTCTTCTTCCTTTCTTTTCTCTTCTTCTGCCTTCTTTCGTATCATCCAAGGATCTTTACGATTGAGTTTCACTGGACCGACAAATGTATCAAGATTGATCACCTTTTTTGAGGAGGGAGCGAATTTCATAATGTTATTCTTGAGATCAGGATCGAAAGCGGAAACCAATCGATAGTCAGTGTAAGTAGGAGCAGGTTTGGGTGGTGATTTAGGATCAGTCTCCATCGGAGTTGGACCTGTAGAGGCAGAGGGTCGTTGAGGAGCCGAATGATTTCTTGGCTGAGGGCTCATTCTGAATGATGAGGATGTAGTATGCCGAATTGAGATCTTGATGAAGCTGATTACCAAATAAGGAAGTAGTTCTAATCAATGAGATATGTTTGATAAGATCGATTGATTAGGATATCTCAAGTGATTAGGTTGAGGAATCGATGAAGATTGAATGATGTCAGTTCTTGTTGACCAAATTCAGTTTCAATGAACCTAATCTCACTTCTTCAGCTTACAAACCATTTCACTACTCACTATGGCTTTAGGAAGGATCACCATCCATTCTCATCAAGAATCCCATGGACAGTCACTTCTCTCTTCTTTCTTCAGACTCAATCAGAATTTCTTGTTCCCTGAACTCAATAAACTAACTGCTCTGATAGATACCCAATCTGTTCACTGCCAAAACAACCTCATGTAATTCTTTTTACTCATGCAGATCCAACATATTCCTTCACACACACTCACACTCACACAGATCTGTTATCTGCTTTGAATTAATTTGTTTTCATTCATCCACTTGAACTTCTTCTCTTCTTAAAATGAATAAACCAAAAAAGATTTAAAATATAAGGATAAATAAGTTAGATTTTTGTCTTTCAAAAAGTTATAAAAAAAAGTTGATTAAAGTTTCACTAAATCTAAAACTGATGAATCTTTGCTTTTAAAAAAAACAAAAGAATTTTCAAGAGATGTAGTCAAAATAATAAATAAATAAAAAGAAACATCATAAATGAATACTATACAAAAACTTATTGAATCAAATCCTTCAAAAACAAAACAAACAAAACAAATTCATCAACATAAGAAGAAAAGAAAAAGAAGAAGAAAAAGAAAAAGAAAGTGTTCATTTGATCGTTTTTTCAAAAAAAAAAAAGGAAAATCAAATCAAAATCAAATCGAATCATCCTTTTCTTGAAAATTCTTTTTTCTCTCTTAACTATCTTCACTACAAAAATCATAATCTGTTTGATGATTTTCTTCTCTTCTTTTAGGTGTTGGACTAAAAGCAACAATACAAGAAATCTACAAAACCAAAAAAAAAGAATCAGAAATCAGAAATCAGAAATCAGAAGTCAAAAATCAAAAATCAAAAGCCAAAAAAATGAATGCTCATAGAATCATCAAATCATTCATGTTAAGAATTTCATTTTTCATTTTTCATTTTTCATTTTTCATTTTTCAGAATGAAGAAATTGTTTTTTTTTTGATTTTTCTTGAATTTTTTTTATACAATCTCTCTCTCTCCCTCTTTTTCAAAAAAGACAAAAAAAACAAATTCACTTACCAATCCAAGACTTGCACCTAAACCTAAATTCCAAGTTAAATTTGCCCATTCAACTACATTTAAATAAACTTGAGTAAATGGTAAACTTGATTCATTTTTACACCAAATCGTGACTTATAACCCCCAAGAATGAAAAATCAAAATCAAAAATCAAAATCAAAATCAAAATCAAAATCAGACGAATGGAATTTTAGATAAGATTTTGATAGAATACTCATTCTTCAAGAAGAAAAAAAGAAAAGAAAAAAAAAAGGAAGAAAATGAAAATGAAAATGAAAAGAGTGTTTGAATTACCTACTAAGAGATGCATAATAATATAAGAAGAAATGAGAATGAAAATCAAAACTTGTTGCCAGATCGTATTCACAATATACCTTTTCAAAATTCGATATTTTTCTAAATTCGAATCGAATGAGATCATCATCGTCGTTGTAGGAGTAGGATGATGAGATGAAGTTAAAGTTTGAATCGTTGGGTTTAATTTGAATTCTAAATCCCACATCGATTGATCTATTCCAGTACCTTTTTTAAAACTTGGGATCCAATCCCAAACACTCTCTTTAACAAACACTCTTTCTTTTAAACTTTCTTCATCTTGTTTGAAAAGATGTGAATGTTTTGAATTTCTTTGAATGGATTCGGTTAATTGATTTGCATAACTTAAGTGTGGTTGAGTTGAAAAATTGGAATGAATAGATTGTAAGTTTGGATTGAAGTTTGAATTTCTAGTTTGATTTGAATTTAATGGGATCTGAGTTCTTGGTGATCTTCTTCTTGAATTAATGGCTAATCTTTTATAAATCTTAAGTTGAAAGAATAATGCTTTAAGTATAATAAATGTCGAGATTAATAAAATCACAGAAATGATGGCAGTGATGGTGATATAGAGAAAAGCGATTAATCGTAAGTTTGATTTAAGTGATTGATGATCTTGTTTTAATAAATTGAAATATTTCATTCCATTTGAGATGTTTAAATTGGATTCAATTTGTTCTTGATTTTGATTTTCATGAATGGTGGTTGTATTAAAGTTTAAATCATTTGAACTTTCAATTTGATTCCAAAGTTTAGCCACATGATGTACTTTTGCTGAAGTCCAAACACACATCAATCCACTGAGGGATAATGGAATTAAATAACCTAATCCAAAGAGAAGATTAAAGAGAATTGGTGCAAGATAGATTAAACATCGATCTGGTCTTGAACTGGTTAATTTGGATTGATTCTTTTGAAGTTGAAATTTCGAACGTGGTATAGCATATACCGTGGACCATACTAAATCGTCAAGAAGGAAGAAAAACAAATCAAAGTTGAGTATTAAGTTCTCTTCTTTTATAAAGGATTGAAGCTACCTCTAGTCCAGACTATGAATGTAATAGGAAGATGTACAAAAAAAAGAAACAAAGTCTCATCAGATCAATTATCAATCTGAAATATACTCAATTCAACCCTCCAGATTGAAAAAAAAACTTACTCATTCCTAAAAATAAAGAATATTTAACAAGCTCTATAGCTCCATGAAGTGGTGGAGCTTTAATCGATTTTTTACTCGAATTAATTTGACACATGATCAAACTAATCACATCAGCTAAATGATCAAGAAAAAACAAAGACCAATTGATGATTAATTTTGATGAGATCAACAGTTTTGACGAGTTAGAATAAAACTGATGGGATTACCTATAGTATATAAGACAGCCCAAATCGGGATGACCACACAAGTGTTTGGATAAAGAAATCCACTTGGATTCTTTCGAATTAACCATCTCTCAGATCTTTCTGAAACTCTTTTGATTGCAGATAAACCATATAAAATCCCAGCAAGTGGACTAAGAAATAGACAAGCTACAAAGATCCTTTGAAGAGTTGGAGATGGACTTGAGGAAAGTTCATGTTGGATTTGATGATGAAGTTCTTCCCATTGAGAAGTATAATTCATGATTTTTTTGAAGAATGAGAAGAAGAAAGAGGGAATGAAGAAAAGGAGTGAGAAGTTAAAGGTTTTGAAGAAGTAGAAAGTAAACTAGTAAGTCGAGAGAGAGGATGATGAAGAAGTTTGATGATGAGATGTTGATCTGATACTGAATGAAATCAGCATAGTTTTCGTCATTGGAATGTCAACTGTCACGATCATCTGGTCTCAGAGTGGGTTCAACTGCGAAATCTGATATAGGTAGACCCACTGATCAGATTGGATATCATATAAGTTTGGTGAGCGATCCTCTGATAGATTGTATGTATGCCAAGTTTAAGAAAACTGTGCTTTTATTCGATTTACATAACTTTTCTCTTGGTGATTTGTTGAGTTGAAGAAAGAAGGAAAGAAAGAAAGTGGTTAAGTGAAGAGTGTTGAATTGAATGGAAAGTGTGAGTTGAGTTGAGTTAATTGATCAGATCAGAGAGAGTGATTATCTGATGAAACAGTTGAGAATGGAAAATGAACTTGAAGCGATTGAGTTAAAGAATTCATTTATTAGAAAATAACAAAGAAAGAAAGAAAGGATTGGGTAAGGTTCGATGAAGTCATACTCTCATCATCATCATCATCATCATCATCATCATCATCATCATCATCATCATCAGTCTATAGTACCCAACCCAAGATCTTTATCTAATGTGGTTTATAAACGAATAGCAAGAATCAAGATATATGGAATACATTTTCACTTATCTACCTCATAGCTTTAATGTAGAAACCCCTTCCTTCCTTCAATTCGAGATTCCGATTCACTGCGCGACGTTCAAAATCCAGATATGTCAACAAAAGTTTTGATAAAAAAGACCTTGTTGTAAAAGCTTAAACTCATTCATCAAACTCTCTCCGGAGCCTTACTGCTTGTGTTATATAATTGATCATCAAATCTAAAGAAATTTTATACCAGATAGCTTGACACCAGCTCGGCTTAGTTCTCCCCACAAGAGGATCAGTTTCGAAAGTGATGATGATGATGATGATGATGATGAAGCCAATGCTGAGGAGGAAGACTGAATCGAGTCTAGGTTGTAGAACTGAGAAAAAGTTGACCATTCATCAAAGTCTCCTCCTATCTCGAAACTCAATCATGCTCAATGATCAAAACAGGTATGATAACACTACACCCTAGCAAGTCAACTATCTAAAAGTTAAAGCTCAATTGAATTCTCAATCTCACTCGACTAAGATAAGTACTCAAAGTGAAAAAAGAATCAATTGAGAAAAGAAAAACATCATTTGTTTTTATAAGTTGATTGATCAAACCACTCAAAGTAAAAAGACATGTTAATATAATCTTAGGATTCAAATTCAAGAAAATCTTCTCTTTCTCGACCTACTTTTTCTGATTCTAATTGTTTGTTTTGAGAAAATACCATAAAGACTCATCTGATCACATACCACACTACCATTTCTTAATCTTTCATAAATACATCATTAGTCATTGAGATAGAGAGAGTTACACATTCGTTGAGATCTATTGATCAAGATTTCCTTGAGAACCCGTGTTCAAAAGATAACCGAGTGGATGTTTTTTGTTGGATTGATTGGTATTGAAGGGGAACAAACAAGACATCAAAATCTCTTGATTCTTCAAGAATCCTGATCTGGAATTTATCTTCATTCAATCTTTTTAGGAAAAAGACATTGTTTAAGGGAATAAGTACCCCCAATGCTCTTTATCAAACTCACTTAAGAGCTGCTGATGATTCAAAAAAACCGAATGCCAATTCTTAGTCGGTTTTTCTGGAAGCTTCAAAGCCTTGTACATACATCAGAGTAGGTCATCTGTACCAAAGCTATAGACTTTCAAAAGGGTTCTAACCAATTCCGAGTGAAGAGAAAACCGAGGTCAAACCTGATCAAACCTATTTTCAAATCAGCTTGGTTTGATCAATCACCTTTTTTAAAGTGTACCAAAAGAATGAAATCGATTTTTCTAAAAAAAAATTCATCAACATTACAAAAAAATAGAAACTTAAAACACAAAACAAAAACTCAAATCAAAACCAAGAAACCAACCGAAACAAAAAACACAATTCTAGATGATTCTAAACCGATTTAATTTAATTTTAACTCTTTCTTTCTTTCTTTTCTTTACAATCTAACAAAAAAACCCATTCTTTTCCTACATATAACTTTATAACCTATATACCTTTCATTTGTAAAGATAAAAATATATTCAATCCATCAATCCATCAATCCATCCCCATTTTTCTTCTTTTCTTTCACTTCACACCCCACAAGTTCTCATCCAAAAAATTCAAATCATAACGAGTTAATCTTTTTTCTTCTTCTTCTTCTTCATAACTATATTTAAAACAACAAGAAAGGAAAACAACAAGAAAGACACCTCTAAGGGTGATCAAAAAAAAGAGAAGGAAAAAGAAAAACACACACAAATCGATTCCAAAATCGGATGAATTGACAATTTTCTTAACTTTTGTTCAATCAATTCAATCTATCCAATTTCGATTTCGATCTCATCGAAGGGATTCCAGATTTGATCATTCCAAATTCGTTCAATGAAACTCGCTTCAACTTCAAATCAGACTTTTCCACTTCTTCAGATGATTTCTGAATCGATCCATGATGATGATGATGATGAAGTGTATGAAATGATTTCAATTTGAGATCTTCCACTTTAATCGGTTCATTCACTTCATTCGATTTTAAAGTTCGGATCCCATTCGATTTGGTTTTGTTTAATTCATTCGTAGAATTAAATGATCTGACAGATGACACCGTCTTGGTCTTGTAGAGGTTTAATTCATTAGACGAACTCGATGGTTTGATCATCATCGAATTAGGTTTTCGTAATGAATTTAAATCGGTAGATGAGATCGAAGGTCTCATGATCACTCTTGTCGAAGGATTCAATTCTTTTGAAACACTAGAGGAAATTGATGAACTTGATAATGGTTTCTTCATCATCATCGGTCGAGTGGAATCGAGTTTGACTTGATTCAAATCCTTGATCATTCCATTCATCTTGGGGTTGGGATTCGTAGTGGTGACCGAAGATCTAGGTCTAGATAAAGTTGAAGGAATCGAAGGTCTGTGTTGTAAAACCTTATGAGATGGTGATCCATTCCGAATTGTAGAACTCGAAATCGAACTTCTAGGTTTCATCACTTTAGGTGATCCTCTTGGTACAATAGCAGTCGATGGTTTAGGTTTCATACGAGTAGTAGCATATGATGATGATGATGATGATGATGATGATGAAGGAAGTCCTATTCCTAATCCACTCGTCTTCCCAGGTGGAAGGAGTGAGACTCTTTTCTTCAAAGGTGGTGGTGGTGGTGGCATCAGACTAGAGTCAAGATCTCGATGGGTCGTGATGATGGTAGATGATGGTCGAGCTCGTTTAGGAACTGACATCTTAGTCATCATAGGTGGTGCCGAGGTAGGGGGAGGAACCTCGGAGGCTCGTCTCGAAGCTCCACCATTGATCCGTGAGCCAAAGTCACGCTTTTTCACTTCAGACGGTGGTATGGAAAGTGAGATACGCTTGGACACCATCGGCTTGGATGATAGTTGCGGAGTGATGAGGTTCGATCGGGGCTCATTGATACACTCGAGAATGGCTGGTTTTTTATTTTCATCTACTGGAGTACAGCTCGGAGTCGTACTCGCCTTTTTCTTGGGTGACTTGCTAGGAGAAGCAGGTATATCTTTTTTTGGCTGTTGTACAAGATTCAATCGCGCAAGTGCGCTGGTCGGGGTCAACGGTGGATGTGATGTGCTTCCCTTGGGGTGTGTCTTCTTGGTTGGAGTGGTAATATTTGGAAGAGTTTTAGGATTGAAGTGTCCATGAGGTATAGACTCGCTTCGTGACTCTTGATGGGTAGGTAACGGTGCGAGGTTCAGAGACATCATTCGAGACAATTCAAACGTAGTAGAAAAGTCTTGTGAGATTTGCATGTTTTCAGGTACAGGCTCGTCCCTCCTATAGAGATGTAAGATAGAATAAAGGTGTTAAAGACAATGAGTCAGGCGAGATTGGGAAGATGAATAACTTACAAAGCTTGATCCATCGAACGTTCATGAGCACCGTTCATCTTTTGGATCAATCCATTCATATCCACTGACGGTTCTTCTTCAGTTTCTTGAAGAGGTTCAAAGTGTGAGACTGTCAATGGCCTTCGAGAGGAGGTAGAATGTTTTTTTCCAAGGGATGATGATTTATTACCCAAAACTTCCATCATGGCCACATGATTCAAGTCAATCGACCTTTCAGTATTTTGTGAACGCTCAAAAGCACCCCAAGTGGTCTCATCACCTAAAAAGCCACCGCTCTCGTCCATGATATTCGAAAGCGTTTCACCTCCAAAGATGGAGGTTGAACAATCAAGAATCGAAGTAGATCCATCAGCCTTTGAGGTTCCAGTTCGAGATCGATTGGGAAAGATGGTTGGTTGTAAGGATGGCGGAGAAGGCGAAGGGGAAGTTGAAAGACGCGGTAAGATGGGTTCGATATCCAGCTCAGCAGGTTCAGGTATGGTGAAGCGGGGTATATGTTGCCTTCGGATAGTAGTAGCAGAAGAGGGTATGGTTTGCTGACGAGGAGAGTGAGGTTCGGGTCGGGATGAGTGGGATGAGTTGGGTGGAGCGTCTACTTCAAACTCGTGAACGACCTCACGAGCGCGAAGGTGACCTAGATCGTCAACCAAGTCTGATTGATTGCCGAGCTGATCGTCCGCTTGAACCAAGACGCGTGGACTGAAGAAACGAGCACGAGATCCTTTGCTTGGACTGTTAGGCCTTCGTAAGATAGATTTGATGATAGGAGGCATCGGATCATTAGATGGCTCAGAGTCAAGTTGTTCTGGATGATGAGAAAGTGATGATCGGATAGCATTTGAAGATTTAGATCTAGGGAAGAGGGATGTAGTTGATTTGGTTGGAGTGTTGCGAGAATGAAGAAAATCAGTTGAACGCGTCCTAGTCAGAGTTGTAAGAGGAGAGGATAGAGGGGACATTGCAGCAATTGCAGCAGGAGTTGATAGGATATTGTTGATGATCGGAGGTGGTGAATGTGGAGGCGTGTTATATGAGACTGGTGGATTCTATCGATGGGATATTTTGAAAAAGAAAAGATTGAGATTAGTGAATGGGATTGATTGAGGTAGTTAGAATTGAAATTGAGATTACAGATTGATGAGTTAGGAAGCGATCAAATGAAGAGATTGAATGATCCATTAGATTGATTGGATGAATTGGATTAGAAGGATGAGTTGTTTGAATTGAATTGAAAGGAATGTTGATCGAGTTCAAATCGATTAAAGCTGATCCTTCATTTCTTGTTTGTTGGTTTGATTCAGCATCGATGGGATGATCCTGATTGATGTTGATAGATTGATGATGATTTAAGAAGGATGGAGTCGATTGATTTAGCAAATCAGAATATTCTTCATGAGTCGAATGGAATTGACTTGAAGAATGTTGTAGAGTTGAGTCTTCGTTGTTCATTTTTGATTTGAAGTTGAATATTTTGAAAGAGAAAGAAAGAAGGAAAGAAAGAAAGAAAGAAGTGTTGTTGTTGTTGTTGTTGTTGTTGTGGGTTCGAGTTGAGGATTAAGTAGAAGAGAAGGTACGTAATCGGTCAACTCAAGATGTTCTACTCTCTCTGTCTGTTTACCGTACTATGTATCTGACTCATTTCAAATTGGAAACTCATTCATTCTTCAACTATTTCTTCAATCTTTGACTCGAATCTGATGGCAATCCAACTACACCAATCTAAGATCGAATGACTTCAGTCACTGCGCAAGTACTCGTCCAAATCTCAAAAACTCATTCTCCTCTTCAAAACTTCCTCTTAGCCAATAACGATCGTCATGGAAGTCGATCACGTGCCAGACGCGGGTCAGAAGGACATGAGCAAGCACTCCAAGTGTCCTTCCTCCAACTCGAGACGCGTCCAACGTATTTATCAATTCAGTCAGACCGCAAGATAACCGCCAGAACAAACACCCCTGGCTTTGAAACCGCGCACCAAGCAGCTGAGGCCACAGGCTCCCCGCTCCCAAGAAATCAAGAATCTTTTCCCAGAGAGGGCTAACTCAACCTCTCTCAAGGAGATGGTCAGCAAACTCCTGGAGGTAGTCTAGGATAGCCTTTTATTGGCTGGCAAAAGCAAGACCACAAAAAAGAGTCAGGTGGACATGGACACCACAGTGAATATCCTTATCCTCACAGGCACTGTACACCCACTTTGGTAACAGGTGTGTGTCGTGTCACCAACTGCACACCACCAAAAAAACATATTGATTTTGGGTTGCATATGCAACCCAAAATTGTCATTTGGTAAACAAAAGTCTGACAAAAGTGTTATACAAATTCTTACACATATGTGTAAAAATTGTGTGCATTCTTGAAAACAACTATAGAGTCGAATCTATTTCTACACACTCACTCTTGTCTCTCATCGCTCACCTATCAACTTGATCTTTTTTCGTACTTCAACAAAAAAATCATTTTCTTAATCTTTCATTTTTTTCACTTTTTTTTCTCTCATCACCAAAGAACTCGAACGACTTCAAGCTATTGTTCAAGGATATCTTGACCTCAAGCCAAATTCATTTCATTTTTTCAAGTTAATAAGTTCATTTTATTCAAAATTGAATTGACATTGACAGTATAATCCATATTTTCATAGATTGAGGTTGAAAGATATTAATTTTATTTACATCGAAAGATTGGAAAGAAGGAAAAGGGAGATGATTGAAAACCATTGACCCTTCTTTGACCCCGTTTACCAGATGATTGACCATCATTATCAATCATTTAATGATCATTACTACTCTTTATATTTGATTACTGAACGTTTTGAACGTTCATAAACTCACATACTATTACATATACATACACAGTGAGAAATTTTCTCACCAATATGTAAAAGTTGCATTAAACTATTAATGCAACTTTTTTTGCCAAAGTGGGTGGTACACAACCAATTCATGTGCAAAGACACAAAACATAGCTTCACCACACCAGATTCCTTCACAAATCTTACTCAAAGACCCTGCAATATTATTTCAAGGGTTGCAAGACAGAGGCCAAGCTGGACTTCATTCTTGCCCTCCTCTCTAAGACATCCAGAAATGACCCAGCCCCATCTCCAAAAACAACAGGACCTGCTGCAAGCCTATGATAGGTCTTAGTGGTGTCAAAACACACACCAGCTAGCAGCAAAACAACCACAAGACTGGTAAAGTCATAAGCAGCAACAACACAGCCACAACAAAAACCAAAGCCAACCAACATGATCACATTAGTCCATGAACTTGGTGCAGAAATCACCCATCCCAATCTCTCAAAGGCAAAGTTGATCCAGGAGAGTAACTTATTGTTCAGAGCGTACAACCTGAACATAAAGCCTGAGGACACCAATGCTATAGAGGCAAGAAGTGTCTGGCAGCACCCATCAAAGAACATTGACTTCCATCTTGAAACTCTGTCAGATGCCCCAAAGGTAAGAAGTTTACCTAGGCTATGGCTACAAGGACCTTTCAAAAAGCTCTAAATGAAAGAAACCAGACACAGAATCATTTTAGAGGACCCATCAAAAAGACATTTGTCAATACTGATTGGCCTGAGAAGCAGCAACAAAGTACAACAATGTGTATCCCAGAAGATTTGGCACAGCAGAGGCAAGCACCAAACTTTGAGGTGCAGGCTGCCACCACATTTTTGCTACAGCCATCAAAAGTCAGGTCATATGGATTTGGATAGTCCTACTGACCCCATCTGCCCTTTTTGTGGTCAAAACCACCACATCCACACCTGTCCTCCAAATGGTGAAACTGTTAAATGTATAACATGCACCTGTTGAGCAACATCAAAGCACTGTTCAAGGTCAACCATCCCAACTTTGTCCAACACCCCAGAAGCCCAACATGCCCAACACAAATTGCAGCAAGCGTCCTACCTCACAACCCCAGAAGCTCACTGTATGTGGTGATTGTAGGAGCCTTCTTGATGAACACCTCTAACTGATAGAGCAATGTTTACAAGAGTTATCAAATTCACAAGACACAGCAGAATCATTGCAGCTTAATTGCTGCCACTTGAGATACATTACACATTCCCTCTTCAACCACAAAATGACTAACAAGTTTTCAATCTTAGCATTACAAGCCCCATATATCAATAGCAATGATTATGTACCACCCAACCAAGCAGGCTCTGATTTCATCACTTCCAGTAGCACTAGATGACAAATCAAGACCCACATGATCTCAACTTCCTTGTATCAAGCATATATAACCCATCCAGAACTCTGAGAGGATTTGAAAGATGAGATACACTGATGATAGACTTACCAGTAGATTTACAACTCCTACCATTAGTTGTAGGGACAGACTGCAACTTAGACTCCACTGTGTGGAACCCACTTCACCTTGACAACCACAAAGCCCTGGCAGACCAACTGGTTAAGCCTATGGCCAAATGGGGCAATTTCTTTAGATCCCCAACAGGATTCTTGACATTTGGGCTAAGCTCAGCTAACACAAGAGGCACCACCATTGACCTGGTAAAGGCAAACAAGACCTTTGACAATGTCACTTGCACCTGCCTGATTGACAGCAAACACATCACAAATCACTTATTCAATCCCCAATCATTGATCACCACATTTGTTGTAAGAAACACCAAGGTCATACCAGACATAGGTAAGGAAGGGGCAGGAAAAACTGGCACAAGGTCCAAACTGCCACCTTCATGACAAATTTATACTCTGTACTCTCAAAAATTAGAGAATGACAACCCAGAATGACACTGACAAATTGTACAGAAAACTCTGAGAATCAATCACTGCAGCTCTGGACACCAACTTGCCTAACAAGGGACCACCTGGAAAACACAAGCATTGGTGGGGCCCAGATGTTCTGGACTCTCTTAGGAAAGAGGCCAACAGATACCAACAGCAACTCCTCACAGAAAATACTGAAGAGAACAGGTTTGAGTACAAACAGGCTAGGAACAAATTCAAGCAAGCAATGGACATACAAAAAGAGGACAGTTGTAAGACCTACTTATTAACACTCAAACACAAAACACTCTTCCAATCAAAGAAATTTGATTTGAGGCGGAAACCCTCCTTGCTGGTCATCACCCTGAATTTGGTTAACAGAAAGGTGTGTTCTACAAAGAAGGAAGAAGCTGAATTCCTTTTTGTCCACAAGATGTGTTGCAGAAGCATCTTGTTGGATTTCAGCAGAGCATACTCAATCTTTTCCCATCCAGGACAAAAACACAAAAACAGAACCAAGAGTGCCACCCTTCTTTGATCTCATCGTGGAAAAGAACATCAAATTGGTCATCTCAGGCTGTCCACCCCTAAAAGCACTGGGAGCTGTCAGGGTTCATAATTGGGTATGGCAGAAGGCATAGGAATGGGTCAAGAACCAAATACAAACCCTCTTCCTCAAAGTCACCCAAACAAGCCTCATACCACAAGATTTGAAACGGGCTAGGACAATAATGCTCCCCAAGCCTGGAAATCTGGACTACACATCAACCACTGCTTACAGAACTATTGCTCTACTACTCATGCTAAGCAAGATGTATGAGAAAATACTTACAAAATGTTGTTATGTGGTATCCGAATAGAGACACATAATCCTTGTTTTTTGAAATATGATCTCATTATCTATGTATTTGTGATCTCATCTCCATGTGTGCTCATTTGTTATCTTTAAAACATTTGAAATGTTGTCATGGTTTCTATTTTGCTATTTGTCCTATTTGATATGTTTCTCTATTCTCATGTGTGCATTTTCTTAACTCTTAGCTATAATGTGTTTTCTTATATATAGTTGCCTATGAGTCTAGACGAGTTTGATCATCATGAATAAAAAACTCATCTGATTATCACTATAATAAAATTCCTCACTTACGATGTATTTGCTTCTTCGTAATTTAACTCACACAAAACATCTTCCAGAACAGGTTGAACACAAGCAACTCTTGCATGTGGGTCACTATGGCAGCCATCCTGACAAATCAGGCCACAAAGTACTAGTACATCTAGTGTTTTAAATCCAGAGGCAATGGAAAAAGGGTACGGTAGTTAAGGCACTCTTTGTAGATTTAAATTCTGCCTTTCCTTCTGTCCACCACCTGAATCTCCTCTCTATTCTTGAGAAGGAAGGTTTCGACTCAAGGATGATCCACCTACTTCAAAAAATCCTCCCAAATTGTCCAACCACAATGGCATCTAATGGGTTTGAATCAAACCCTTTTTTTCCTGATGGTCTTTTTCAAGGCTCCCCAGTCTCAGGTTTACTCTGCTTATTGTACAATAACAGGCTTCTAGAAACAACTGACAACATTGAGAATGCCACAGCTCTGACATTTGTAGACAATTTTGTTCTTCTCACAACAGCCCTGAAGAACCATCAACTCAAATTTCAAATGAATACAACAAAGCCATTTAAAATATCTCTTGTATTTAATGCCAAATGACTAGGAATCACATTCAACAAGAAACTCACCTTCAATCAACACCAAACTGATGTAATCAAAAAGAGCCAGAAGAGGGCTGGCTTTTCAGCATCCCTCTCAAAGACCAAATGGGGGGTGAGCCCAATACTAATGCGCACCCTGATGCCAACTACAGTGCACACCGCAATAGACCACAGTATAGCGGGTTGGTCCCCATTTGAGCTGCCGGCCTACTTCAACATACAACAACTAACAACAATCAACAACACCTGTGCCAGCACAGCCCTATGTGCCTTTCCATTGACACCAGTGGGGTTTTTCACCCATGACATCAACAAGATCCCACCAAAGGTCAGGCTTTGAAGTAAGATCATGAACTTCATGGCAAAATCATCAACAAATCCTTCCCATGCCCCAATCTACAACTTTGTGAAACCCAGACAAAACCCAAACTCAATCAGCCACCAAATTCCTCCAGCATCCTATCAGAGAGGAACTGGAGGAATACATACAACAAATAAAACTTGCCCCACCAACATCCTGACCCAACCCAACAATGACTCCACAGTTATTCCAGAAAACAAAGAGATAGCCAAAACAAAGCCAACAAATTATCAGCCACTCTTGAACATGTGGTTATATTTGCTGACAGATCACATATCTCCACCAGCACCACTGCAGCAGCAGCATGGTTCAAGAACACTAACCAGTCTCTATGTGCCAATCTAGGACCAGCTCAAACTCACAGTATATTCCAGGTCAAGTATTGAGGAGTCCAAATGGGACTCAGATTGGTGCCAAGGACTGCTGCTCCACACGCGCAATGGGTGACAGTCCTGCTGGACAATCAAGGAGTTATCAAAGATCTCAGATCAGACAGATCCCCTATCACAACTCTAGACAACATAAAGAGCACTGACAAACAAATGAATTGCCTTTATCAAGCTTTCCCAAGCCTTTGCATCACTATCAGGTGGTGCCTGGGCCATATGGGAGTAGACAGCGACAAAATTGTTGACAAAATTTCCAACAAGATGGCAAAGAAGAAACTTCCCAACACCTTCCAGGTCATGCCAACAATCACTAGTTTCTCACTGTCATAAAGGAATGGAGGACATGAAACACAAAAACCCTCAGCCCCAAAAAACCAAAAACGACTTGCTCATGAACCCAACACCACCACTCACCTCAAACAAATTTTGGATCTCAAAAAGCACAAGGTCACTGCAATACTGTAACTAAGGTCAGGACATGTGTGAGGGTTGGGTATTCTTTTGAATACTCAAGGCTCACTAAATTTTTTTTATATATTTATATATTTAGATGCTTATAATTTTATTTATTTTATTTCAATAGGTATAGTAAATACAAGGATAAAAAGGTAATATAAAGAAAAGGAGGAAAGAGAGATGAATTTAATTAAATGCAATTGGAGATTTATTTGATGAAAGCTGGATCCAAGGCTTTCCCTTAATCCTTATTATTACAGATTAAGGAGTGTTTTAAGATCACTACTCTGGTTGTCCTTAAAGTCACCAACTTGGGGTTGTTCTTGAGGTCACCAACCTGAAGTGCTTCTTAAGGTCACTAACCTGGAGTTGTTGAAGGTCACTAACCTGGAGTTGTTGAAGGTCACTAACCTGAAGTATAGTCTACTTAGGGGAAGTAGAGGATCCTGATGAAGGAAAAGGATATAACTTACTGTAGATGGGAACTCTAAAGTATATGAAGTGTTATCACTAGTCTTATTTATAAGACTCTTGATTGTTTACTTCAAAGGAACTTTTGTTAGTTCTTAAAAGTAATTGTTATATATATTTTTCTATGATGGAATTTCTTCTGAGGTTAGGAGAGGGGTTTATATATTCTTCTCTCTTAACCTAACTTTTGTGATATTTGCTTTTATCACTATTTTGGTTTGGATAGTGATTGCTAATTATTGGTTATGTTCATCATAGTTTAAGTTTGTTATGTGCTTTATTTAATATAAGCATATTTTAACTCTTGACACTGAGTTATGAGGTGTTCTTATGTTTTATAGGTTCTTACATCTATGTTACATATATGTTACATACTGTTTTTAGTATGTACATATATGTAATTATGGTTTTTTAGGGCTTTATTATATTCTTGGTCATCCTTTGAGTGCTTGTATATGTGCTCAGGGTTGACAACATGTCCACCTTAATCTTTCTGTATTTGAGTTCAAGCAGCAGGGAAAGCTAGGATGCACCAGCCAAGGGTGTGTGGATACCATTGACCAGTTTCTATTCACATGCAATAGATTCAACAAAGAATGTCAAAAGCTAGCAGAAACACTCAAACCACTTGATTTAATCCCACTCAAAAAGTCCATCTTGCACCAGCCAATGGCCCTTGAAGCCATATTAACATTTTGCAACAACCCCTGGCGGCTTAAATGTTGCTGGATGTGGCCAAACATCTCAAATGAAGAAATACCTAGTGATAGGAAACCCATGGAAGAATAATCCTTCCATCTCCCATCTTTTAGTGCCTCATATGCCCATCCATTACAAAAAACATGTCTAACAGTTGCAATAGCCAACAGCAACCTTTTGCCTGACACAGCCAGAGGGATTTTACTGGTGCTGGAAAACATACAGTGCTTGATAGCCAAAAGGCTCAAACAGCACTCAAAGCGATGAAAGAAAAAAATCATCTCTATTTGTGACTGGTATGTAATCCATTTGTCTCATTTCAGATTCAATCTACTTACATAAACTCACTCTTGATTCTTCATTTCATGATCAACTATTTTTTGATCTTTTATAATTTACAACAAGGTAGAATTGGTAGATTCAAATCTTATTGCAATCCAACTACAATCTAAGATTGAATGGCTTCAGTTAAGTATGTTCAGATCTCTATCTAAGTACATACCCATTGGAAAACTTGAGATCAGAACAATCATCTTGAATGCAATCTAGATATATCCCAAGAAAAAGATGGCAAATGATTAAACTCAATTTGATTTGACGACCTTCCTTTCTTGAAGGTGATCATGATGGATGATTTCATTATGATGAATTACTTGAAATCCAAATGATAAAATCAAACAATTTAAACCAAACTTCAAACATTCCTTGATTTGACAAACTGATAAAAGAATCTTTAAAATTTCTGAAACTCATGATTAATCACATCAATCCAACCTTATTAAATTTAAATACTTTTGTTTCAGATCAAATGTCGAACACGAAATCGTTTACCCATAGGTACTTTTGGATTAGGATTCCCATCCGGTGCACCTGTCGCACATGCTCCAGCTAAGACACATATCTTCTTTTGAGCTGTTTCATTTGGATGAGTGATCACACCTGATTTAGAATTAAATAAACAATCTAAATATGATTCATAACATGAAACATATTCTGGACCTGGATTCGATTTTTCAAATTCATCATGTAATTCTTTCACTTTGGTTTGATAATTTGGATCTGTGGGTACGAGTTTGGCTAAACCAGATTGTTCGATACGAGCTGCAATCTTAGGTGGAAGGACGCCGTAGATCTATAAATCCAACCAACATTTCTCAGTATCATCCTACATCTTACGCTTCGATTCTGAAGCTTATATCAGATTCAACTCAGAAGAAGCACTAACCTGTTGAATGTATCCATAGATAATCTGTCGTACTGATGCAGCTGGTCCATCGGGCTATGGATTCATGAATCAATCATTAGCTTTTCATTTAACTCATTCTTGAGAGAACGAGCTATGCTTACCTTTGATAAACACTGACTCTCTGTAGCTTTTGCAGCAGCAGATTGAGGATCAGACATTCCGATGATCAAATCCAAACAATCCGCCACTTTTTCAACATATGTAGACTAAAAAAGTCACAATGGATGGATGGGATTGATAATCGATCAGATCTCATCCTCAAGTAAAGCTTATCAATCAACCTCATACCTCACTACCGGCATTAGATGAGTAAATCGATTGAGCAGTGTCCGCCAATGCGTTACGAAAGTATTGATCATCAGGATTCTTGGAAAGTTTGTCTTTCAGGTAGGCATCTGCAATCTTGTGAATCGAACTCAGTACGTTTGGTTGAAGGTATCCTACAAACTGAAGTGAAATAACTCAGGTCAAAAGAATTCCAAGAGATCTGATGAATGAAGAAGATTTAAATGAAATGAGAACTAACTTGGTTGACGATGGTGATATACAATGATCGAAGGTCTTCATACACACTCGTCTCACTCGTCTCTCGATTACAACTCTCAGTAGCTTTTAATCTTTCTGAATAGGTTTGATTAGCTTTACTAGCGACTTTTCTAAAACATCTTTCTGCATCTTCAAGTGCTTTGATCAGTTCACTACTGACTGCTAATTCGACACTTTGAATAGCTGATTTCACTGAATCGTAAAAGTTTTGTTCTCCAGTGAAGATCGGATTGAAGGCTGAGCTTAAGGCTTTCACGGCGTGTTCGAGGATACTTTGGGGGATCACATCGTCACCAAAGGTTTTAAGAACACTGCGCATGATCTGAAAGATAGGTTTACCAAAGCGCGAACATGCTCAGAAGAGGATTCTGAAGAACTCACATCTGCAACTCCAGTGATTGACATACCATTCTACCAGTTCAATGTACCCAAGGAGGTGTGTGAAGAGTCAAACCCGATCAATATATCATCACACAGTCTGATCACCAAAAACATCAAGTAAGGTGACGAACCAAGACACAAGATTGGGAGTCGGTCAATCCTCCTTGTTGGGTCAATCTAGCAAGACACGCCTTGAGATCTTTGAAGTGAAGAGCTCCATCGGTGGTAGATAACATCTTATCAGCCACTTCATTCACACTTTCAAGTGTTTTATTAATAGAATTAGCCATAGCATCCAATCTATCTTGTGATGGATGGTCTCCTAAGTTTCCATCAAGATGATAGTTCAAAGCTACAATCAGAAAGCCGCATCAGTTTCGAGAACTCATTCAACTAAGCAAAATGAAGTGTTTCGCTTGAACTGATGGGAATAGAAAGGGAATCAAAACTGACTATTTTTAACGATATCTTCAAACATCTGTGCGGTTTCCTGAGCTGATTGTGTATTTGAATCACCACCTGAACCACCTAATTTGATACTTTGCGCAAAAGCTTCAATCGCTGCATAAACATCATATTTCATTTGATACACTACTCCTTTATGAGTTGATGAGATCACCTGAGCACCTCTTTGAACTTGAGGAGATTGATCATCAGCAAAAGCCAAAGGATTAAGAAAAGATAAAAGGATCGCTATGCCATAAAGCTTCCACATCGTCTAAAATCAGAATGAGTGTATGATTTGGTTTCAAATGAATGTGAATTAGACTATTAATAAGAAACTGTTCTTTTCGAGTTTGATTGTTCGACAATAGAAAAAGATGGAAAGGTTGAAGTTGGATGTTTGTTTGTTTTATTCAAGAATGAAAGAAAATTAAAAGGAAGGTAATGTAAGATCAAGATTGAGTACGATGGAAAAAGAACGAGAATCAAGTGGTGATGATTTGAAATCGTTTGAAAGACAAAGCACTTGAAGTTTACCGAACTGGAGATCTTTTGACTCAACCCCAAAAATCTTCAGCAGCATGTACGTGTTTGTATATTCGAGTGCACAGAGCGAAGTGAATAATCTCAATTTAGATTACCATTTGGAATCTGAATCACGATTAGATTACACATAGGCTTCTTGGGCTTCAAGCTGACAAAATCGGCTTGCTGCTCATAAACCGTTCTGAACTAGCCTGAACTACTTAATGCGGGTAGATTCACAGAGATTCATATTTATGATTCTGTGAAACGTTTTGCGAAGCTCAAGTCGATTGTATCTTGTATCTGTTGAGGAATATTTTTTTTTCTTCTCACAAATTGTAAGTATATTTTGCGGTGTTGGAGAGGATTGGGTTGCAGAGTGAATGAAACTTCCCCAATCGGTCCCCATGTATCAGCCACCTAGGAAGAAGACCAAGGAAGAGTGAAGGTAAACACCAAGTACCTATGTCCGCACAGGAAGACTAATCAGACGACGTGATGCGTAAGTTGACTGTGATGCCACGCGTTGCTTGCATTCTTCACGACTTCCATGCTCGCGATCAGAGCATGGGAACATCTGACTTGGCTTTCAATGATCCACCAGAGCGAAAGATCGAACAGAGTCAAAGCAAGCGAAAGATTGAAGAAAGTCCATCAAGGTGATCTCAAATATCACGAAATACGTCGCCTACAAGAGAGTTTGAAGGAGCGCGGTCGCCCCGCCCAGGCGCGCCCAGGCAGACAAGAGTCAACCTGTATGCGATGTTTGTTCTGCCGTGTGATCATTTCTTAACACTTGATTTGCCTACCAATAAAGTCAAAGTTGCATGTGTTAAGTGAGCTATCTTATCCAAGCTCAAGAAGAATTACAATCAAAGACTGAGGTTATCAAGCTGAATCACTATGAACATATTAAAGAACAAAAGAAGAGTCAGGCAAGCATGATTGGCACGGCAGACAATGGCACTTTGATAGCATACAAATCCAACAGGACCAATTAAAATGAGGAGAGAACTTAAACAAGATTTTCAATCCATCCGGGTTGGTGTGACTAGAAATTCTGTGAAGAGTACTGTAAGAAGAAGCGCCAACAAGAGAAGATGAAGCTTGCTTGCTGGTAGTCATGTCCAGTTCAAGTACGCTGTCACAAAATGTATCTTATAAAATTGCAATGAGTACCTTTCAATTAGAGAACAACCTTTGAGTAATGTTTTTCCAAGGTTGATTACCTCGTGCCATTGACCTTTGGCAAATAATGAAAAAAATGTCACCTCACCTGGCCTGGTGGCTCAGGTCGGCATGCTAAAATGTCAAATTTGTGACATTCGCCAACAGGTCTCCGACATGGACCTGGTCCTGGTGGCGAAGCTCTTACAATCCAATGTATAGTGTAGTTCATGAGCTATACAATAAATGAATCCAGGATGCACCTTTGGCCATCAATCTACCGAGTAATGAGCTTCAGAATGGTCAGTTTGAAGATTCAATAGGGTACACGTCGTACGATACAAGTCGTAGACTTTCAAGTTGAACATCAGAAGGAAGTCAGATTCAAAAAGACGCACACGAAGGGAGGACAAGAGGACGTCACTGATTAAGGTTCTCAATAATCAGGCTGCGCAGAAGTATGCGCTGTAGTGGTAACGAAGCCTAACGAAGCTATATAGTAAACAGCATATGTACTTGAGTGCAAGGAGACATAGTTTTCCTACCACTGATATGTTGAGCTTGTTGGCAGTGATATCCAAAGAAGAGACTGTCAGAGTCGTAAGGGAAGGAAACGAGGTCAACGCCGCGCTAGACCAATTTCTCTGCCTTCGTCCTGTGTCATGCAGTTGTCCTTGGTGAAGTTTTTGTTGGCATAGCTTACGAGATAACGCGTTTTCGATACATATAGAAGTCGGTAATGGCTGAGTCTTCGAGGTCTTCACCATGTTGAAGTGAATCTAAGTGGGCACATGTTTCCTTGAATGATTGTATGCACATAATTGAACAAATTTTGCTGCTTCATACCTCTAGAAAGCTGATCAATCGTAGGATAGCCTTATGGCACCTCGAAGCACAACTCAAAAACACGGATCGAATGGAAACAGATAGAAATGTTCTTCAAACTTTGTAGAGTCTTTGTGATCGATCAGGTATCTGAGGCCGAGAGGATGCGAGGCACGTACTTACTTGCACAGGGTAGAACCGACGGGGAAGGGACATTTACGATCGACAAATTGTTCATTGGCCACTTTCAAACGAAATGGAATGGGTATGATCACTCCTTTTCAGACGATTTGAAATCCTCCTTGTTTACAAAGAAGCTTCGATTTCTCACTGGCGCTGAAAGTGTGAAATTTCTTGACCTTTTGATGGACGACATCAATCGGCCTTTGTGCGTTTGCCCTTGTTTGTCTCGACAATTATCTAGCACAAGTCTCTCGCTGAGGCCTCTAGCGTAGATAAATCAATCATTCGATTTTCTAGCCTAACATTTTTTTGCCTGCGTCTGAGACGATAGATTGGATCTGTGTTTGATCGACAGCGCAATTGACCACTAGTATCATCCAGCTGATTCCTCCAGCAACTCTGTTTCGGCGTGATCGCTTCACCCTTAAGCTTTACCCGTGAGTTGGTGTTTCTCAACCTCGATATCCTGCTCTTTCTATCAATCATTCGTCATTCGAAACAATTTTCTAGTTTCGCTCCTACATTCTCCACCTTTTAGTTCCTCGGTCAATCTGTGTTTGCAGTCGATCAATTCACATCCTCGTGGTTCTCACCTCTGTGAAACATTGCATCTCAACCATCAAAGTACGAAACACCAGCCCATCTGATTGAACCTACCAAATCTTTCATATACACGCCACTGTCGACTCTATGTCGAGAGCCCTTCTGTTTATTTACTAAGCGATATTATCACATTCTTTCCGATTGACCATTGGGTGCATACCAGTAGTCTATCCAACTTACAGCCAACCGCCGCTACCACCTTCTTTCAGCTCGTTCATTTCACTCTCACATTCGACTAGAAGTCTTTTACCACTCTTTTCACATTCATGGCGCTCAAGGCATCGGTATCGAAGCAATCACTCATTTCTTCTGGAACTGATACGAGTGAAGTCGGTGATGATTCTTCGGCTAAATACACATCCAGCTCTGAAAAATCTTCCACTTCGTCTCGCAAGCCTAAGATAAAATCTCACGATTGGATACACGAGAAGGCTACCGAGCCTCACTCTGAATACTCCAGTCATCACGGACATGAGCATGCAGCAAGCCAGATCCCATTGGAAGATGACTCTCACATGCCTTGTATGACATTCAGGGCTATCCTTATCGGTTTATTTGTTAGCTCAAGTGCTGCTGTCATTCAACAATTTTTTCTTGTGAGTCCAGATGCTATCAAATGGGTTTGATGGCCATGATGTTGGATTCCTGACTAAAGCTATTTCTGGTATGAACCAAAGTTCAAACCATCTCAATCACAAGTTCAACCTCTTTTTCTACAATTGGCATGTCTTTTCATTGGTCGTGGTCTGGAAAATGTTTCGGGGCCTACGTGGTGGAATCCTGGGCCATATTCTCTGGTGGGTTCATCACGCTAAGTAAATCATCCACCAATCAGTCCCACGTAGCTGAATCCATTGTTTTTGGAAATGTAGAAGGAGAATGCACTGAGTTCGATAATGGCCACAGCCGCTGCTGCTGGAACACTTGCAGTAGAAGTGAGTGGTATGACTTCTCTATTCAAGATTTTACAGTAAGGATTGACTCGGATTATTGTGAACAGATGATTGCAACGGAAGAACTTTTTGAAGATAGACCTTTTCATTATGGAACAGCTATGGCCATCATGCTGTAAGTTTCATGTTCTATCGTACTCTTAATAAGCTAAGGTCTCCTACAAGAAAAAAAGTCTGAAAATGGGACCTATAATCCAGGAGTTCGCAATTGATAGGCTACGGATTTGCTGGAGTCCTGAGACGACCTTTGGTGTACCACAAACATGCGGTTTTCCCGTACGTGAATCCCAATGCGAATACAATGATGGATCTAATTAATTTACTCGACTTTTAAATCCTAGTGCTGTTCTACCATCAGTCGCTTTGTTTCATTCCTTCCATGATCGAAGTGATTTGGTTGAGAAACAGCTCAAATTTTTCAAGCGTACTTTTTTCGGAATGGCTATTTGTAAGTTTAGCTTGATGGACTATTGTGTTCTCGTTCTCATGAATCTGATCTGTTTGGCCATAGTCGAATTATTTCCTCAATATATCGCACCCACGCTCCAAGGTATCAGTCCATTTTGCATACGTTGGCAGCGTAGCGAGTCGATTACTCGTTATTTCGGTGGCGTTCTTTCTCAAGAAGGTTTGGGGTTGGGCAGTATCTCTCTCGATTGGAACGCTGTTGGAGCGCTGGGACCGCTTTACACACCCTTCGCAGCGCAAGTAAGCAGTCCTTTTTGCTTTAACTTCTCCGCGTCTGCGGCTACATTGAGGGATACCTCTGACTGCTTATCTACTTAGGTCAACGAATGGGGTGGTATTCTGCTATCTTTCCTATTCTTGACCATCGGCTACGAGAGATCTTGGTTTTGTGAGTACAATTGACGGCGGGGATCCATATATAAGATCATGCCATCAAATTCTGACAATCCATCCCTTCCTTGACTTATTGTGATTTCAGCCGGTGGAAAGGAACATGGGTTCCCTTTCTTGAATTCGCAACTTCTCACTTCCGAAGGTCAACGCTACAATCAGACCGCAATCATCAACGAAGATGGTAGTGGCAACTGGGCAAAGATCGAAGAGCTCGGGGCCCCATACTTTGCCACTTCCTACGTCCTCACCAACATAGCTACCAATTTGGCCGTTGGAGGTGCAATCACTCATTGTCTGTTGTGGGGTTGGAGCTCGATCTCTAGCGCTTTCATGTTCAGAAGAGAGATGAAATCCGAAGATGTGGACCCCCATTGGACTGTTTGCAAAAAATATACCGAGGTCCCTATTTGGTAATTCATCTTTTTATAATTTTTCTGTAGCACTTGAAACAAATCTAACATGATCACAGGTCATATCTGGCAATTTTATGTTTCTCAACCTCGGTTGCGTTTTTGGCGGCTTCATTAACAACCTCTGGACTGAGCGCAAGTGCATTAAGTATGGCTTTAGTACTTGCTGCTGTGTTAGTCATTGCGGCGGCTTTTCTGAGAGCCACGACTGGAGCGATGTTGGAAGTCGAACCGGTGATCCAGATGATAGGGTAATTTTTTCATTCAATTCCGTCAATTCATATTGAAACTGATTGAAAATTTGATGACCCTTCGTTACTGGATTGTAGTGGTGTAAGTTGGGTTTGATAGATACCCTTTTTTAACTTCCGATACTGATATGATCGTACATTTTCAAAATAGCTTGTTTATCCATCAGACGCTTTTGGAAACATGTGGTTTTGTACCTAGTACGTCGCCTTTATTTAATCCCTGAACTTACATCCTAGTACTAATTCATGATATCTCGCCTCAGTGGATCCGCAACTGTGTCGCAATCAATCAGTATGCTTCAGGTACGATTCACAGAAATGTTTTGATTGATGAATCACTCATCAACGTGCTCGATCCGAAACCTTATCCTAGGATTTAAAATTAGGAATTTACCTTCACTTACCTCCGGTTTGTCGTATAACCTTACTGATCATCACCTATCTCTACTGATATATTTATCTTCCTCATAAACCATTTTGAAAACCAAACAGATCAATGTCTTCACGGCGCAAATCATTGGAACGTAAATACCTCAGTCATTCATCATCTTTCAATCTCAATTGATCTCAATGCTGAATGTCTTCAAAATGGATTGATTTGGTTCAACTTCAGGGTTTCTGGGGTAGTTTTCAATTATTTGATCATGAGCTTGGTCGTCAACACCAATCGAGAAGTCTTACTTTCTCAGTACGGAAGTCACGTTTTCACCGGTGTGGCTTTGGAAGACTTTCAAACTCAAGCTGTCAGGTAAGTGTGGTAGCCTCATGTGTTACTGTATCCCTTATATAAGATGAATCCATTCCAGAGTGTATACGGGGTTCTGACTAAACTGGTTCTTATCCAGTTGGGGTATATTCGCTCGAAAGCTATTCACGATTGGAGAGAGATATGTAATTATTCATCCATTGGTAATTCCTACATCCCTAGCACTGACATCCTTTTTTTGGAATCAGGTGGCTGTACCAGCTTCTCTTGGTGTTGGGCTTTTATTACCCATCCCACCCTATATTATGCACAGGATATGGCCCAGCCTAGGTTTTAGGTTAATCAACGTACCATTGATCTGTGGATCTTTTGCTTTTACACTAAATCGTAATTAACAAATATCCACTCTGAAACTTCCAACATGACCTAATAAAGACTTCTTTGATATGATCAACTTTTAGGTGCAAATGCGGCTTTTACAATGGCAGTCATTGCTGGATTTCTATCACAGTTCTATGCAAGAAGATATAGACCAAGATGGTAAATGACACGATCTTGACTTTTCGTATTTCTCAAGTTCAAAGACATCACTCTTTTTTGTGTACTTATAAACATTATTCATTCCTTTTTTTTCAGGTTCTACAAGTACAACTATATCTTGAGTGCAGCACTTGACGGTGGAGCACAAGTGGTAAGTCAAATGTATAATCGTGAATAGAACAAGAATCAAAGCTGAAGTATTCTCTTCTTTCTCATTTTTCGGTTTAAAGACCGCTGTAATCCTTGGATTTGTTGTTGAAGGTGGTGCTGGTTGGAAACAACTTGAATTTCCTCAGTTGAGTATATGAAAACTCATTTTATGTTTATTTTAAATTTTATTGAAACATGTTTTGCTAATTGATTTGATATTCAACTGAACAGTTATTTCTTAAATCCTAGAGGTAACCCATTTGAACGTCGTGCACCTGATTATTGCTATCTCAGTGTCTTGCCTGAATGAATTCTATCAATCATGAAGTTCAAATGTGGAGTTTATATAGGTTTGATGAAACTCAATCACTCTATATCTTTACCTATATAAATCTACACTAAAATTACACTTCAAAAAATTAGTAAATAGGCAGTCTTTCATTCTTTCTTTTTCTGTTGTATTTCAGCTTCTCAATCCTTTTGAAGTTCCGATGACAATTCGTAATCCCATATGAACCTGAAATGGACTCAGTTTATCAGTAACACATATGCCTTTCTTCTTCAGTTCTTCTGTCAGAATCAGCCCTTTTCATATCCAGACCCCTAAACTAACTCTCCTTGATAGATGTGATTATTTCACAAGAGAAACAAAACTTGAAATAATCAGAGTTGAATCAAGCTTACAGACAACAAGAGAAATATGAAATGTTTTCATTTGTAAGTAATGAGGATGATGCTTCTTGATCCTTTTCTTCAATTTGACATGAACTCTACTGATCTTCAACAAGAAAGTTCAAATCCTACTACATCTTTTCAAGCCCTATAAGATAGAAAGTTGTAGTTAATGACCAACAAAACTATCACTAGTCTTCTGAGTCTCCAGTCAGCAGTTTGATTGCCTGAGCTGTGCTTTCTCAAATCCAAGTCCTGCAAGCAGAGATATTGTAACAGGAGTTGATTCTATCATTTTTTTCATATTTGATTCCCTGTTGAGCATCAGCATCACACACCTGGTCCCAGTCCCAGAAGGCCAAAGTTTGGTGTTGGATCTCTATCCTGTAGGTTTCTAATGATGAAGTGCCTCTGTACTTCTTGAGGAGTGCTTTGCCCTAAGCTTGGAGAGACATAGTTGGACCGCTCAGGATCAGAAGGATGAAGCAAACTAACAAAAAGTTGATGATGGTAGTGAAATTTTTAATGATCCAACAGGAGAACTTGATATTTTGAACAAAATCATTCTGAGTATAAAAGTTCAAAAGGTATCCTACTATGAAGAAGAATAAATCTCAAAATAGATCAAGAAATTTCTTGAAAAACATGCTTTAGCCTTTCTGATAATCTGAGCATCTTTTAGGCAACTCCACTATGTATATCTGGCCAGTATGTTGGATGTTTTGATTGTCTTAGCTGCCTGACTTTACAATTTTTGGTAAACCAGATCACAGCTACTCAATCGTTACCTTTGCAGACTTGGATCTTGGCAACCCAGCTCTTCATAAGGTTTTAGAACACAAATCCCAAGCTCATGGCCAATATGAAATGTCTCTTATCAATGATACAATTTTTAACCAAAAATAGATAGGTTTCCAAAAAACCCCATCAGTGATCCACAAAGTATCAGCATTCCAAATTGAAGATCATCAAGACATGGATTTGGTTATTTTTCTAGTCAGCCAAACTTCTTCACCATCATTCAATAGGTCTCCCCAAGCAGTTGAACATCTCTCAGTTAAGATGATAGGTTCAATACTATCCTTACAAAAGATACAGAGTTGAAGTTGAGTATGATCAAGTGAGTTGAGTTGATTTTGAAAGATATTAGTGATCAAATCAAACACTTTTCCAGTGGAAGTTTTCTGTAAATGATTTTCAAATATTGATCAAATTCAGTACGAGATTCATTAGGAGATTAAAAGATAAACAAATTGATGGACTAACCTTTGGGAACCACAGAGGTTTACCAAGTTTGACTTCATGATCACAACAATCTTTCAAATTGATCTCATCGAGATTGAGATCTTGAATAAGAACGTTTACAGTACCGTACCAACGCTCATTAAGAGGTACATCACCTTCCTTCTTCTTCGGATCACCACAAGTTGCACGTTTTTTGAGTAGCATGAGCTGAATAGCTGGACTCAGTGGTTTCTTTGTCGCTGAGATTGTCGGTTTGAGAGGAGTTGTCTGAGAGGTTTTAGGGAGATGTTTGTCGAGTAATTCTTTGGCTCGGGCGGTACGTTGAAGTTGTGCTGATGTTGCAGTAGTCGTAGGAATTGGAGTATGTGAAGAAATCAAGTGATCGATTGAATCGAATGAGAGATGATGATTGGATTGGGAAACCGTTGAGAGTGTTTTGAGATCGGCAGATGGACAGTGATGAGCAAAGACTGGAGCATGATCCTTACAAAATGAAGATTGACAAGATTGACAAAGTAAAGGAAGGAGATCTAGAGTGTTACAATCAGGCAAAGAACAATGTTGACCAGAATTGAAGAGTGAATGTGGTGGATTGGATTGATTCATGTTGACTCAAATCCAAACTGTTCATTTCATCAAACCTTTCAAATTCTTAAAACCTTTGATGACGTCACTAAAAATGACCCACTTCACATACATATCATCTTTCACAAAGCTGTCAATCGGGTGGCTGCGGGGTGCACAGTCCTGACCCACAAGCCAATGTGTGTGTGTAATTCATTGTGAAACTTCCAATGATCCATACTTGGTGATCCAACCTCAAGACCTTCTTTGATCCTTTCTTTCTTTCTTTTCGAATCATGGAATTCTTAAAACTCAAACCAGACACACATCCTCGTCTAACACGTTCTGATGCTGAAAGATCAGAAAGTAGATATTGGAGAGCTTTCAAGGTAAAGTTTCTGTTGTTTTTTTTCTCCTTTCAATTCTCATCTATTCCAAAAACTCTTTCTTACCTTTTCTTTTCTTCTTGATTTTTTAAATTGATTCAATACTTTTTTGAAGAATCCAGTCTTCGTTAAATCATATGCACCCATCTCTCATATTACTTTTTCAATTAAATCACCTCATAGGTTTTGTATCAGTTCAGGAACTAAAATTCAAATTTATTCACCCAAAACTTTAAGAGTCGTCAAGACCATCTCACGTTTTCAATTACCCGTTAGATTTTCAGATATCAAATTAGATGGAAAACTGGTGATCTCTTCAGATGATTCGGGTTTGGTTCAAGTCTTTGATTTAAACTCTCGTGCAATCTTACGTTCATTTCAAGATCATAAACAACCTGTCCATGTCGCTCGTTTCTCTCCTTCGTCTTCTTCAATCCTTACTTGCTCAGATGATTCTACCGTACGACTCTTTGATTTAGCTACTTCTAAGACCCTTCGAACTTTTATCGGTCATTCAGATTATGTTAGAGCTGGAAGTTTTATGGCACCTAATTTGGTTCTCTCCGGTGGTTACGATGGTAAATTGAATTTATGGGATGACCGGATAAACGAAAATAATGGTTTGGTTTGGACTCTCGATCATGAGGAACCTATTGAGAATATCTTGATTCATCCTAGTGGTACATTGGGTGTTTCAGCTGGTGGACCGGTAGCTAGAGTTTGGGATCTTTTGGGTGGAAGTGGTAATAAACAGAATCTCGTCAGTCTCAGTAATCATCAAAAGACAATCACTAGTTTGAGTTGGGCAATCGGTCCTTGTGATGGTGATGATGATCTTCGAAATCCTACTCGGCGGCTTTTGTCTGGTGGTTTGGATGGATTAGTCAAAGTTTATGATCTTTCGACCGGTTCTTACAAAGTTCGACATACAATCCGCTATAGCTCTCCAATCTTATCAATGGGTGTCTCTCCTGATGATGGAACACTGGTAGTAGGCTGTACGGATGGTAGTCTGAGCATTCGAAAACGACAACAGAAGAAAGTGGAAGCTCAGCGTCTTAAAGCTGCTAAAGACAAACAACCATCAATAGGAATGTCTCTGAGCGGAGCAGTTGGATCTGAAACTGTATGGGATCAACAGGATACTCATCTGATGGAAGAGATGGCTCGAGCGGGATTGGATAGTAGCAATGAAGAAAACCCACGTGAAGCTCTTGAAGGAGCCGATCCCGGCCAGCATGTTGTCCAAACAACTGTACCTGTGCCCGAGACAACAGTCACGAAACGGAAACGGAAACAAAAACTACAAGTATGGGATCGAATGTTAAAATCATTTAGATATGGCGATGCTCTGGATTCTGTCTTGACTCCTGTAAGATGAATATCCCTCTCCTGGACCTTTGCATGGTTTCAGTACTCATCATCTATCACTCGATTTGCATGCTGATACGTTTCACTCGCGCTCTTTGTTCAGGCAACCCCTCCTAATATCACCTTTGCTCTATGTCGAGAACTGATTCATCGGGATGGGCTACATCAAGCTCTTTCTGGAAGGGATGAAGTCAGCTTAGCTCCAATCTTACGTTTCTTGACAAGATATATCACCGACCCTCGATGGTTTAACATTGGATCTGATGTGATGAAATGTATCATGGGTAAGTGATCCTATCAAGCTCCAAATCCTCCATGGATGTCCAAAGTCAAATCGACTGAATGAGTTTTCATTTTTGAAATCTCATCTTTAGAACTCTATGAACCAGTCTTGGGTAAATCAGATGTGATCGATAGTTTGTTTAATAAACTTTGGCATAGAGTGACAGATGAAGTTAAATTACATTCGAAATTGTTTGAAATCAATGGTCAAATCGAAATGATTTTAGCGAATTTTTGATTGAACGGGTTGGATCAAGATGGGAATGGGATTGAATTTTTTTCTCCTTTTTTGGTTTTTTGCACATTTTCTTATACCTATGTTTTGCAATCTCTTTTTTTTTGTTTGAAATTTCAATTATTGATTGATATATATATATTTCTTGGATCATATTGGGATTATCTAAGTTGATTTGGTTTCTTGCTTTTCCGGTCATTAGGTTTTATGAGTTGAGCTGAGATTTCAAATTGCTCAATCCATCAAAAAAAAGAACTCTTTTGCTGAAAAGCTTCAGGAGAAGTGATTTTGATCATCTGTTGTTTTTTAAAAGATTTTTTTGTTTCTCTGAGGGAAAAAGGATGGTTTAATTTGAGTTGAACCTCAGTTGAGCTTCTCTAGTCATATGAGTGTATAACCTGGTAATGCCTAGTGTAATACTTCGTCTTTTTATTTATAGTCATGTAGATGTTATATGTACAACGTGAGGGCTTGTGAGTTTATGAGGAAAATGTGGCTCGTACAAGTGAGAGAATCACCTAAACCTATTCTCAATTTCCTATATATATATATATATAAAACGTACCCATCTCCTCTGACTTCTTACCTCATAATTCTCTTTTTTCCGATCTTTGAAAAAAAGAAGTGAGGTAAGATAAATTTAATTTCACTTATCTTCTTTCTAATTCTTCTCTGTTTAAATGATACTTGATAATCGGTTTGTTTTTGAAATTCAATCTTCTCCTCCAGATCAGTTCATCTCACTTTAAACTTCTTCTTTCATATAGACATATGTTTTCTTGTGTTGTGATGCTTGTTTGTGTCATGGGTTAGTTTTCGTTCTTGAAAAACTTTAGAACGAGTTTCCTTCATCTAATCAGGTGCATGTCATCAGATCCTTTGCAGGTGCTACAATAGATACGGTGTTCTCAAACACTTCGCATACCAGACATCTTTAGCTTGATTGTTTCTTTCTTACCAAATGATTTCTGATCAGGATCATCTTAATTAAACCTCAACTTATTCAACTTATCTTTTCAAAAATATAAAAAATTCCATCTCAATATCACAAAAAAATGATTGTAAAACTCAATTACAAAGCAAAGAAATTGTTCATCTTTCCCTTTCACTTTATCTAAAAAGAAAGTAATTATATATCCATCACCACTTCTTTAAAACTTAAACCTTCTGCTAAACCTTTTGTATCTTAAGCAAAGAAGAAAACAATTTGCAAAATCCGATTAAATAATTAAAAAAGGAGACCTTAAGAATTACTATTCAATCCACCAAAACAAAACAAAACTCTTTAGTATGTTGCCATCAGAAGGTTTCAATAAACTGAGCTTTTTGAATAACCCCGGTTCGAACTTATTCATGTCATGCGTTCTTCTGAAAAACGCCTGATCTTCACTTTTAATCATTCTTGATTCAAACCTCTCCAATATCCTTCAAGTAAGATGCAAATGGATACCTTAGATAACCATGTGCTATCAACGCCCAAAACAACCTTCATAAGAACAACTATAAAATCCTCTTCTCTGATCCCAACGCTTATGATTGATAAAAACTATCCGTCAAATCAACTTTCAAGGTTCTACAAAACAAGTAGACAAAAACATATCATCAGTCAAAATGAAAGCTCTACACTCAAAAAGGCATGAATTTGATGAACCTAATCTCTAATTACTTACTCGCATTACTTGATTTATTCCTCTTATGTTTATTAACCCAAGATCCCAAACGAGGAGGTTGATCATCAAAAAGACTTGAGATCCAACGTTTAGACTGCCTACCAAGATTAGAAAACACGGAAGTGATTGTGATGGGTTGATGAGTCACTGGAGCTGATACCGGTGCATTAGGCTGATCAAAATAAAAGGCTTGATATGAGCGTGTCATGTGAACAGATGGGGGAAAAGATCATGATACTCACTGGTAAGCTTGATGCAGGATTGGGATTAGGAGAATGACTTCTACTCTGGGTCATGAGTCCCAACTCTTCCAAATCAGTAGGGGGACTCGCACTATGTATCACAGTGGTATCAGATTGAAGTGTGGAATCCGTACGCCCTATAGGTTTTCGATCCATTGTTGATTCATCGATCAATAAATGTGTGATGGTTTCGTTCTTCTCTACTGTCTGAATCTCTTTCTTTAATTGTGAGAATACAAAATTTGGCCATTGAGATCGAATCATGGGTTCTCCTAAAGTATCTAACCATAAATCTGGGAACGCTTCATCCACATTCACAACCGTTACTGAACGTAAGAGGGGGGCAATGGGTGGGGGTGGGGGTGGCGGGGTGTCGATCAGAGGTGCGGGTTGGTCATCAGGTTTGAAAGATCGAACAGATTGTGCAGGAAATTTGCTACGTCTGTGTCGGTTGATTGTACGTCGCTTGTATTGATTCACAGTGGTAGCTGCACTTCTCACAGTAGACATACTAGTGCGAGGTTGTGGTAATTCGATTGGCTCAGGTGCAGTGAGCTTGGTTTCAAGATGTTGGGAGGAAGAAGAAAACCCCGAGGCAACAAAATCAGCCCAAGATGTAGTGGGTGCTGGTGGGGATGAAGCTGCGGAAGCTTGAGAGATGGTATTAGGTCGAGGTATCTCTGGCTTTGTTGACAGAAGGACTCGAGAGGAACAACTGTGTTCATAGAGTGTAGTAAGAGGCAAGGGTTGATGTGGATGAATCGGTGACACATCAAGCGAAAATGATCGAGGTCGGCCTACTGTAGAACCTTTGGAAGATGGCGAAAGAGGCTCTGGTGGCGAATTTGGTGTTGCTTCATGGTTGACAGGTTGAGAAGCAGCCTGTGCTCGAGTGATTTGCATGACACGTTGGGTTTCGTTGTCGAGTAAACTTACCAATGGCTCAGATTGAGACGCTGTGATAATATTATCAGTGAGCGGAAGGGGACGAGGGTCTGAAGACTTGGCTTTCTCGAGGACAGTTTGCCAAATCCGATAGGAAGGCGAGTCAGTAAGTAACTCCCCATCATGGTCATCGCTCGAAACTGCTTCCTTCGCTGCCTTGATGATCTCAAGCGGTCCACGTGATTGGGGAACTTGGGATAGTGGATTGGAGACTGGTGTGCTGGTAGCAATTGAGACCGACCGCCGAGAACGAGAATAGGAACGCCCGACTTGACGAAAGCTAGGAGTGCGAGCACCTTGACGAAGACTAGGGGTGCGAGCAGGACGACGAAGACTAGATGAACGTATACTACCGTTGACATTTTCTTGTTGTTGAGGTTGGATAGGTTCTTGAACGGGAGATGCAAAACTTGTGATTTGAACTTTTAAGACTTTGATGACTTTTGTAGTAAAGCGTGGGGTAAAGACCAAATTAGAAGGCTTAAGAGGATAAACGCTAACGAGCTCTCTGAGGCGTTTAGGTAATCTAGCTTGAGATCGAAGGTAGGCGAGAAAGATGTGTTCGAAAGCACGGCCGGATCTTTCCCATTCCAAGTAGAGATGATCGAAGCTCACAAAGGAATCGGTACCACGTCCTAAAATCCAGAATCCGAGGTATCTACATAACTGAGCCGCAGGCATTGCATTCTGATCAACATGAGCAGCAACAGCCGCCACTAATTCGAGGATTGAGTTGAGCAGATCTTGAGTAGTATATGGTAAAAGCGGAAGTAGAATGGAAGTATAGGCATTCTGAGGATAAGCCTTTTCCCGTTCCTCTCGACAAAATTCTTCGTACCAAGATGGTTGAAGTGCAAAGCGCGTGGATTGATATGATAAATGACGAATAGCCCATTTGAGAACATGAATGAGATCATGAACCAAAGTAAAAACCAATTCGTCTTGAACATCCTCAACCCTTACAGAACGAGGGGCAGTGAGGGAAGGATGAACTTCATCAGCTTCAGAAGTTGAAGGAGGACTAGGAAGTAAATAGTTGATAAACAGGAGTTGAAGTCGACCGATATGAAGAGGCCGTTCAGAAGTACGCCATGGTCTAAAGAGTCCAAGGGTATCAAGACCACGTGAAAGGATCATAGGAGAACAGAGTCGAATGAGTTCAGTAAGTTGAGTAGGACCAAAATGAACGTATTGACATCTTCGATGACCAGCTGGACTGAGACTAGAGCCTGATATTAAAAAGTGACTTGCAGAATCGAGAGTTGAAACCCTATGACCCAGATCGACCCAAGGACTAGTTGGCCGATCAGATTGAAGGGAAAGAAGTGAACTACTGTCCACATCCACATCCTCTCCGATTGTGTTTTCTTCATCTTGAGCTGAAGTGTTAGGATTGAATCGATTGGATTGATTTGGAAGTAATTGACCAGATGGGATATCAAGAGATAAAACAGGTATTGAATGGTTAACGATTGTGTTTGGTAAAGTTTGATGCGATGAAGAATTTTTGAGTCGTTTGTTGTTGTTGGTATTTATTGATGATGAAGATGATAGATTATTTTGACTTGATGAATGTCTGTTTGATTTGATTGATTGAATGATTCGATTAAGATTTGCCATTTGATGATGATTGATTGATCGTTCAAATGATCGGTTGGGTTTCTTAATCTTGATTTTGATGTAGTGAGTCGAAGAGGAAGAAATGAGTGAAGTTAACGAGTGAATTGGAAGTTTAGTTGAAGAAAATGAAATGAACGAATGAATGAAAAATGGTCAAACTTGTGATTATGATGGTAATGAAGCGTTTTGATAAATTTCAAAATACAAGTAGTAAAAAAGTATGTAGATCCTCACCAATCTCTTTAGTCTTGGTGTATGTCGTGATTTTTGATTATTCGTCTTGTATGTGATTTAATTTAAGTTGTTGAATGTCAAGGAAGTCTTGATTCTTATCAGAGCACGACAGTTAAATAAATCAAATCAAATTCATCAAAAAAAAGTTTGGTTCAATGATTCTAATCAGTCAATTCCTCACTTTATAAAGTCTGACAAAAGAAAAAGCTCAGACTCATCAGGATTCATTTTGATGTTCTCTTTAGAAAAGAAAAAAAGAAAAAGAAGATTACAGAAGATGAAGATTGATCTGATGAAATCTACAAACTTGTTTGATTGGATAAATCTTTTGATCAAACTGATTTCTAATTTCAAACTTGAATGAGAGTTGGATTTATTGAAGACTTCGTTTTTGCACGATGATTGGTTGATTCGATTCCCTTCATTCTCTCTGCACCGCCACACTTTCCTTTTCACCTTGTTTTGTATCGTTGGTCAATCTGTAACCATTTCTTATCTGTTGTACTAATCATTAAGAGAGAGAGCACTCTGATCAAAACCTGAGAAGGTATCACAAATTCCAAGTGCTGAACCAACAGTAAAATTTCTTTATGAAGATTCATAGCAGATTTGTAAAGGCTGAGTATGATACTACGTACCATTAGATGACTTTTTTTCGCCAATAATTCTTCTAAGATTTGTTCATCAAAACCAACACATGATTACATCCAGTCAGCTTGAGCAAAGTTTTCATTCAAATTGCTGTAAACAAGGCATGAGGACATATAGAGCAAAGATCCTTTGAGAGTAACTTAGAGGTCAGTGAGGTCAGAAGAGAAGGGAATCAAGAGATGAGTGTCTTGATTATATACTGTCAATCACCACACCCATCATCATCACCTCATACATTCACCAACACAGCACACAGCTCACAGCAAAAGATGAGTGAGAAGAGAAGGATGACTAAGATGACTGATCATCCTGATATCTCAAGTGAAACTGATTACCTATATAAGCCAATTCAGTTTACTCACTCCAATCAGATTAGACTTTCTGATTCTTGAACTTGAGCTGATTGAGAAGATCAGTGATTACATAATGACTTCAAGGTGAAAGACTTGGATGAATTTGGCTTGGAACGAATCATGTCTTGGGTGGCTTCATAGACACATGCTTGAATAAAGTTCATCTGCTTCATTCAAGATCAGTTTTTTTCATTTTGAGTGTTTAAGATCCATACAATTATGTAATCACAATCATTAATCAAATATACAAATAGAGCTTCAACATTAACACAATCGGGTTTAAATTTCTATAATTATTCTAAGTTGGGATTCATTATGAATTGTCAAAATCACATTGGTACGGATCTAGTGAGAAGATCCATCAGAAAAAGATGGTTCTCGACACTTGAAAGATAACCTATCACGTTTTGGTTTTTGATGTTGAGGGATAGGTGAAAAGGCAACGAAACAGGAGATCTAAAGAAAAACACATAATTTGGTTTGGAATTAGTATACTCCTTAGAAGTAAGAGAACAAGAGAAAGACAAGAGAAAGATTCAAACTTACCAATGCAAGAGTAAATCCAATTCCGAGATCCCAAGTCAGATTAGACCATTCCACTAAGATCAATAGCACCCGGGGTAATGGAATCTCATGTTCTGCTTTGCACCAAGTTGTAACTAAAAAGAAGACAGAAGTGAATCGTCAAATCAATCAAATCTACAATCTCCCATCACAGAAAAAGAAGATAACCTACTCATGAGTCCAAACATGGCAAGATAAGAGACCGAAACAGCACACGCCAATGCGTGTTGCCATATGATATTGACTGTATAGGTCTTCAAAATACGATATTGTTCTGCCTTGATGTTTACATCAATATCATACTCTTCGAAATTTTTACTAAAAGCTGGTAAACTCCACATAGTTGAATCGATACCAGTTCCTCGTTTGAATGTAGGAAGCCAATCTGACCATTTGTTAACAAGATTACTTGATTCAATATTCGAGCAAGGTGATCTTGAAGGTTTTTCAGATAAGAGACCAGGTGGTTTTCGAAATATGAAATTTGAGGCTTGAGCAGGTATAAGACGAACCGTTCCTGGTATTTGGGGATAAGACAAACTAATCTCTGAGGACATCCGTCGAGGTCTTGAAGCTGATGTCTTCAGAGCTTCAAGCTGAAAATACATAGTTTGAAGGATGACTGCAGTTGCGAGTGATAAGGCGATAAACATGAATGCGGTCATCAAAAAGTAAATATAAAAGCCTGATCGTAAGTTTTTCGTAAGTTTTTGAGATATATCCTTGATTGAGATGAGATATGTAAAGCCTTTTGCTAGGTGAATGTTTGAGACCTTGTTAGAGGACAAAAGTGGGCCAGTTGTGATCTCATTCGCCGCCTCATATTTATACAAGAGATCCATGATCTGATTCATGCTCATGGTAGTCCATGCGCATACGAGCGAGCTGAGGATCAATGGAATCAGATAACCCAAGATGATAAAGAGATTGAAGATTTTAGGTAATAGCCAACGCTGCATTCGGGTTGTTTTAGGATCAGAACTGGATGTGATAGGTTTGTTGTGTTGGATTTGAAACCTTGAACGCGGCGCTACGTAGATGGTTGCCCAGACTGAAGACAGTCATAGGAAGATATCAATATATGTGGAAATCATTGATCATCGACTTGAAGAGACACTGATTACCTTTTGTCCATGCTTTGAAAGTTCAAAAGTTTGTAAAGATTAGCAAATAGGTAAGAAGGACGAGTGGGGATGGCCGAGTTGAAAACAGAAGAGAGATTTAGAGCTCACCCATTCCCAAGAAGAATCCGTATTTGATCGTTTCCATTGCAAAAGTGAGAAGGCGTGGATGACTGTCGAGATCCAAAAAGCAAGTAAGCAAGCTAATAATATCGGCTAAAAAGGAAAATAAGAATCTCGTATCAATGCGTGCTTTAACCTATTTTATGAAATTTCAAGAGATGATCGTACCTATGGTATACAAAGTGGCCCAAAGTGGGATCAAAACACAAGAGTTCGGATGATAGTATCCACCGAAATCCTTTCGAACCAGCCATCGTTCAGATGGATTAGAAAGTCTTTTGATCATACTCAAGCCATATAAAATACCTGATAATGGGCTTAAAAAGATACATAGTATGAAGACTGTGCGCAGAGATGGTGTTGAGGTGAGTGCGCTTTGGTGATCATACTCTCTATGAAGCGATTCCCATTGAGCAAGTTGAGCATCAGGCACCATTGGAAGGTGAAGTGATGATTCCAATCGACGAATGGTCCTTCAATGAGACTACAGATGATATACAATATCAGGTGAGATGACCAAGAGGGGGTTTCATATTCACCGCCGCTCATGTAAGTGCACATTGATTCATTATTCACTGAACATCTCAATGCAATCTTATCTCTCTGTTAATGTGTAGATATTCGCTTGAGAAGTTTCTCGCATAGAGAGTAAACTTTACCAAGTCTCTTCTCCCTCGCGCGAGACTTATGGCCAAAGTCGGAAATTCGCCTTGAGAGTGGTCCGCTTTTTTTCTGCCAAAGCCTTTTCCACAATCACATTGAATGGTCTTGATTTTTTTATCAACTTTCCCTGGCCTGAAAGCCAAAAATGTACTGCTCTACCTCACAACTCTCAGTTTTGCAATCACTCGAGTAGTTGTGGAGATATGCAAAAAACTTGTTTGCCCAAAATCCTCGACCAATCTCATGCCAAACTTCAAAAGGGTTGACTTTGTCCGTGAACTTTGCACTTAGTCAGTCCGAGGTCAGTCGTCACCAGGCCAAACCGACGCCGGGCGAGGTTTCAAGAAAGAACCTCCCAGAACCACATTCATCCTCATCCACCCTGCCATGCAATTCTACAAGGTCTTTATCAAACTCAACAAGGCTGCAAACATCAATTGGCAGCAATTGTACAGCAGGCAAACTGCATGAACATGGTGGCAGTGCTCCTATGTCGTGTGGGTACAAGTGAATGATAATCGTAAAGAATCGCAATGAATCAGAGGAGACTTCTGACAACGTGAAAAATATGGACATTCATAGCGCATGCAGATCAATCACGACAGAATACAATACTTGATTCCTTGACTCAGGCCTACGTACATACATAGTCACACCTTCGTGATCTCGGGCTTGAAGGGCCCTACAAGCTGTTGTGAAACTCACGGGAAACCTCCGTTTTGGAATACTTCATACGTATCATTTGGAGATTCTTTGTCCTTCATACGTTTTGGCCAGATTCGACAGATCACCTTCACACATACTACAACCTCATAGGATCTCACTCGCGGATACAACCCACGGCAGGAAATTATTCCGAAGGCCATAACTCATACATGGCTAAAATTTTCCAAAGCTCAATTCAAAAAGAAACATCCTGTCTGTCCCATAGAGTAGGTATACAAGATGAATACAATGGACGGTAGGATGAATACACAATAAGTCGAACAAGCAAGGGGTTGAAGAAGCTTTCTCGGGGCCTGTCCCCACCCGCGAAATTCTTTCCGACATCCACGATCTAGCCCCCCCTCACAACCGAGCTATAAACTTCAAGATAAGATAGATGGCCCAGTAGCCATTGCCTGAGAGAAAGACCAGAATCCGATAGCACAGACAGATAAACCTCAAAAAGAAACAAACCCACCTCGAAAATCGCCCAAGATGGAACATCAACACAACTTGGGTGTTTTCGAGAATGATTAAAGATTTACACCAAACCGTGTATGTTTTGTGAATGTGTATTTTGTAAAACTATATGCCCTCAGAGTAAGATGGTTCTCGATCCTGGAGAGATGATTCATGATGTTCTTGTTCGTGATGAGACGGTATAGGTGAAAAGGAAACAAAACACGAGATCTAAAGACACATGTGTTGTTTTGATTAGTAGTCTGCTTAAAGTAAAAAAACGAAAGACGGATGTATCAATGAAGATTCGCAAGCTTACTAATCCTAGAGTGAATCCTATTCCGAGATTCCAAGTCAAATTAGACCATTCAACTAATATTAATAACACCCGAGGTAGTGGTAATCCAAGTTCTTCTTTGCACCAAGTTGAAACTGAGAAGGTTGTAGGAGTCAAAATTCAAATCAGTGATATATATAACTTCCTGTTACAGCCAAAAAGACAACCTACTCATGAGTCCAAGCATGGCAAGATAAGAGACCACAACAGCACACGTCAAAGCTTGTTGCCATATGATGTTGACTGTATATGTCTTCAAGATACGATATTGTTCTGCCTTCAAACCTACGTCTAGATTATCCTCATCAAAGTTCTCGCTGAAAGCCGGTAGACGCCACATGAGTTCATCGATTCCAGTTCCTCTTTTGAATGTAGGAAGCCAGTCTGATCGTCTGTCAATGTTGTCCCATGGTTCAATTTGTGAGCAAGGTGATCCTGAACGTTTTTCAGAGAAGGTACCAGGTGATTTTTTGAGTGTAAAGGTTGAGGCTTGATCAGGTATAAGCACTACTGGTGTCTGCGGGCAATACAAATCGATGTTGGAGGCCATCCTTCGAGGTCTTATCGCAGCTCTCTTCAGGACTCCGAGCTGAAAATACAGAGCTTTGAGTATGACTGCAGTCGCGAGTGATAAGGCTATAAACATGAACGCAGTGATGAAGAAGTAGATGTAAAACCCTACGCGCAAGTGTCTTGCAAGCTTTCGAGACACGCCCTGCATTGAGATTAAATATGTGAAACTTTTTGGAAAGAGAATGTTCGAGGCCTCGGTAGAGGACAGAGCAGTTACTATCTCGCTCAACGCGTCGAATTTATACATGAGATCTTTGATCTGTTTCATGCTGGTAGTGATATAGGTGCATAAGGTCACGGAGACTATCATTTGAATCAGATAACCCAAGGCCATTGAGATATTGAAGATCATAGGCAGTAGCCAACGCCGCATTTGGGTTGTTTTAGAGTCAGACCCGGATGTGATAGGTTTGTTGTGTTGGATTTGAAACCTTGAACGCGGCGCGGCGTAGATGGTCGCCCAGACTGAAGATAGTCATAGGAAGATATCAATATATGCGGAAATCATCAATCATCAACTTGAAGAGACACTGATTACCTTTTGTCCATGCTTTAAAAGGTCAAAAGTTTGTAAAGATTAGCAAATGGACAAGAAGGACGAGTAGGGATGGCCAAGTTAAAGACAAAAGAGGGATTTGAGGAATTTAGAGCTCACCCATTCCCAACAAGAACGCGTATTTGAGGATTTCTGTTGCACTAGTGATAGAGCGTGGATGACTGCCCAGATCCGAGTAGCAAGTCACCAGGCTGATCATATCGGCTAAGCGGAAAATGAAAATGTCATATTATGATTAATGTGTCGTCCAACCTATTTGATCTTAATAAATCACCGGACCTATGGTGTACAACGTCGCCCATATTGGGATCACAACAGAAGCGTTCGGATGGTAGTATCCATCGGAATCCTTTCGAACCAGCCATCGTTCAGATCGAGCAGAAACTCTTTTGATCAAACTTAAGCCGTATAAAGCGCCTGATAGTGGACTCAGAACCATACACAATACGAAAATTATGCGGAGTGATGGTGTTGGGGCGAATATACTTTGTCGATCAAGCTCTCTATGAAGCAATTGCCATTGACCAAGTTGAGCATCGGATATCATGGTGAGTTGTAGCGATAATTCAAATCGACGAAGAATCCTTCAATGAGACTACAAATGATAACTTCAGAGGTGGAATAACAAAGTGAGTTTCATATCCACTTCACCACCAAAACAAGCACACATGGATTCATTATTTATTCAGACTCAGTAGCATCTCATACAACGAATTTTTCGTCCGTCTGTGGATATTCGCTTGAGAAGTGTCCCGCACAGAGTGCAAACTTAATCGGGGCCTTTCTCCCTCTCGAGGGACTTAAGTTCAAACTAAATCAATCGTGTGAGATTGGTTTTGAATGTGTTACTCACAACACTCATTGCCTTGACCTTCTCAGCACTGAAAAAGATGCGCATGGAATAGGAGGAAATAGGGCTCTCAAATGATCTATCCGAGGCCATCAGCTCTGCTCACTTTGACGTAAAATCAAAAGGCGCAAAAAAACATCTGTGCCCCCGAGGCATGATTCCGACGTTCGATTTTGGGCCTATTTTTGACTGTTACTTCCAATTATCTCAGGACGTATAGATGCTATAAGGTTGAAAGCTGGCTTAAATGAAAGCTTTCATTGCCACACACATTTTGCACTACTGTAGGTGCTGTAGAAGAGTGATTTAGTACCCGAAAACCTCGCCAACAAAAGGTCGGAATTTGCATTACATACCTCTATAGGCGCATTCTTGGGTCCTGTGTTACCGGAATGTGTTTTCTCCTTTATTTATATTGAACTCTCCCTAGCCCCCCAAAGAGATGTGCAGGGACTTGGGGCGTGATGTTTTGGCTCTTGGGCTGGAGCCTGGAGTGAGTTGGACATTGAGAAGATGCTTTATAGTGAGAGAAGTTTTACGTCAAAGTTTTGACTTTGACCGTCAGTCTCTCTGTCTGAAGACCTGGCGAGGCAGAAGGGAGTTGATTAAATTTTCACACAGAAGGGAATCCTGATCAACCCGATCTCAGTCCCCAGGCAACACCGACATCGGGCGAGTTTTCAAGACGGAAGCTCCAAAGACCACATTCACCAATTCTACAACGTTATTAAACTTAAAAAGTTATGAAAAGATAGATTGGCCTTTTATGTGTGTACTTCTTCGGAAATCCGATGTACTCACATATCCAGGACACGAACGTGAACGAACGGATCGTTATCCATATGTGTAGTCTGGGTAAAAATGAATGACAATTATACAAATCGCTATGAATCGGAAGACAATTATAACGTGGAAAAAATATTGGCATGCATAAAATTATCAAAGTCCCACATGAGCTTATCAGAGTCCCAGCCTCCCCCTAAAGCCCATGTTCGGAATTTTGGCCGACTTCTTTTGGATTTTTTTACTCCGATTTCCCACATTTAGGTAGGTTTTGGACAATTCACTCCAAATTGAAAAAGTGGATTGATTGGTGGCATGCATCCAACGTTCAGGCAATGTTATTCAGTATATATCTTCAAATCCAGAAGACAAAGGAGCAGTAAAAGGCCAAGGATGAGGAAAGCAAAGACAGAAAGAAATCAGTTGGAAGGTCAGAGAAAGACCCATTGAGAAAAGGTGAGCTTTGTCTCCTTACCTGTATCTTCTCTTCCTGTTTATTTGAATCTAATTACACATCAAAAACAGGTAAAGCTAAACAAAAAGCTCTAGAGGGTCCAATTCCCAAGAAGGAAAACAGTGAAAAGAAAAGAAAACTTGTTGATTTTTCAACCTCAGATATAATCACCAAGGTCAGTCAAAAGAAGAGACTAGTGAAGGCGTTGTCAGTTGGTATTGAACCAACACAACCAGCTGGAAAGGAAAAGATCAAAGGTTGGAAGGGATGGTCTTTGGTGGTCAGAGAAGAGATCCAGTTGAAGGAAGAGGAAAAGGGTGGCATTCAAGAGTCCGAGGCCAGCGCAACTAGTAAGGTGTGTAAGTCCAAGCGCAAGACACAGGAGTAACTATTGCATTCAACATGTTCCCATTTCTATTTGTTTGTACCATGATTCCTTTTCTATTTGTTTTTCTCATAATTCTTTTGCTATTTGCTTCTCACATAATTTTTTTTCATCTCTTGATTTTTTCTTGTCATGTTGTCATGTAATCCTTTTTTTGATTTCTTTGATCCCGCTCAACTTTCAAATCAAATTACTTTACTAAAATGGCAAATATGTACAAACTTGAGAAAAAGGGTTGGAAATTTTAATGGTTTGGAGTTTTGAAGATTCAAGTTTGGAAAATTTGAAGATTTGTTGAAGCAAAACTTGTTTCACAAACATTATTTTTCACGCACTAAAACGTCTGTGAGGTCATGTGCATGAAAGTCATTTATTGTCCACAATTTTCATTTTTACGTGCATTATTTTTCACATATCATACGGTGTGGGAGGATATGTTTGGAAAAGTGCACCATTGTGGTAGGTGGTATTCAATTTTCCATACCATAATTTACATTTCTTTTTTTACAAACATCTCAAAAAAAAGTATGTAAAAATTGGCTTTGTCTTGGGCAAAGCACATTTCTCCAAACAATGAAATATCCAGTCCACAATTCATTGTTGAGAAAAATTTCACGCCCAATAAAAAATGGCTGTTTGGACCAAATATGTGATGTCAATAACAATACTCAAAGTGAGTAGCACTACCAGCAAAAAGCAATTTTCCCATGAGAAAAGTGAATGAATTATGAGCCAGAAAGGATTAAAAACAAATTAGATCTGCATTAAATCTGCATTATTCTGCATCATCTTCCATTATTCTGCATTAAATCTGCATTTTACACCCTTTGTTGCTTCAGATGCAATTTCTTTTTCTTGCCAGGAAAATACTTTTTGCTGGTAGTGTAGGCAGAAACCACCTACTTCTAGACCTAAAACCCAATTTTTTTGGTGCAAATTTTTGTTTTGAGTATGCTTCCCAAAGCTTTGTAGCTTTGAGGTCCCTGTGCCTACTACGCCTCCGCCATCTGTCTTCCCAATGCCTTGTATTGGCAACCGGCAAGAACTGTCCATAGATCTAGTTCAATGCTCTACGACTGAAAAAATGCAAATTAGGCAGGCATGGCGGTACAAGTTTGCTGGATTGCTTTCTCTGGTTGGAACCTACTTTTTGTGGCACTAACCAACTATGTTTCCCAACTAGGCAGATTTTTCCCGCTTACTCTGAGTACCCTCAATATCTAATTGAAAATCATCACATATTCTAACACATAGATATACAGCCTGAAGGCTGTATATGAAGCCTCTTCCTCCATGTGCCCCTGCTCCATCCACCCTCTTCATCCACTGCTCTCTCCTTTTTTGTTATTTTCACAGATTTTGACATTTTGTTTTGATTCTTCAATCTTTGTTGGGCTATCTTCAGATCCTTCTTATTATACATTGACTCCATCTTTTTTTCTTTTTTACTTGTTTTAGTTCTTTTATGCAATCTTCTTTCCACTTTCCTCCAGTGTTCTATTCAATCTAATGTCATATTCAATCTACCTCATATTCAATTTCATTCCATTCAATCAGAGATTTCAATTGGTCATATTTTAAACTTAGCCGTTCCATTGACCAATCTTGTTATCTTGAGCTTGTGTCTTCAGAGTCTTGAAGCATTTCAAGCACGGCATACTATGTAATTGTTTGCTGCAGTGTGAAGACTTCACAAGATGATGACTTGTGTAGGTGAGCAAGATGGGTGAAGGTTGTTAAGGACCATTGTCAAGGTTTTTGATGGAATGAAACAAATAGGTATTTGTTTCATATTTTTATCAAACAGCTGTGACCAAACAACAAACTGGACCTCTTTTGGTTAGCTGTTTGGTCTTCTCTATAACTGAAATTTGTGTATCTCAATTTGCCCCTTTTTCAAGGGGCAGATCAAAATCTTGTCTTCACATAACATATTATTTCAAAACAAACCAAATGGGCCCTTAACTAAGCCCCTCACAAGCACATCTGCTGGGCCCTCAAACAGGAGCTTATATGACTTGTGTTTTTTGGAAAGTGAGGTCCAAAGATTATGTGTCCTTATGTTATCATTCTCACATCTCTGCTCCACCTCACCATAGGATCTCTCAAGGTTCTCATATGTTATTCTTCATATGATTGTGCAAGTTTGGATATAATTTTGATGAATGTTAGAAAGTCCTGAATAGATTAAGCAATGTGTTCAAAATGCCTGACATGAGCCTTAGGTGTTCCTGCAACTGGCCTAAGACCACCTAAAGAAATCTTGTATAAAATTTGAAAGCACAATTTTACCCATGTTACACCACAAAATATGAACCCTTATGGTGAATGCATGTCAATGTGTGTGGCCACAAAATATGTACCAATATGTGAAAAACAACATACCAAAATCTTAAGAAATTCTATGGTGAGGTGAAGCAAAGGTCTGAGAAAAACGACATAAGGACACATAATTCTTGGAGCTCACACACCAAAAAACACAAGCCCCATATATGCCACTCTTCCAGAGCGCGTCAAACACACTTGTGAGGGGCTTACTTCTGCTTAGCCCCAAGGAGGATCTCTTATAAAACTGACAAGAAGCCTCCGTCTGTGGATATATACATGTGTGGCTTTTCATATTTTTTTTGCCATTGGGACATTGTGACACTGGGAGGAATGTTCTATGGTGGCCCTAAGGCAAAATCACTGCCACCCCTTTTGATATGTTGTGATTGTGTGATTTGCAATTTGCATCCTTTGTAGTCACATCAGTCAAAGATACCCCACACACATCCCTCATGCCTACTCACTTACACATTTATACTTTCAAGCATCACACATATTTGACCTTCAACAAGAATAGGGTTTGATGATCCTTGCCAAGAGACCAGACACATGATTCCAAATTTTTCAACAATTTTTACTCAAAGTCATTCCAAACCAGTGTGTTTCATAAAACTTCAAATGTCATCAATGCTTGTACATGAAGAGTCCTTCATCAAGGACAATCTGAGAGTTTTGATGGTATCTGTCACTAATGCAATGGAATCAAGGGAAAGGTGAGATTTAGTTGGTATTTCACTTCTATCAAAGTTTGAAAAATCTATCCTGATCAAGTATTTAACTACCCTTTTGACATTGAAGGATACATGTATCAGAGATGAATATCCATTTGACTTACTTTAGGGAAAAATCAATGCTGAGCCTATCAGTGGCTTAGTGATCCTCCAAACCAAGATCTAGGTTAATTGAGTTTGTCTTGAAGTCAAGTAAATTGGATTGCAAACATGCAATCAATGATTCTTCACATCAGTGTTGAATTTTCAATTCCAATAACACAGTTTTAGTGTGCTAGAAAACCCCTCTAAGAGCATCCACTATTGTCTCTGTAAACGGCCTCGGTACTGTAAATTTTACAGTATCAAAGGCCAATTTCCCCAATCGTGTCAAAAACACGATTCGGTACCTACCGAATCGGTAGAAATTCGGCAGAGGTCCTGCAAATTTGCAGGACCTCTGCAGAATCGGTATCTACCGAATTTGGGTGGGCTACCGAGCAAACGGTACACCACCACAAGTCACCATTGATTCATTCCTTCAATTTTCTTCTTTCCGTCTCTTTTCGAATCTTTAATTTTTTTTTCAAGTTCATATCAATCAAATTAAATCAAACATTCAATTATCTTATCGAAGAAAAAACAACCCACCTTTTCAAAAACCGGTTGGTCCTTCCATTGCTATCTATCCATTCAGCCATTCCATCATAACACATTGAGTTTTATTTGAGTTGGCACCTTGATGATAGAGAAATTGAGGTAGAGCGGTGAAAATTGGTAGATCTTTGAACTTTGCAGATTTTTTACAGATGGCACGATTGTGGGACAGACTCTATTCTGTACAGTACGTACCGTGCAGAAGAGATTTTACCTCGACGATAGTGGATTTCGAGCGTTCGGTACGTACCGCCTCTGTACTTTACAGACCGTTACAGTAAATTTGCAGAAAATTTACTGTAACGATAGCGGATGCTCTAACAGTTAAAATAATGTCAAAATTTCAAAGTACATCAATCCATTTGGTGTTTAAACTTGCATGTGTCCAAGAGATAGGCACCAAAAAATCTGAAACAATCACACATCATAAAGGGCATTTTCGATCTATTCTGATCTTTCCAGATTTTTGAACTCCTGTGAGACTTTGAAAACCAGAAAAATCTGCTATATTGCTTGCTTAGTTGATTTGGAGTAGAATCACATATACACATGATCATTTATGGTACTCAAAGTCAAAAGGTAGAATCTACCTTTTTGGAAAACCTAACTTTTTTTAAAAAAAAAAACTTGGCCCCAACCGGAAAAAATGAGATTTCCTGTTTTCCACTGCCAATCACCTACTTTCACCTTTGTACATACATCACCACAAGACACAGGTTGTGGGGTGAAATTAAGGACCAATGAGACCTTAACTGAGGCTTGAAACAAATCCAAGGACAGAGGTAATTGGACACTGACACATGGCATGATTATAGGAAGTGCTGAGTGCATAAGTAGGCATGGGGTACTCAAAGCCTAGGAGTTTTGTAGTTTTTTCTCTCCACCAAAAAAATCTAGGTTAAAAAAAGTCAGAATATACCTTTTGACTTTGAGTACCGCTATTCAATACTGAATATTAACACTTAGACTTAAGAATAGCCCTTATAGTTTTTCATTTTCCTCTTGAGACTGATTCCTCAAGAGATATGAGACTGATCTATTGCCCTCTGTCCTTTGGAATTAGGTATAATAAACTCTACACTTCATTCTTTCTATTCTTCTCTTATCATTAGTTGTGTAGACTTTACCTAAGAGATATGGACATAATCTATTTCCCTCTATCAATTGGAACTCAACATGTTCTTGGAGGTATTAAAAATAAAAGATTGGATCTCTTGGGTTCTAGAAGCCTCTTGCTGTGTCTCACAGCATCCTGTCCAAAGTGTCTAGTGAAGGTCATCTCAAACCTTACACCCACAACACTAACATTAGAGTGCAATTGAGAACTTACTTTATTATCTGTACACAACAGGTATGAAGGAACTGAAGACAAAACCTCTGAGAGGCAAAATCAAAACACCTCTTCACACATATGTAGATGGTGATTGGGGTGTAGTTGAAGGAGGTCAATCAGCACATGATTTTCTAACATACTTTCTGAACTGTCCAATATTATGGATAGCTAAACAACAAATATGTTTGACTTGTTTGACATGCTACACAAAATAAATGGCAATGGGTATGCATACAGAGATACAAGATGGCTTTGCGATTCAATCAAAGATCTAATGGGTGAAGACAATATTGCCAACATGTATGGCAATAATACCTCAGCAATACACATCATCAGTGATAACTCTTCCAACAAACAAACACATCATACCAACCCATAATTTGATTTCTTATGTATTTTCCATTTTTTTTCTTTCACTGATTCTTTTTCTATCAATCTCCTTCTCAACCTGTTTTTGATTAAAATGAATCCAAAACTGAGGTAATCAATCCCGGAACCAAATGATTCAAAGAATCCCCAAACTCGGGAAAAAAAGATTTCAAATAACACCTCTTTTCTTTCCTGATTCTCATTTCTTTTCTTATATATATCTTTCTTCAATGTTTACCTGTGTCTTGTTGTTGTTGTGGGGGGGGGGGTTTAGTACATCACAACTCCGGCACAGACATCATGTGCCAAAGTCTACAAAATCCAATTTTGTTTCATTCACAAATTCCAGATCGTTGTGAAATCATACCATATTTGTTTCTTGAGACTTATGAGTCTATGGCTTTATTCTATTGATCTCAATAGGTCACATCATTGTGTAATCATCCTATATTTGTTTCTTGATACTTCTGCGTCTATGTCATTTTTCTATTGCTCTTAATACCCCCCCCCCTTTGATTATGTATGTATATATATCAAGTTTTGGTACACAGATGAGAAGAAGGCCAAGCCGTCTTTTGAACGTAATCAGATCAACGTCAGTCGTTCTGATCTTGGGAATTCCTTACTTTAATTCAATCGCATGAAACGATGATCTCTTTCAGGCGGATTCAAGTGAGGAAAACCTGAATTCAATCACTTTGGGATAAACAAGATCGTATAAAAGAAAAGTTAACTCAAAATCTATATAATCTCTTTAGATTCCTATGGGTGAACTCCAGAGAGGTGTTCATTTGCAATCGAAGACAGGATTCAAATTTCTGTCAAAGTGAAACGTTTTTCCCACTCACTACTCGCTGTCTCTAGTGAGTAGGAGTGTATCTAGCAGGGGTACTGTGCTTGTGCAACATGGTTCACAAGAACTGTATATATTTCATATCACGAGTGCCCCATTCAAACCCGTAGAGCTCGCCTTGAAGTCTTTAGGTTGTTTGGGGGGGCCCTCTGCCTTGTGAAAGGTTGAGGGAGATAGGACATCAGGTGACAAAATAAAATCAGAGAATCGAAAGCGGTGTAGCGTTACATTGTGAAAATGTGTATGAAGAGCTAGTGCAGATTTATTGTTGTGTAGTCTTATAGATCAGATCATTATTCATTTTGGTCGATGAGTGGTGCTGCTAGTGATGAATAGGATGATAGGTGAGTATGATAACAGATTACTTGAATAACAGATGGATAGGATCATAGAGGAATAGGATAATATATAAATATGATAGTCGAATATGATGGTTATAGGTATATATATATGAACATATTCAATCAAAGGCAAAAGAGAAAAAAAAGGAAATCATTTGGATCATTTATAATCAACAATTAAAACTTGAAGGAGAAAAGAAAAAGTGTTAAAACTTTTATAGCAAGAATGTCAAGCCACTTTTTTTTTTGTCTCATACAACTTTTGGTTCTACTAACACAACTTATTCACAAATCTAGATCATACCAAATAATAACTTTTTAAATATAACGATCATTCATTAACGTGAAGATGCAAGTAACGATGACAAATATACATAATAGAAAACGGATCGGATGAACTCGCTAATTGACCGTTGATGTTCATGAAATGACGTATACGAAGCTGAAAAGATGACTCAAGGGAAATGTTTGAGTGGGTTCTTCGTGTTTTAGTAGGCTAGAGGATTTCTAAGGAAATCGAATCTTACGAACAGAATTCAAACCGATTCGACAGACTCAAAACTGCGATGACGTGGTTCTGCAGGCATTTGAGGTACTGGTGAAAAGGCTACGATGCATGAGATCTTGTGGATGATCAAATTGAAGTGGAGATCAGCTCTGATGGTATGATGAATGTGCTTCATTCAAAGAAAAAGTCACTCACTGCTCCCAATCCTATGCCGATCCCCAAGTTCCATGTGATGTTTGCCCAGGTTGAGACAAAGATTGCAAAAGAGGTGAGCGAAGTCTTTTGGGGCACCTTCATCACATTGAAAACTGTGAAGAGTATTCAACATGGTCAGCCAAATCAATCTATTGATTGTGTTTTGAATCAATACACTTACCTGTTATCCCGCTCAGGATGATGTATGAGGAGCCAACAGAACATGCCAAGATAGCCTGCCATAGAGTGTTGGAGGTATACTGCCTCAAGGATAAGTACTGTTGGACTAGTCGAGCTTCATCTAAAGCTTCCCATTCTTGTCTAGGTCGATGAAAGAGCTGTAAGCCCCAGGTGTTTGCATCAACTTCAGTACCTCGACTGAAAGAAGGAAGCCATCTTGACCATCTGTCCTCTGAACGTAAGCCCTGAGAATCTTTTTGATCACTTAAACTTGAATCGGTGAGAAAATAGGTTGAGCCACGAGCAGTGGTATGGGTAAGCTCATTGAGAACTGGAGAAGACGAATCAGTCTTCACGCGTTGAAGCGGTTCAAGTTTGATTGCTCGACGTCTGTGGTAACTTTCTCGAAGATAACCAACTTGAAACCAAAGTGTGCTGATGATTCGATGAGATGCGACGATGATCACCATCACCACAAAACTATCCAACATCAGATAGAAGCCGGCCAACAATCTGAGGAGATTTAGTAACGTTCGACTACTCTCGTCCAAAGTTGAGAGACTATGACCCGCAAGTGTCTGTTCTGAGAATCTTGATTGAGGAGTGGATAAGGGATCGAGAAGGACGATTGAAGAAGATTGGAAAGATTCCCAAGCATGATTGATCCGAGAGACTTGAACTCCCACCATGGTGACGATCGGGATGGTCAAGAGGAATGGGATCATATAACCAATTATGACCAAGGTGTTGAATAACTTGGGCGACAAGAACCGGGTCTTACCGCTCTTGCGCAAGCCAGTATGTCCTGTTCGCTGACATACTTGTTTCAATCGGAATTTATTTGATGGGCTTGCGTATACTGTTGCCCATGCTGATGGGGGATGAAAGGTGAGGTAAGTTTTCCTGAAAGAGTTCACTTTTGATTGAGTTGTAGGTCAGTTATAAAATCAAACGAACCTTTTGTCCAACCTGATCGACCGTTGTAAATAGTTTGAGCCATAAGCATTTCTCAGTCTTCGTCGATCACCAAATTCACCAGGTGAGTGACTTGACTTGAAAGGCTCACCTAAGCTTAAAAGAAGAGGGTAAGTCGAGAGTTGAAGTACAATTGTTGGAGGCCTGAGGAAACTTTTTAGATCGTGGTGCAAACAAATCAATCCACTCAAATTCACTGAAAGACAGGTCAAAGCACAACCGAATTAGCACAACTGAAGATATCTCAGTGGAACCATCAAACTTCGATTGACGTTCGAATGTTCTCTAGATGAACCATCCAAAAAAACCACATACCAACTGTGTATAGGACTGCTAAGAACGGAATCACCATGTGGACGTTCGGATGAAAAAAGCCCGAGTGATCCACACGAACAAACCACAGACCGCTACTCTTCATCCTCTTACACCCGCTCACAAAGTATAATAGGCCAGCCAAGGGGCATAGGATTAATGCCAGTTGTAGTATCAGCCTGGTTTGATCAGTGACGTCTGGATGGATCTGTCTAGAAATCAATCCATGCATCCTCTCCCAAAAAACAGTTGCCATTGATAAATGATCTTCTTGGAGAATCAGTTGAGGTCCGAAGGCTTGGATGAGTGAGAAGCTAGAAAGATGATCAGGAAGAGCATTCCTCAGCGTTAAGAGTTTGGTTGAAGTTAAAGGTCACATCGACTCTAAATCAAAAGTTAAAACTCACTTGATGAGCTGCCAAGGGCCGGATTCGCATGCATGATAGTTTTCTATGAGACAGTATATATGTACAAATAACGAGTTCGAATTGAATGTGATTTGGTCATGAAGTGATTTGACTTATAAAACTTCCGCTGAGAAATTACGATGAATTGACAGGATTTGAATTGGGATTCAGACCTTAAAGCTCTTTTATAAGTTTCATTCATTTCTTCATCAAGCACGTTTTGATTACACTCAATCATTCGAAAAACCTTCAGCTTGAAGCTGCTATACATAGCTTCTTCAAGCAAACTTATGTCACTTTGACAAATGCTCTTCAACACCTTTTGTACAATACCCTGAAGAGCGCCTGTGGAGGTACATACTTATGTGACGAAAAAAAAAGTCAGTTTGTGGCCAAGATTTGAACTATGGCAAGAATGTTTTTTTTGAAAGAATTAGAGGATGCATGATCAACTGATGTCGATTTAATCACATTTCCAGGTCCCGCAATCCAATTCAAGCTTGACTCATACACCATAGCAAGAGTTCTTCAGTCTAGAAACATCACTTGTATGTATCATCTCGATCCGATTAACCCATTTCCACAGTCCATAATTGCTGAAGGGCCATTCCTTTTCAAAGAGGTTCTTCTCTGTCAATCAGAAAGTGAAGATGTATCACAACTTACTCAACTGTACAATCATCTCAACCTTCAGGATAGTATAGGTACAGTCAAACAGATCAAACATAACCCAATCAACTCTTTATCCATCTATCACCTCAAAAATTACACCCTCCTCAATCAAAAAAGAAAATCTCAAAAACCTCACTAAGACTGATCATATGAATTTCACAATCAAAGACAAAATACATAACTAAGATAAATGTTGTATAAAGGAAATGTAAATGAGAGGAGAAAGAAAAAACTAATTGTACAAGATGTGATAATGGATATATAAATAGAGAATAAAATTAGAAAAAAAACATATGATGAAGAAGCACGTCACGAGTTCAACTATGCTCACTTCATTCCCAATCCGAATCTTCATCTTCTTCCTCCCTCCTCTCTTTCTCTTTCTCTTTCTCTTCCTTTTCATCTTTCTTCTTAATCATCAATGTTTCATCCTCACCACTAGGTTGTGAAAGATTAGAACTGATCAAATCAAAACTCTCAGTCGTCCCTTCACTTGAATTCCTACCACTCCCTAGATTAGTCTTAGGTTGACTTCCTCCTCCTGAACCTTGTCCTTGTGATAACAAAACTGGATCTGTTGTTGAAAGAGTTTGATTTTCTTCTTTTTCTTCATTCATTTTGGATTTCATCGGTTGACTCAATTTAGGTGTCATCGATCGATTCTCTTGATCCTCACTCTTCATCTCCTTCTCTTCATTCTCACTTTCATCTTCTTCCATATCCCAAGAAAAATCTCCTTCATGATCTTCTTGTGCTGCTCCTATACATACATTCATATATATATCCATTCAAAAACCAAACTCATCAATCAAGTCATCTTAAGATCGATCAAAAGCTTAGGAAAAACAAAGAAAAAGAATCACCTAAGACTAATCTTCTAGCTGCTTCTTCTTGATCAATCTGATCTAACCTAAAAAAATATCGACTCCAAAACACATCTTCAGAGACCAAAGTAGGCACTGAAGCAAAAAGCAGACGAGAATCGTCCCTTGTCAAATCCTCCATCAAAAAACACACACAGAGAAAGAAGCCTGAAAGAGATTCTTACCGATCTTATCGAAGATCAGTTTGAGATGTTCAGAATCTGGATTGAATTCGAGATTCAACTGTTCTTGAATTTTCTTGTTCCAAGCTTCACCTTTAATCCCACCAGCTTGATCAATCGAATTCAAAAACTCATTGAAATTCACACTCGATTCGATGGAAGGATCGATCAGTAAGACTGATTCATCCCGACGTAATTTCGAAATCGATGCTTCTCTTTTGGTATCTAGATTAGATCGAATGATTCCAACCTCTTTCGCTGGATCTTCTGAGATTTGATGGTTTGGATGATGATCATCTTCACTAGGTGGGATGACTTTGACCGCTTCCTTGACCATCTCTCTCAACTCTTTTCCAACATCTTGTAGATAACTTTCTCCTTTGTTGAGATAACCTTCTGCAAGTCTTTGAACTTCACTTAGATCGAAATGAGAAGCTTGAGTAGATTTAGATAATTGAATCGAGCTTGGATTAGGTAATTGGGATAGAGTGGAATGGAAAGTGGAAGTGATTCGTTCACTATCTTTTGATAATTTAGAAAAGAATGAACTGATGGAAGTCGAATCGAATAAATGGGTTGAGAGAATAGGTGTGGATTTGATCAAAGTTGGATCTTGATCTTGAATCTCTTCCATCCCCTTACCTTCCTCCTTAACCTGATCAATTTCTTTCTCCTTTCCTTTTGAATCAAGATCTTGATGATCCTCCTCTTCCTCCTCCTTTGTTGGATGATGAGTGATCATCAATTCTAATCCGTCCACATTAACTATTCTTTGAGTTTGATGATGATCATCAAGATCATTCTGGGCTTGTTCTAATTCGATTTGAACAGCTGCATAACTCTCCTTAGCTTGTTCTCCAATCTTTTCCACTTCTTTTTTAGCTTTTTCAATCAAATTCAATGAAGCTAAATCTTTTCTAACATTCTTAATTTGAACTCCAATCGAACTTACATTCAAGGCTTCAACTGACTAATCAGATCACATTTTCAAAAAAAAAAATCAAAATTCGACTTCATCAATGTCTTTTTTTTGGGTAGGAAAAAGTAAAAATCGATGATAGAGAATCACTCAACTTGTTTTGAAACTTTTCCCCACCATCCTCCTAAGGAAGCACTCACATCACCCAAGGTTTTTTTGATTTCATGAAGTTCTTGATCTAAAGGGTTTGAGATCTGCTGTGATTGGATTGAATCAGTTGGTTGAATTGAATGATTTGATGTGGGATGAGTTGAATCTAGATTGGTGAGAGTAGAAGTAGAAGAGTTAATTGAAGTGGATGGATTTGAATGGGTTTCGTTGATCTTAAGATGATCTTTCTTTTGGTTTGATTTGTTTGTTGTTTTTGTGATTTAGAATTGTATTAGTTAATAGTCTTTCAATGGGTTGATGATGCACTTTGTTTTCTTACTTCATTAGGTTCATCCATACTTTTGTGATTTTGTTTCTTTGATATTTTGTTTCTTTGTGATATTTTGTTTCTTTGATATTTTGTGATGTTGTGAGTTTGATGATGATGGTGATGAATGATGACTGGATTGGTGGTGCTGGTGGTGGTTGTTGGTATTCGTCTCAGCTGTTCTGTATGTGTAACTCAATTCGTGACAGGTTGACAGTTGACATTCTTCTTGGGTGCTTTACTCAATCTTCTTCTTGACCAATTTCTTTCTGATTCAATCAAATCACTATATCACCATCCTTTGACGATTGACCATACTATATCATAGTCCTATTCCTAATCATACTTACTTTCACCATCACTACTTACATTCCAGAACCAAGCAGGGTTTTGCAAAGTGAATTGAAAGGAATTGAAGTGAGGGTAGAGTGGTGTCAGTTAGTTTGTAGTGAAGGAGACCGAATCGAGTGCTCCAATCCATTTCATTTCATTTTCCATCGAATCGGTCTTTTTTCACTTTCATTCTTCATTCAAACTCACCCAACTGAACGAACATTCACTCTTTCACCAAACTCACCACTCTTCAAACCATTTCCCCTTGTTTTTCCAATTTAATTTAAACTCAATTAAATTTCAATCAACTACATACTACAAACTGGGTTTCAACTTGCTTCTCGAATTTCGTGACTTCACTTCACTTCACTTCACTTCACTTGACTTCACTTCACTTCACTTTCTTTGTTGGGTGAAGTTTGAAATTAATCGAATTTGAAATCAATTCTCAAACCGATTCTAAAGAAACCATCATCATCAAATCAAATCAAATCAAATTCATCACCCACTTCAAATCTCACTCATCAATCTCATCCATCAATCCTCAACTCATCCTAATCCATCTGATTCACTCTAATTTAATCATCTCTCTCTCTCTCTTTCGCTTCACATGTATCTCAATCAACCATCTCATTCTATTTAACCTTCAAGCTCAACCTTCAAATCAATCTCAACCTTCAACTCAATCTCAACCTTCAACTCAACTCTCTAATCGCTTAACATGTGCTGTTCTGGTGCACAATGGAAAAGAGAAGAAGTACCTGATCATAAATGGGACTTTGTGGATGTTAGAGAGTTTCATAACTCGGGTTTTATGAGTTACTTTCAGTATGTGCCTTCTTCTCTATCATCCATTCACATCAACTCAACTCATCTCTTCCTTTCTCTCTTGAACTAGATACTGTTTTCTATACGTCTTGGTCATCAAATCAGTCCTAGTCTACTGTTCAGATGTCTATACAATGGTCTTACTCTTAGCATCAAATCATTGGGCTGGTTCAATCTTGGAAAACTCTTCAGGTTCTTCGGCTATGAACGTACCTTTCTCGATCGGAAAATGGATCTTCTTTGGCTGTATCATCTTTTCATTCTTGTTATTGGTCTGGGAAGCTAAGAAATCTAGAGCGATTATCAGATCTAGAGATATTAGTTATGCTTTTACCAATGTGATGGCTGTCAGTCGATTTCTCGCTTATCAATCTATTCATCTCTCCAAGCGATCAATTCACTAATCTAGTTTTTGTTTGATCATCTCACCACAGAATAATTATTATTCAATGAAATCATATGATCACTTTTGTTTTTTTTCTCAAATTAATAATTCAAAGAAGAAAAAGGATGATTTTGCTTTCTTTGTGTTCTTTACTTTCAAAGGATGGAAACGACTCTTATTGGCTGATGCTCCAAGACAGGTTATCAACGGATTAACTTTATATTCTTTTGCTCGTTCGGTCGGATTCACCACTGATATTCATAAATGGTATGATGATAGTTTTGCAAAAGCTTCAGTCTTGGTTTCGATGATCTTTACGGGTTCGTTAGCCTTCTTCTTCTTCTTCTGACTCGCTTGATGGATAGCTAATCTCTTCTTGATCATAGTCACTATCTGGGTCGGATCATTTATTCTTTTGTTGATTGCTGCGTTCATGTATGTGCCATTGTTATGTTATATTCAAGGGAATCTAAAAGAATACTGCTGTCATAAAGTAGATAAGGTATTACCAATCTCTTTATCTCAATTTATTGCTTCTCTCTCCTGATTGGCTTTAACTTTGAATTTATAGCGAATTGCCGAATTGATGAAACGTAAGAACCGAAAACGATTGGCCAAGGAAGCAGCCATCATGAGAAAAGAAGCCATGGGAGATTATTCACATCTTAAAGATAAAAAAGGACAATTCAAAGCCGCACCATTACCACAACCTACTTTACCCAAGATTGGAATGGATGAGTTGATTGGTGGAGGTGGAGGTGGTAGTATCAAGGGTGAAAGGACAATCCGTAGTAATCATGCTTATCCTCCTCATGGGATGAATAAGTATGCTGGTAGTGTTTCCGGTCTCAGTATCTCCGGTAGTCAGTATAATCCTCCAACAGTTCCTTGGGCTCATCCTGGTTATGCTGAAAGTACAACATCGTAAGCTCAGATTTCTTTCTAATCCTTCATTCTTTCCCCACGATTCCTTCACTTCCTTCTCAATCAATCAATGCTACAGACCAAGGATTTGCCATTTCCAACACTCACTTGTCTCCCATGAATTTTTTGAATCCAAGGACTGATCACTTCGTACCCCATCAAGCTCCCACCGTTGGCAGAAATTACCCTAACAACAGAGGAGGAGGAGGAGGAGGATATAGTGATCAAGTAGGAGAACCGCATCCGTTGGCACAAACTAACGTTTACACAGGTAATCAAACTGCCTTATCAAGAGCACCATCCTATTCAAGTCAAGAAGATCGATATTATGGAGATGAGAAGAAATTGAGTGGGTCTAGAAGTCATGAATATCCTACAGAAGATCGAGAAATGTATTATCAAGTACCACCTTTACCCACTCTACACTCATCACAAGCACCACCACCACCACTCTCTTCACAACCATCACAATCCACACCATCAGGAACAGGAGGAATCCAACAGGATCTGTTTGATCTATATACTCAAACTGAATTAGCTTTACAACAACAACCACCTCCACCACCATCACCATCACCACCTGATCCAAGGAATTATAGTCATCAACCTTATGCTCATCCTCATCATTAACATTCATTCATTTGATTGTTTGTTTTTGTTTTTACTTCTTTTTTTTTCTTCCTCAATTCATCCTCTCCTTGTGTTTTGTCTTGTGTGTGTGTGTGTGTTAGTCTTAGTGATTTTTCTGATTTGTGTGTTGATTAGTTAAATGTGAACTTTTTTTGTTTGTTTTTCTTTTGGATGATCAAAGTTTTTTTTTTCTGGATTTGATTTTGGATTCTTACCCAAGAAGAAGAAGAAGGACAAAAAAAGGAAGAAGAAGAAGAAGAAGAAGCAGAAGAATGGGTTTAAGAGATTGAAATTTTGAGTAAGAAAATTTAAGAATCTGGAAAACAAATGGAATGGATTTTTTTTCCTTTGAGAGAGAATTTATTTTTAAAAATTAAGTTGGAGTTGTTGTGAAAGAGAATTTTGGATTAGCCTTTTGATGGTTCATACTGAGTTTGGGTGTTTATAAGTATTATTCTTATACTCGTTGGAGAAGGACCCAATGTGTTGATAAGGATGAGAGTGGGGAAAAGTCATCTGTTGAATATGGGTTATGGGTAAACCTCAAATTTGAACTTTTCACTCTAATTAGAGCTACATACCCTTTGTGAAATGGTTCAAGAGGCCAGAAGAGCCATGAGAACTATGAGTAGTTTTTGTTAAGGGAGGATTCTGATTGATTGGAAGTATGAGGATTGAAGGATATTGAAGAGGAATGTAGGATGATCTTATAGATGATTTGAATATATAAAGAGTTGTGTAGTGTGTGTAGTGTGTGTGTGTAATGAATGTAGTGTGTAGGTATTCTGCTTCCTTTTTTATTAGTATAGATCTTAACCCTGTAGATCAAATCAGTGTAGTTGTGGTTCAAAGATTTCAAGAGGAGGAAGTGAAGGTAGGAAATTTTCAGCCGCTCAAATGAAATAGATGACCAATGTAGCTGTTTGGCTACAGAATCTAATCTACCAGCTTGCTTAGGATCATCAAGTGAAATGATGTATCTTTTTAGTGATTGAGAAGAGAAAAGAGAAGAGAATTGAAGTGAATCCGAAATGAAATCTCATCAGATCTTGAGAAAAAGATTGAGATCAGTAGGACAGATTGGGCTGTTAGTTAGTACATAAACTTTTGATGATTCTGGCTTTGAATCCTCAATCTAAAGCTGAAGAGATGTGTTGAGAAGGATTGAAGAGAGATTGGAAGATTTTTCTTTTCCTCAAGATGAATTCATGAAGATTTCAAGGTTCATTCTTTTCTGGGTTTTTCTTCCTAAACTTCCTTCAAGTGCCTGCCAGAAGTCTTTGTCACCCTTGCTTTAGTCTAGCTAGAATCAGTTAAGGGAAGATCCACTAAAACTAAACATGGCCATCAATGCTCTTTTTTTCAACAATCAGCTGTTCCCTCTGCCATAGATTGAATTCTTTCAGGGTCTTTATTTTCTATTTCACTTTTTCATCTTTATTTTTTTTGAGCACTGACTCTTCCATTTCACAATCATCCCAGACTCTTTCTTTGAGCTATCTGACCCTTCTTCTATTGGCCTGGGTGCATGGGCATCAAGGCTGATGCAGAATCATTTTTTGTGTATTTGGAGCAAAAGCTTATCAACAAAGTAGCTCACATACCTGATGCCATCTCAATGACAACAGACTGTTGGACCAGTGCCAACTTTGCACACACTTACATGGCAATCAATGATTTTTTTAATAACTGTCAGGGGTTCCTCTGCCCTAGATTAGATTTCTTCCAAGCTCTTTCTTTTCTTTTTCACTTCTTCATGTTCATTTCTTTTGAGCATTGGCTTTTCCATTTCACAATGAGCCCAGACTCTTGAAGGATCACACTTGGTCAAACATCTTGCCAAAGTGTATTGACACGCATCAGATCATGTTGGGGCCAATCACAATCACTTCTTGGTCACTGGCAACAATGTGTCAACCAACCGTGCAATGGTTTGAATTTGGGGAGAGAGATACCATTGAATGGGTATCCATTGGCTGTTTGAGTCACAATTTCATGGCTGAATGTGCCATGTTATCAATCTTTTGGCCAACAACTTCCTGGATGGTATGGGCACACTGACAGATGCAGATGTGGTGGCATTTGAGACAATGGACATGGCCAAGTCCCAAGGGACTTTTGAACCTGAAGAACCCCTGTTTGCCAACAAAAACACATGTGTCACACCAGCTGACATGCTCAACACTCAAGTCACCAAAGCCAACCTTGCCACCCTTGAGCAGGCCTGTTTGGAAGTCCTTGGACCAACTCAGGATACTTTTGACAATCTCAGTTTGACTTAGGATACATTTGCTGATACTCAATACATAGGTTCAAGAGATTTTGTCATTCCTCAGGCAACAAGAAGAAGTCAACCATGGTCAGCCAAATTCAAGTGTTGGATACACATGACTTCAAAAGTCCTCAAGAGCTTGAACCTTTGACCAAGACTTGCACCAGTGTTAAAGATCCCATCAAACTCCTTCCCCTTAGCTGTCCTCCCACTTGGTGGAACTTTTCCTATTATGTTTTAAGTGTTCTTTCTCCTCTTGTCTCTGCTAAATCTTCTTGACAAAGCTGACTGAGGTTTTTTTCCATTGCCAGGTGAAAGACACTTTTGTACTCAGCAAGTCACTTGAACATCACACCGCCAATGCAAAACAAGCTCACATAGCTATCTCTCTGGCTGGTTGGGCAACTATTGACTATATGAAGCTCATTTTGGAAATAAACATCTCAATCAATAAACCCCACCAAGCAATGTATATTGCTAGTTCTATGGGCTCTTCAGAGGGTTTTGAAGGAGAACCAAGAATTCCTTGTGCTTGTGGTAATGCTTCCAAGTGTGCAGAGGACAAGTTGGTTAAGTATTTGAAACACAAAGAATCAAACCACCAAACTTTGGTGGCTACACTTCTTGACCTGGTCTATTGGGACTCTATTTTTCAAAGCAACGTCAATCATATTTCAGTTGAAGTGACCGCCAAGCGCTGCCTGCGCAACAAATACAACCTTTGTAAACCCAGCCCAACCAAGTCCAGCAGTCAGCTTTGAGCTCCTCCAGACAATCATCAAGCTCAATTGGCGGTCCCAAATCTGACCAAGATCCATTCCCTTTGGGGACCAACTCTATTCCTTCAATAACTGTCACCAATGAAGCAATGGATTAGATCAATCAGTTATTTTTTCAACAGGACCTAGTACTGCCCAATTAGGGCCTTGGGCAATTTTGGACAGTGAGTTTTGTCATTTTGAAACCCAGCTGGATCCTTAATATCATATTTTGAATGCTACTCTTTGACAGAGAATGTCAGAGAGTGGTGTGCTGCCAGTCTTGGCACAGATTGCCCTTCAGCACTTCACAATTCCTGAAGCCTCTGTGTTGGTGGAGTGAGTCTTCTGAATCTTGGGTAAAATATCTGTCCCTTAAAGAGGGCGGCTACAGACAGACTTCATCTTTCACTTGGTCTTCATCTGGTACTGGCTTATGAACAACAAAGCTACTATGGATTTGGAGGATCTCAGTTGAGATACAACTGTTCAATTTAAGCCTCAATTTAAATCAGAGATGCATGATATCAAATACAAAAAGGGATATCTGATGAAGATTGTTTAGGTTTAATTCTTCTTATTTTTTTTACTGTTTCTGTTTACTCAGAGAAATCTTGCCAATATGAATAAATACAACAAAGAATCTTATATTCTTATAAAATGGTTGAAATTTTCATTTATTCTCTTTTGTCCTTTTTGCGTCCCAAATTGAAGACTTGAGTACTCATAAAGTATGAGTACTTCCTTTCTGGCAGCTTGAGAGTATATTCTGAGTGAGTAGCTCCATGGAATCTCACTCAGAGTTGTTGACCATGTGAGTAAATGATACTCTGATGCAGGGCCTTCACAAGTCTCATGTGCCAGCCTTACTCATTGCCAAAATTCAGCTGGATATTTTACTTGTCTGTTTACCAAGGCTGTTGGTACTCAACTTGAGTATCCTGGGGCTGGAAGCAACCGGCTGGGTAGATTATAATCACACGTGCATCCCTGGGTAGCGCCCTTTTGGCCAAAAAAACAGCTGGTAGCTCAAATTTTTTGCACAGCGCTCTTCAGCATGGCAGAAATCAAAAAAAAGGATCTTCTTTTCCAGGAAAAAGTGAAGTTTTGAAGAAACATGTGATAGTTGTGTTGTGATGTTAGAAGAGTCAAGAAAAGTTAATAAAAAGCTTATAAAACAGTGTACAGAAGCAAAATTGACAGAAGATAAGACTGTTTGGGTAGAGAAACAAAAAAGTAGAGTAGCAGGTGTGGTGGGCTGTCTGGTAGCAAAAAGCATAACATCAAATTGGTCTTGGCAAAAAAAATAGCCTGAAGGGTAGCACTGCTGGTGCTACGCTGTGCTGTGCTCCACACAACTGTTTGTTCTGTTAGCCAGGCTTGCCTGACACACTGAAATCTAGTCAAATGCCACACAGGAACTTGGGCAACCCGGTCTACCCAGCTGCCCATGGACATTTTTTGGTTGATACAGATCCCATGTGAATAATAGGATCCTACATAAGTATTTCTTACAATCCAAATAGGCTTGTAGTATGGTTGAGAAAATTCTAAATACATATATTGGTATAATACATCAACATTATCCAGCTTTCACCTTGTTTTCACCAATGATTGAGCTCAGAGTGTGCCCTGGTTAGCCCTGAGAAATTCTTGAGCTCCCTGGGTCTATCCAGGGCCAATTGCCAGTTGAGCAGCATTTATCAATAGAATATCTAAAGTCTGTACTTGGCTCTGTGCAGACCCACTAAAGAAAATATGAAATCCTGATAGCTAAGCAGAGGCACACTGAGAATCTTGTGCTAAACTAGAGCTCAAAATCTGTTGAGCCAAGGTGCCACTAAGTGCCAACCTAGCTTAGCCAAGCCACTCTTGAAAAAGTTACTGTTTTTTGTTTCTTCACTTTACTGTACTATTGTGCATCAACAGTATGTATTTCCTTAGCATATCAAAGCCCTCCTTGAAAATACAACACTCAAAACACTCAGATGTCTTTTGTATTGCAGCAGGTCATATGTTTAAATGTTAAGTCACTCTGCCTGTTTCAAACAGCAGTAAAGTAGTGCACAATGACATGTACACCTTCAGCAGTTTCATGCCGGCTGCAGTCCAAGATTACATGTACTTTCTACAGAAATCATGTTGCCTTTCACCCAAAATGATGAACTTCATTTGAGGCATTGTGTGATCTTCTGATCCTGAGGTACCATGAACAGCTGTTTGTACCACCATTCTACTTTACATGAATCATGATGAACTTGAAAGTTGTCTGAAAAGATCAAAGCTTGTGACTGATTCTGAGTGTCCCATCCTATCATAACTCTACTCTCACCTATGACAGCTTTTACTTTGACCTGAACCCCCCAGACAATCAGCATTATTGACACTTTGGAATTACACCAGAAACAAACTCTCTTATTGACCATGTATTGGAGTCTCAGATATGTTGTATTATCATTGATTGGTGTGTTTCTTCAATCACCCTCACCTGTAAGATCAGTATCAAATGCAGTTATGGATATCTCTCTCTTGGAATCAACTCAAAATCTGGAGCAACCAATCACAGGTGAGTTAAATTCAATGGTATAATTCTGTTTTGTGATCATGATTCTGGAATATGAATTTGATGATGATGACCGCCTCTGAAAATCCATGATAAAGAATTTAGCACACCTGTTGATAAAGCTCTCTTGGAACAAGAGCATCTTGATACATGGAGAGATTTGAGAACAGTTGAAGAAGTGGCAAAACACCATAAAGCACCTCATATCTACAGAAAGAGGGTGGCAGATCTTGTGGAAGGATGGTTGGAGAAACCAAATTTCCCAAAAAATGAAGACGGATCATCATACAGACCCATGAATTTGTTGACGTATACCCCAAGAGAATCACTTTCATTTGTGTTGTATCACCTACAACAGGTTCTGAAAGCACATTCAAATCCAGATACTCATCAAGATATAGACAATATGGCTGCAGAGATAATCAATACTTTCAACATTGATTTCAAACTAGGCAGTAGAAGTGCTGGTGAGACAAATCTAATTCCCTTCTTGGACACCAGCATGTCACAATTTGGGCTATTTCTATTAATACAAAATTTCAGCAAGGAGACAACCCTGGATTTTAAAATGGGCTGGAACTTGTCATTTGACAAAAAGGATCAAGAGAGGAAGCTAATCAGCAATACAGAACAAATTGAATATGCTGAATGCTATCAAGAATACATGAAATTGATTGAGATTCTTGACATCTTAGCAGCTGGAGGCCTTCAGAATAAGTCTGCAATCTCAAATCTTCCACCAAACTATATCAGATTCCGTCTTCCAAATAGTTTTCTAAATAAACATTCTTCAAAACCTCAAGATTTACATTATTACCTGATAAATGAATCCCCATACCATCCTCCCAGGAGTCTTAATCCTCCAATCTTTGGATATCCTTTTGAAATTGATGGTCATGATCCTAAAGAGATTGAGAATCAAGTACACAAAATATGGTCAAAGTTTGAACAAGCTGATTTAGAGTTTGCTTTGGAGCTGAGAAAACCTATAGAGCATTTTCCAAAGAACAAGATCATTTTTCCACAAGAAGTCATCAATATGGAAGGGTTCAAGGAACTCTTGGAAGTGACAGATAACGCAGAATATGAGAAAATGTTCAGGAGTTTTTCAAGATCTATCAACCTAGTGTCAAAGTTAGAGGAAGAAAGATCTGAAGCTCAGTCAATATTATGGAAAATATTGCGATTGACGTTCAAATACCTTCCAAAGGAGAACTTAAATCCCCTGAAATCTGAAGTTCTGATTGAGAATAGTGTTATGTTTTACTTGTTCATCAGAAGGATGAGCAAAGTACTGGAAGAGGTATTAAAGAATTTTCCTCCAACCATCCCTAAGGAAAAAGTTAGTCAAGCTCAGTGTATGATGTACTACTGGTCTTTGGTAATATTTTCCAAGCCAAATTCTACCTACAGACATGATCAAAAAGCCAAGTGGATGGAGTTTAGCCTTGGACGAGTCTATCTTAATCACCTATTATCTTCAAGAAAGCTGAACAACTTTCATCACCAGCTGGTCACTGCTTGTGACAAGGGCAGATTAGAGGGTCCTTCAGTTTCACCTTTCATCAGTCATAGCACGGTTCAAAGAGGCACCCTTGATTCCTTTGAGACTGCTGTGAATGTGAGGCAAGATACACCAGAGGATGATCCAAGCTCAATTGATAAACTAAAGTTCATACCCGCTAGAAAAGGAAGAGAAAGTGTTTACAATGAGATCCCAAAGGCAGGTACCATAGTCACCAAAGTTTTAAATAGTTCTTCCCAGGAACAACATGGTTCAATGTATGATGATGTTGCAGAGCCTATGTATTTGAGATCAATCCCAAAAAAGCCAAGGACTGAACGCATTGCATACAGCTCATCAGATAATGATGATGTAGATATTCCAAAGTTTTTGAACACAAGAGAATCCAACATAGATCAAAGGCAAGGCACAACACACTCTGAACTATTTATGGGGATGCGAAAGGGGATTCAAGATATAAGCCCAAGAATTGAAAATAATTCTCAAGATCCAGGTGAGCAGATTCCTCAATTTTGATATTTCCCGCTAAAATCTGACCCAGATTTTCATATCAATCAGAAACAAAAGCATCTGGTACACTTGCTTCAAGTGAAACCAGATCACATGAAAAGGGAAGAAAAAGGACTTTTGATTTGAACATTGCCCAGAATGTAGAAACAGCTTCAAGTGGCAACCCGGCAGCACCTATGCTTCCTGACCTTAATGACTCTCTAGATCCAGACTGCATGTGATTGATTGGTCAAAAAATTTTGAATGGAATTTTATATTCCCTTAGTTTTTTATACTTTGTCACTCCAAACCCAAAGGATAAATCCTTTGTTACAAGAGCTCAAGGTTGATGTGATCTTTGAATAACAATTTCTATACCAATATGTTCCATTTTATCAAATATGCTGGAGTTTGACTTTTAAAAACCTGTGCATATTTCATGGGTACCCTTTTTTCCTACATCCCAAAACAAAAGCACAAAATCTTTCCACCCACAAACAGCTCTTGACTCACCCTCAGACAAGAGTCATCAAAAGCTCTGGATATCACTGCCTCAAATTGCCCATAGGATACTGTTAATCAAACATTCTAAAGTAAATCCCTAGCTGTGTGTTTTTCAATATCTTTTTTATATTGAGGTTCAAATTTCATTATTGTTCTTGGATCCATACAAATGGCAAGATATGATTCAACAGGCGGAAGAAGTTGTGCCCATACAATATCTTACGAGGCCTCTGGCATAAATCAAATTGATATCTGTCTAGACCCTGAGTTCAGGTGAGGAGCTGGTTGATCCTGGAAGGCTATTGTGACTGTGACTAATCATCTTGAAAGTCAGGAGATATATTGAAGTGACAATTTCAGTGTATGTTCACTTTGTTGAAAACAAGTAAATAGAAGGATATTGAATTCATGGGATGGTGTCAATTTACAACGGGTTAAATCAACATCCTGTGAGGCAAGCTGTAAGCCCAAGTTTAGAAGCCAGGTAATCATCTTGTGCTGGTGTCATTTCTGGCCAGTGAAGTGTGGAATGATTGTTGAGTCAGTGCGGCCTTCAGGTGTTGGTGCGCCGCACTCTCGCCATATGCTAAGCCAAGCTCCGAAGGCTTGTTGCCCTGGAGTTTTATCCCGCAATCCGAAGAACCCCGTGACTGGAAAGATCCGGTGAGTGAATCAAAAGGTTTGCTCGTCAACTTTTGAACGAGGTGTTGCTAATTGTTTGTCGCCTGGATTACTGGAACGATGGAGAATGAATGACGTATGAATGCACGAAATCATAAGTAGAACTACAAATCTTAATCAATCGACTTCATGTCTTCCGTCGCCTACGACCTCTTTGAAGCTGCACCCAGTTGGGTTCGCCTTTCCATTGTTCTTGGTTTAAGTTATTTGGCATATTCTGGATGGACCGCCATTGTCCGTTTTAATCGCGAATGGAGGGTAGCGAGGTAAGCTTCAGCGCGTTTGCCTCTATACTGTTGAATTAACCAGCTGACCCGATCATCTTCTGCCAATCTAGCCGTATTCTTGACGAAAGGCGTAAAGCTGGAATCCCCGATACTGATAAGCGCCCCTTTAGAATCGCTAAGGCGGAAGTAGATGCCACGAAGTCGTCTTCAGACCATACTTTGAAACACAGAGGTAGTTTAGCCTTTATATCTTGTCATAGCGTCCTGCCATTGACCGTTCACGTGTTTTCCCAATAGTTACCTTTGGTACAGATTCGCATGACGGTCTTCAATCCTCGCAGACCTTTCCCAACAACACCCGAGAGGAGGGATTGGAAAGCACCAATATATCTTCCAGATCTAAAGCTCGCCGTCGATCATCTCTTGCCCCACGAACGTATACTACGTCCGATCCCAAAGCTCCCGGAAGCCCTCATATAGATTCTCTCCCCAGTCCAGCCTCCATAGCGTCATATCAAAAGACGGTAAATGACTCAAGCCTATATGCTATCTCATGATCCACTCAGTTTAGACTTACAAACGTACGTTTGGGCCCATATATGCGTGCATCTGCTTACAGGACCAGCAATTCCGCTCGAAACACAAACGGGCATATGCTCCATCGGAATATGCTCCATCGGAAATATCTCCCTGCGGAAGTCCTGACATCATTTCTCACACTCGGACGACCAAGAAAGTGAAAACTAAGTCCACGTTGAAATCACCTAATAAGCGCGGCCTTCCTACCCCAGCTGAACTCAATCGTAAGAAAACCAAACTTTCACTCCCGGGCGATCTCAGTATACAAGAAGGACCAGCAGAGGATGAACACGGGAGTCAGGACGAGGATTGTCATATGGTCGAGATCGAGAAGGGTCGAAAGAGGATACTCTCTCAAGCTGTTAGTGAAACAGAGCTATCTCGTGAGCTGAAACACAAGAGAGGCAAATCAGCGAGGCAGTCAGATGATGACCAGCTCGAACGAGAAGAGACCCGAGCGAAGAAATTGCCTCAGTCTGATGATGGCAAAATGCAAGAAGATGATTCACTGGAAGTTGATCAAGATGTATTTATGATTACGGAGGATGGACAAAGAAAGAAATTGATCAAGATCAAACCTCTTTCAGATTACCAAAGCGATCAACAAATTGAGGAAGACTCTATTGAGCGTCGATGGGTCACTCGTTCTGAATTCGAGAGACTCAAACGAACAGGCAAACTACATGACTCTGAAGAAATCTGGGATGATCGATCTACGACTCCTTCTGACACGATGAACTTATCTGTCGACTACTCAATCTCAAACCCTACTCAATCCCCAAGGGGCCGACAGACTACTGAGGTTGAGTATGGCCCGATCTGGAGTATTGAAGGCAAACCTAGCTCACGGCCAGGTTTGTCTGAAACTTCATTGACCGCCAAGTTACGCACTAGTGCACGTCCTAGAAACTCTCTTGGCCGCATGCGACTCAGTTTACCTCCGGACCCCGGCTCTCCGGCTCCACGCTCCCGCTCCAAGATTAATTCACTGCTGCAAGATGATCGATACATTGACGACAAAACTTCTGCTGAAAACTCACTTACTATCCAATCCATAAGCGAAGAGCGAGCGCGCCAGGGTACCCCGAACGCCGAATCACCTGGCCATGCAGCACAACCCCCCTCTCAACCTGAGACTCGATTGGTAGCCACCGCGTCACTGCAAGAAACTCCGCCAGGAAGCAAATTGCGCTCAGCGGTTGATAGTAACCTCGTCTCAGCGCCAAAACCTCAGCAGATGCACCCTTCGTCTACAGCTGGACATTCTTCTACCACTTCCACGGCTTTTAATATGGACGTGAATGCTTCCAAACAGCAGGCGCCCAGCGGTGCGATACAGACGGGCAATGATAATGCGTCCCTATTTGCGCCTAAAGCCTCAAATAGTTTTTCTTTTGGCTCTGCGCCACCACAGCCTGACAAAGCATCCCCAAGCGTATCTCTACCAGGAGTGATCAAGACACAGCCACCTGCCTCTTCGTCGCCATTCTCGTTTGGGGCCGCTGCAACGAGCACGGGTTCGATCGCCAGCCAGCCTCTTTTTGGGAATAGCAATGCAAGTCCAGCGTCCTCGGGTTTCGCCCAATCTACTCACTTTGAGAACTCAGAAACTCTACCCAAGGCTGTGGCGGCATCGTTCAAGGTTGACCCACCCAAACCGTCACCCTTTGCATTTAATTCTTCTATTCCTTCGCCAGCATCAGTCAAAGACAAGCCGACGTTCCAATCCTCCCAACCCCCTTCAGCCTTTAGCTTCAAGACTTCTGACAGTACAAGTGAGGATAAAGTGGCCGAACCTGGGTTCCCGTCCGGCACTTCACAACTGACGGCAGCCCAAACTACTACCAAGCCCGCTGCATCAACATCCTTTTCGCCATTCGGAGCGACCGCCACGCCGTTTAATTTCCAGACCGGCCAGCCGAGCGCAAAGACGAGCAACGGCGAGCAACTTGTCCAAAGCTCTGAACCAAGCTCTGGTACATCATCGGCGCACAAGGCCGATGCGATTTCACTCAATAACGATACTCTTGACAAGTCAAATACAATAGGTACAACATCCAATGTTTCGTTTGGTTCTAAATCTATCCCTGATCCATCCCCGAGTAAACAGGTATGAGTTCTTTAGACAAATCGAGCATATTTGAGAGTACCTGACAGTCATCGGTTGATGCTTCATCAACTAATACTTATTTGCAGATACCTATTGATGCTAATGCTATAGAGGCTACACCTGCTTCTCTCTCCGGTTCCGGTTCTGACTCGTCCTCTACTCTTGAAAAAACTACTCATGTACAAGAGGGTAGCCAAGAATTATCAGGCTCGTCAGCTGAACAAGAGAGTAGTGCACCAGGAAGAAGAATGGCAAAGCTAAAGTCTAATCGCCTTACAGCAGGTCCACAAAGGGTGTTAGCCAATGCCATGTCTAATGTTGGTAAACAAGTGGGCTCATCTGCCCCAAAACAGCTGCAGAATGACCCAAGCAAATCAGGCGAAGCAGTCCAAGAATCTGAACCTGCTTTCAGTTTGACTCAAGATAGCGCAACCAAAGTGGAAAGCACCTCAGATGCCCTCGCCCGTCCCAGTGGGTTTGGTACTGGTAAGTGCAATATTCTAGAGCAGCTCGTCTGCTGAGTTTCCAGACGCTTGATGTATCATATCTTGAGAAAGAGAGTCGGTTTCTGCTAGCAGTGGACTGACGTTCTTTGATGTCCGAACAATATTCAATGCTCCCAAAAATCCCTTTGAAACTCAAGGTATAAATAAGGCATCCGCCTTTTCATTCAACGCGTCGCCACAGTCGGAGACTACCAAATCTACGATGCCTAAGCCTATATCTTGTCAGTCACATTCACTTCTGTCTATGAGAAACAAGCTGCTCATAAATTGTTCCCCCTACTCAATTGGTGAAATGAAGTTACAACGACACCTGCGGCTCCAACCCCAACTACATCTGCCTTTGGATCATCAACCACTTCGCCATTCTCATTTGGTACCCCAGTCAAATCCACAGCAGCTCCAGCTTCATCACTTCCTCTCGCATCAGGAGCTGGGAATAGTACATTTAGTTTTGGGACGACTGTTACAAAAAATTCGAATCTTTTGAATGAATCATCAAAGCCTACATCAGCCTTTTCGTTTAGTGGTAACTCGAGTAATAACACTAGTGTGTTTGGTAACTCTCAGCCAACTTTTGGAGCCCCATCATCATCTTCATCTTCAACAAATCCAGCCGCTTCGTCGACGATCACTACTCCCTTGTTTGGTGGCTCTGTAGCCTCTTCGACCACTGCCAATATTTTTGGAAAGCCAGCAGCTTCAACCGCAACTCCGAGTGCGTTTGGAAACTCTACAGCCCCTTCAACTACACCAAGTATGTTTGGAAGTTCTACAGTGCCTTCGACTACTCCGAGTGTGTTTGGAAATCCTACAGCTTCAACCACTACTCCGAGTGTGTTTGGAAACCTTGCATCTTCAACTACAGGTCCAAGTATGTTTGGAAACCCTACAACTTCAACGACTACTTCCAGTTTATTTGGAAATCCTGCAGCTTCTTCAGATAAACCGGGCCTCTTCGGCAATTCCAGTGGTTCTGTTGCATTTAGTTTTAACACTGGGTCCTCTTCCACTACTAATACAAACAGTACTGTAAACGCACCTCCTACGTTCAATTTTACTGTTTCGGCACCACCAGTAGTCTCAAAGGCAGATGATCAAAAGAGCTGATACAGGATGTTGTAGCTTTACTTGATTTTAATCCTTCTTTTCAAAATTGTTTTCAGTTTCTCCAAGTTTTTTTCGTTGAAAAGTTGGTATGCATATAAACTTGATCCTATCTCTGCAAAATAAACTTTACTCAGCTATACGGATAAATATTTTGATGGTGATACATCGTGATTTGTGCAAAGTTTGGGAATTTCTTTTGGGCGTGTCAAAGGCAATGTGTTGTGATGATGATTTGTTTTTTTGTTTGAAGAAGGATGTCAAGGATTGTAGATAACAAAGACATATACATAGATCTTAAGAAGATTATCACAATATAGGATTCATTCTTTTCTTCCTATCACTATGAACTTTCTTCTTCATCAGATGGTAGTGAAGCTCTAGTGTAGGTAGAATTTCACATCTAGCCTTCTTATCTGATTAACAGGAATCTGGGTTTTGTAAACATTGGTCTTGATTTATGTTTAAAGTTGTTGAGCAGATTGTTTAGCAATCATAACGCACAAGATGCGAAGAATTGGTAGAAACAGGTCACGCATGCATAAAAAGCAAATCTCCAATATGAGTACATAAAGTGATTTTTAAACCCTTCTAAAGTGATGCAGGGCAAAGGAGTTTAGAGTGATTTTTAAACCCTACTAAAGTGATGCAGGGCAAAGGAGTTGAAGTATTAATCTGTCATGAAGCAAATTGTTTGTTGATGCAGTTTGAATGAGAGTTTGTCTTCTTTTACTGATATTTAAGAGTGTGAAGGTGGTGTTCATGATTATGGTTATTAATTTAAGTGATAAGTTAGATCTTAAGTATCAAGTTTAAGTTAATGCCCCATTCCGATTAGCCCCATCGAGGTTGAAACAGATTACCTAAATTGATAAGAGAAAGAAAACTTCTCAGTCAATTATACCTTCTTTACCTTCATACCATCTCATCTCATCTCATAAAACCATCAAATCAATCAAATTCAAATCAGCTACTATGACATCTCAATCAATCCTTAGGCCAGCTCTTCGTAACTTACGTTTAACTCACCCTCGTCCGGCCGCTATCTCTAATTCGAGCTCAGCAAACTTACGATCTTCACTCAACGCATATGCTGAATTATCTCGTTCAGCCATTCAATGTACTTCACAAGCTCGAGTAAATCGATTAACATCAAGACTTGCTAGTTCAACTGGTGGTGAGATTCAAATGACAGTTAGAGATGCTTTGAATACTGCAATGGAAGAAGAAATGAATTTAGATGAAAAGGTATTTGTTATGGGTGAAGAAGTGGCCCAATACAATGGTGCTTATAAAGTAAGTTATAATCATTTGTAAAAAAATTGGAAAAAAATCAACTTTTCTTGTTGAGTAACTCTTGAAATTATTCACATAGATCACTAAGGGACTTTTAGATAAATTCGGAGACAAACGAGTGATTGATACGTTAGTAAATTTATTTAATATACACAGTATACTTAAGATTGATAAGGAACGATTCATATCAAACAGACCCATCACTGAGTCTGGATTCGCAGGAATGGCTGTCGGTGCTGCTCTTGCTGGGCTTCGGCCGATTTGTGAGTTCATGACTTGGAATTTCGCCATGCAGGTCAGCAATCTCTACCTATAGAGCAGGATAATCTTATTCATCATTTCAAATGCTCGCAATCGTGTATACGCCCCGGAAAAAGATTTTACTAACATATGGAGATGCTTTTTGCTATATCGTATAGGCAATCGATCAAATTGTCAACTCTGGTGGTAAAACATTTTACATGTCTGGTGGTAGCACACCTTGTCCAGTCGTGTTCAGAGGTCCAAATGGTGCTGCAGCTGGAGTGGCTGCCCAGCATTCACAAGATTATTGTTCATGGTAAGTTTTTAGCTTGAACACATCACAATCATAATCGATCATGCGCTATCCCAGAATAGCTAAATAAACATCGCACATTTAGGTATGGTCAGGTCCCTGGTCTCAAAGTAGTATCACCTTGGTCAGCTGAAGACGCAAAGGGACTCCTGAAAGCCGCCGTCCGAGATCCTAATCCAGTAATCGTGTTAGAGAATGAAATCCTTTATGGACAATCATTCCCTATGTCAGTAGAAGCTCAGTCCGAAAACTTTTTACTCCCAATTGGAGAAGCAAAGGTAGAAAGAGTTGGAAACGATGTTACAGTTGTTGCACACTCTAGAATGGTTGGCTTGAGTATTGAGGCAGCTGAAGCCTTGAATAAATCAGAAGGAATCCAAGCCGAGGTGATCAATCTTCGTAGCATTCGACCTTTAGACATTGAGACGATTACAGCTAGTGTGAAGAAAACCGGACGACTGGTGGTTGTGGAGGGAGGATTCCCTATGTTTGGTTAGTTATCACAATCTTATCTTTTAGTTTCAGTTGATCTGTTTATTGACTTGAGGATCGATCGGCTTGAAAATAGGTGTTGGCTCAGAAGTAGTCGCTCAGATTTGCGAGTCTGAAGCATTCGACTACCTCGATGCTGCACCTGAGCGTGTCACTGGAGCCGATATCCCTACACCAGTATGTTCCTTTTGATGACTTTATGCTTGACGTAATTAGGTCCTGATCTCCATTGTGTGTTCTTCTTTCAAAGTATGCTGCCAATCTCGAAAACTTGGCATTCCCAGATGTACCAGTGATTGAGAAAGTGATCCGTAGATCATTATATAAATTTTGATCATAGATGTCATATGGTAAAGGAAGTAACTTGTTTTTGAACTCTTTTGTATATGAAGATCAGATAGAGAAGCTTGAAAAATCACCAAAGCAAAGTCTATGGTTTTGAGGAATAGCTTTAGTAATCCACCATTTGCAAAAACACTCGTATTGCTTGATTTGAGAACTGGTTGGAATGAATTTGATTTCTTTTGTGTTTTTTCTGTGGCATTTTGAGACTGAGAGATTCATGAGGTTAGCTTGAGGCTTGGATATGTTAATTTGACCTTCGTGCATCGTGTTGCATGAGTTTGAAGGTGGTCTAACCTTGAACTTTCCACTCACTTCAGAGTGATCATGTTCGAATTCTGCCAGCTCATTCATCACATTCACAGCCTGATTCTTATTCCTCAGACGACAGTTCAGCCTTTAGCTGTGATGCAACACCAGCACCATCGACATTTCCGGTCGCACCCTGCTGATAATCTCCTTTCATTCAAATATTCTCACCGCGCAGTCAAATTGTAGCTACAGTTTTGTAAGGTCGTCAATCGTCTGATAGCAACCATCATAGTGAGTCTTGATGTTTGAAAGAGCATCCAATCCGAACTGAATTTGATATCTCGTATCGAAGTCAAATAAGTCATCGACTGGCTCATCCTCAGTTCCTTTGACAGGAAAACCACAGATTCCATGGTACATATCTATGATTTCAAAACACCTTGACTGCAGCATTCACATTCGAATCGAAATTCGTCATGAGCAGCACTCTAATCAACCCGAAAGAACTCTCACTTATTGAAGTTATCACAGGGATTTACCATTGTGACCGTATCAATGGCTTTTATGATATCTTCAAAGTATGAATACCTAAAAGTGATACTTTCCCTCCTTTAATCATTAATTTCAGACCGCCATATTTTATTTCTTCAAAAAAGCGCTTCACTTCATAATATCTGATTTGATACGCACCCATCTGATGGAGGAAATCTCTGAAATCGATCATGGGATTCAGGCAACTCAAGATATACCCCCAGCAAGCCAGGGTTAGTTGATAATCTTCTATATCTCTAGTTAAATCAGAATCCGGATCAAGTCCATTCCTGATCAATTGTTTTTCTCCAATTCTACATCTCTAGGGGATTGGGTAGAAAAATTAGTTGAAGTTTTAATTGCAAAGCGATCTGAAAACATTTCACATAATTCACCACGCTCAAAGATGTTTGTTCTTCCAAGAGTAAATTCGGATTCCACAGTGGTGATGACAGCAGAAGAAGATTCAGATTCAGGAATCGAATGTAACTCAAGAAAATTGTCATCAAATCATCGAAGTAAGTTCTTTGGATTCTATTTGAAATCAAGTTCGCTCGTTGATCTAAATTAAACCCGGGTTTTTCTAAAGATCTTCGAGGTCCTAAGCGAAGCATACGGTCTGTCAAAGGATCGTATCCTCGTCGTCCCATGGTCATTGCGCCTAAAGTGAAAATACCTCCAATCTGTCCGACAGAAGAATTCAAAGAATCAAAACCAAATGTGGAAACGACTTTAGAGAACGACAAACCGGTGCGTTTGCCAAGTCGTCAACGTATGTCTTGTTTGTTCTAGGAAGAGATGTCTAAGGTTATTTTACATTCTTTTGAAATTGATGATTTTTGCCATTTGGTTTGTTATGCTTTTCTGTTTGGTATTCTGGATTGAGATAGGTGTTAGAGATTCGATTTATAGAGCTGTTGTAAGAACTCGTCCAACTAAACGTCATGAACATGAACCTTTCTATCCCATTGAAGAAGAATCAAAAACATGTTCAAATGTGAATAAATTTGAAGGAGAATTTGATTTAGTTATATACTCACCTGGAAATCCTTCTCCAAATCAACAAGGTTCGTATCTACTTTTTTTGTTTTAAACTTTCTTGTTCAAGTTAGGCTCTGTTTTTACTTTTCTTTGTTACATTTTTCTTCAGTGGAAGTTCAAGGATCTAGGAGGCCGGAAAGATATATAGGTCCTAAACCTTTGATTCGTAGCCCAATAAAGATATCTCCTATTACCGATTTTAATGATATCACCACAGGATCTGTTGTTCCTGCTTGCCAGACTAACTTTCTGAGGCCTAAACGTGAGTGCAAATACCATGTAGAAAGATATATCTTATTTTGTCTAATGTTGAAAGCTCATTGCTTTCTTTTTCTGTGGGTAAAGTGATATATACGAAACATCAAAGAAACTTCAACGCTTCTCTATACCCACTTCCTAGTATCCCAGAAGCAGGTCATACGGAACCCTTAATAAGTTGTTCAGAAGTGATAAGATCAGAAGCAAGAGCTAGTTTCTCATCACGTATGGTATTCAAAACTAGACCTAGCAATCGTCAAAGTATGTAAAAATCCTTCTTTTGTTTTCATCCACTTCTAACAAGTCACATAAAGTCTGATCTTCTGGTTTTATGTATTAGTCTTAGAATCACAATTAAGATTTGCAGAAGAAAAAAAGAATCGGATTAGTTTAAATATACCTAAATCACGTAAATCGATTGTAATATTACCTAAATTGATACCAGGTTCAATAATGGTTCATCGAATTTCAGAAGATAGAAATTGGTTATCATTAAATGATTCAGAATCGGGTACTTCAATTAGTTTGTCACTCATTCACCTTTTTTTTCAAATTACCTCTTATTTATCTTGAAACCATCAAGTTCATTAAGTTTTATTTTGGCTTCACACTTCTCACTAAAAATTAATTAATCAGAAACTTCACATCCTGAACGTCGTCAATGGCTTATTGAGTTTTGTAAATTAGGATTGATTTTAACTTTACTGATTCCTATCATCGTTTTGGTCATTGTGTCAGTCTTTGAATAATACTTTGTTTCATTTTTAAATATCTATCAAGGGAGAAATAAAACAAATGAAGGATACTTTACTGATTTGTTTTTATTACTTCTTCTTATTCTCTTTAATTAGGTTTCATAAAAAAAATAATATAATAGTAGGGATCAACTCAAGTTAAACTTTTTCACATTTATTTCTTTTCTCAAAGTAAATAGATCATTTTCTTTTTTATTTAATTTGAACAAAAAAATTCTATATTTATCAAATTACTCAATCGTAATTTTCTGTGCATTTCAAAGAACACTTTTATAAAACTTCAATATTATTTTTTAAAACTTTTTTTTTGTTTAATCAATTGTTGTAAGTATTTCGGGAAAATTAATATATGAAATAATGATGAGAAAATGGGAAATTTTGAAGATCATCTCATCAAAAGAGAATATTTGATAGGATGAAACGTTTTATGGTAAAAATTGATAGGAAAGAAAATCAGAAGAGATAAATTTAAATGATGATAAACAAGAAATAAAAATCACTATTGTGTACTGATGTTTGACTGCTGAACAAAGCTTACGGGCACATTTTGATGATCAGAGAAAGATTGCGGGTGAAGAAGAGGTACAAAATTTGAACCTGCGTAGGTAAATGCGTCAAAGGATTGTTGAAATTCTCTCGTAGTCATTGGGTTGCTGAGCGTAGGATAATCCATCATCAACGAAGCGTGATCTATGAACGGCTGAAGAACAGGCTTTAAAGACACGGAGGCGAATGGATTCAGGACAGATTGAAAAGGTTCCAAGAGTGAGGTGGCATAGCAAACCCCTGGTTGAAGAATAGGGAATTGAGGAGACAAAGTTGACGGCTCGTGGTGGAAAGAAAGTACCCGATTGACGTTCATTGGAGTTAGAGATGGACTTGCAGAAAAGTCACTGAGAGTGGATGAAGTGCCTTGAGGCGTGAATTCCAATTTTGTAGGCCCTCCGTCAAAAGAGTCGTTTGTGAAATTGATCACGTTGTTTGAAAAATCCAAAGGGACGGCGGAGTTCCGAGACGCTAAGATTCCAAAGCCTTCAAGAGCAAGATGTGGTAGCTCTGCGCCAGAAAGCTTGAGCTGAGGTAGCTCTTGGGACGGAGCACGGGCGGTGAGCGTGGACAATGAAAGCCTATGTGACTTTGGTTTGGCTTTAGCTCGAGGATCTCCAGATCTTTTGACTCTTTTAACTTCAGGTCCTTTCCCTTCCTTCGTTACACTGATCATCGTCGGTGTTCGTAGTTTGTTCGAGCTTTGTAATCCCTTTTGAACTTGAACCAAAATCTCTTCCGTTTCCGCGTTTTCCACATCAGAAGACTTGTGTAAAGAATTCTTGTGTTGTCTAGAAGATGCAAGTAGAGTCAGTAAAGCCCTTGTGAACTCAAATAATATCATGATATCTCTCTCACCTCCAGTTATCCAGACGACTAAAAACTTTGCCGCAGTGACATTTGAAAGGCTTCGCCTTGGTATGCTTCCTGGAAAAAGATGAAAATCGTAGAGAGATCATTAGTTCAAGAGAAGAAGAGAAGAAGGATCAGGCGAAGGAAATATACCTTTCATGTCTAGCAAGATGTTCAATACGGCTAAACGTCTCAGAACATTTTGGATCCAAAAAGCATTCGAAAACCTTACAAGTAGAGTAGCTTGTTGAGCTTTGAGAACTTCCCAAGCTCAAGGAGCTATCGGATCTCTTGCGTTTGGTGATCGAAGAGCAAGCTCGTAGTTGACCAGTTGACAAGCTCCCTCCTTGCGCGTTACTCTCAGTTGAGATACAGTAAGGCTGCTCAATACCAAGACTTCCAAAATCAAAATTGTAGTCTTGTAAAGATTTTTCAAAAGTTTCGGACTGATTGTAGACAAATTGTTTGAGACAAGTTGACCAGTTTTCGGTAGATGAAGCATTCTCAGTCATGAAATCTTTCCAATTTTGATGATTCAAAAAGTTCGAGTGAAGAGCTTGAGACTCTGAATCTGATGAAGAAGATAATGGGTATTCTTGTGACACTGGAGGTGTGGATTCTTGACTGAGGAAATTTGGATGTTCTCCTTGGAGACTTGTAGATGAAGATTGGAATTGTGCGAGATCGAAGAGATCATTCCAAGGACTATCAGCAAGTCAAGAAAGAAAAAAGAGAAAACAAGGATCAATAAGCTGATCAACAACGTCCATGCTGCTCAACTTTGACCTCAACTACCCCCATGGATTGGGGTTTGGTCAATGAAACCACGTCTCAAGTACGACCAAGCATTCTCTGGATCGAAAAAGAGAGGGAAGATATGAAATGGAAGCCAGATGTTCAACTCACAATTGTTGAAGGTAAAGATCAAGGGATTTTTCCAATTCGATATGCGAGTTGAAAGACATGATGAATATGAAATGGTTGATGTGTGAATTGGTAGGAGCGGTAAAATTTTAAGCAAGAAAGCGGTTTGAGTAAAAGGTAAGCAAGAAAGTAGAGAAAGTTTCAAGAGATGATGTGGGGGTTGGGTTCTTCATTCCTCTCGCCAAAGAGACGTCTCCTTTTTAGCAGTTGAAGAAATTCTTGCATGAATGTCTTCAGCAAATTAAAGCACATCTATTGTGATACCATGCAAACTGTTAATGTTTTATGAGTCATGAGGCCGAAAGTTTGGGATCATATTTTTTTATCCTGCAAATAACATCGAAGTGAAGATGGCTGAGATTTAATTTTGGTTGATGATCAAATCATTCATGATACTGGCTAAAGATCATTGAGAATGAGATCTTTTTTTGAAGCCGTGAATATGTCAGTCTTCTTTACCGAGTGTCATGCAAGATTTCAAATTGAGAGAGTGATGAGATTGTGATTCCAAACATCATATAGTCCAATTTATTTGCTCAGCAAAATAAAGTTACAAGGTATAATCTACAGTTTAATTTAATGCAGTTTTTGATGATCTGTTTTTGTCAAGTTATCTTCATTCCGATCTTCTGAGATTGTCTTGAGCCATTGCCATCTGACTCTGAATGAAGTCCTTTCCCTTTACGAATTGTGATAATTTTATTTCAGTTGTTGTTCTTGAGTTGTCTCAATCTTTCCTGACTGCTCCTACTTGATACACAAGTATGATAGGACGTCGTCTTGGCTTTCGTATTGGCCATCGATCGACAAAACTTCAAATTGGTACTTTCTCCTTCAGAACGATGATGTCGTCTACTTTCCAATCGCCTTCTCAGGTGGGCCTGTGACTCATAAGCTCAAGCCTGTTTGACTCTAGCTCACATCCTCTGACTTGAAAAATTACAGTTGAATGACCCATCTTTATTCAAGCAAAAAGCTTATGTCAATGGCAATTGGTTGGACTCCCAATCCCAAACTACTTTCTCAGTTCAAAGTTAGCTCGATCGTCTCTTTTGCATTGATAGGATCAACTTACAAGTTCTGACTTTACGGTCTCCAATCCGATGATATTCAGACCCAGCAACTGGTGAAAAAATCGGAACATGCCCTGACATGAGCCTCGCCGACTTATCCCCTGTGATCGATGCTGCAAAAGTCGCTTTTGATAAATATAAACTTACTACCGCCAAAGAGCGACATGATCTACTTATCAAATTCTATCATCTCCTCAGAGAGTCATCTCAAGATATCGCCAACTTGATCGTCTTGGAGAATGGAAAATGCCTTGCAGACGCAAAGGGAGAGGCTACTTATGCTGCTAGTTTCCTTGAATGGTTTGCCGGTGAAGCCTTGAGGACTTATGGTGACGTCATACCTACCACAGTCCCAGGCGTTCGTAATGTGGTCATTAAGCAACCGATCGGAGTCGTAGCAGCATTGTGTCCTTGGAACTTTCCGGCCGCAATGATCACTAGGAAAGTAGCTCCTGCCTTAGCTGCTGGCTGTTCTGTTATCGTCAGTGGGTCTTCTTCCTCTCAATTCATCTTTCCCTACATCTTTGCCATTCCTTAACTGTTTACTAAATTTCTATATCATGATGCGACTAACTGACTTGCTTTTGGACCTTTGTGTCTTTATCTGCTCTCTTTTGTGGTAGGTCAAAGCGCCTGCAGAGACTCCATTTACCGCACTAGCACTCGCTGAACTCGCTCACCGAGCCGGATTCCCACCTGGCGTCTTCAATGTCATCACTACCGACGTCAATACAAAAGATATAGGGAAAGAACTATGTGAAAATACAGCGATCAGAAAATTGTCATTCACTGGTTCGGTAAGCCATCAAACTTGAATTCTCTATCTTGATGTTATCCTGAATAGTGACGAGGTTTGATGAGGTTACCTTTAGACGAATGTGGGCAAGTTACTGATGGCACAGTCAGCTTCAAGTCTCAAGAAACTCTCTTTTGAGCTTGGAGGTAATGCGCCCTTCATTGTATTTGAAGATGCTGATGTCGATCTAGCAGTAGCTGGAGCAGTTACTTGCAAATTTAGGTGTTCGGGTCAGACTTGTGTAGCTGCAAGTGAGTTCCCCATCAGTCATCAATTTTTAATCCTGCCTTATTCGATGTGGATGATCTCACATGTTGTGAATGTCTTTGACAAATACCATCCACAGACCGCTTCTTTGTTCATTCATCAGTTTACGCCGAGTTTGCTACAAAACTAGCTATGAAAGTCTCGGAATTCAAAGTTGGCTCTGGATTTGATCCGGATGTTACCCATGGACCCTTGATACATTCAAGAGGTCTTAAGAAAGTGATTGAACATGTAGATCGAGCTAAATCAAAAGGTGCACAAGTCTTGGTGGGAGGAAGAGTTCCTGATGACCCTCAGTGTCAGGGTGGATACTTCTTCGAACCTACTGTTTTGAGTGAGGTCCCAACCGGAGAGATTGATGGAGAGGAAACTTTTGGTAAAATTCTTTTCATCAAGATATATATATCACTACGATAGCTGACCAATCTCGTGAAACCTACACAGGCCCAGTGGCAGCTCTATATAAGTTTGAAACCGAATCAGAAGTGATTGAGATGGCAAATGATACAGATGTAGGATTAGCAGGATATTTTTATTCACGAGATATGGGACAAATTTGGAGAGTAGCAGAAAGTCTTGAAGTAGGAATGGTAGGAGTGAATACGGGTGCGGTATCGAATGCTATGACACCTTTCGGAGGAGTGAAATCTAGTGGGTTTGGAAGAGAAGGAAGTAAGTATGCGATTGAAGAGTATCAAATTGTGAAGTATATTGCTATGGGTGGGGTTTAAATCCAATGAATCATGTCTTTCATAAACCTATCATTTACTCTTGTTTCTTTTTGGCATTGTAACTCGGTCTGCTTATTGAGAAGAAATTGGTATATATCAGGATTTTTGTCATAACGCACCCAACAAATCACAATATCATTACATTTTTCCAAACAGATCAATTATGATGAAAATTCATCATGTGGAATGGATGAGCTTGATCTTCATGTTTCTCCGAGGATCTTTGTAATGACTCTCACCGCGTTTTATCAGAAACTTCTCTGAAGGTTGATAACTGGATTGTATGTAGTCATATGATGTTGATGTGGTGTGCATTCAAGTTCTTGGGGCCAGTGAGCTATGACGTTGGCGCGTGTTGGCAAAATAACAGCCATCTTCATGTTATTAATTATTTGCAGAATAAAGAATTGGGTCCGCATTTTGCATCAGACTTCACTCATTGACCATCAAGTCCAGGACATGATAGGAAGGTTATGTGACTCTTTCAAGGGAGAAAGTCATGCATTTGGCTTCTCAACCTATTCAAAAGGACGTTCCATTGCTGAGTCTCAGCCTGAGAGATGGAGATTTGACTCATACATCTCTCGACAATTTATCTACTTTTCTGCGTACCTTTCCATCAACCACCATCTTCTTTAGGGCCCGTTTGGTTGCGATTTCTTTCATGCATTATTTGCATAATCACATTAAGATAACCGCATAACAAATTTGGGTGTTTGAATCACCTGTGGCGCACAGACTGTACGATGAATAGCCGTACAAAACATGTGTAAAGCAAACGGCATTGAATCCCAATTGAGTAGACAGACTACTCCGACGCTCAGACTAGTTACACATCGAGGGCCAAAGTCTCTGACAAGACTTTCTCAGACTAGTCTGGCCCCGCCAGGGCGATTTTTTGACTTTCAGACACTCAAAAACCACACAGATCAGTCTGTCAGCAACACACCACTCATCAGACTAGTCTATCCCAGGCTACCAGCGCTACGCAGCACTCATCAGACTAGTCTATCCCAAGCTGCCAGCGCTACGCAGCACTCATCAGACTAGTCTATCCCAAGCTGCCAGCGCTACGCAGCACTCATCAGACTAGTCTGCATTTGACAGACCCGTCTGGTTCTGACTACAGTCACCTCACGCTTGACTCAATCCAGATCAGTCTGTGTAGCTGCTCAGACCAGTCTACTCCTCACCTGGACAGGTGTTTATCTCATCAGACTGGTCTGGACAGTATATCGACCAATCAACACTCCCTTACATACATCAACGATCTACTATTAGTACTCTACTCTCATTGTACTCGATCAATTTGAACTTGATCAATTTGATAGGTCCTCAATCCTGCGCTTTTCTTTTAGTGTAACCAGTCATAACAATGTAGCCTTCACCATCAAAGCAGACCAATTGACTTGAAGCAGCCAAGGTCTGTTTCTTCAACAAATTTTATCATTACCGAAAGCAGAGGCATAACATATGATCAAAGCGGGACAATCTGATTCTAAACCAGCGCAATTTAACAAGAACAGTGGGTACAACAAAGAGAATAGGAAGGAACATCAATAGCTTTGAATCCTGGCAATACCTATCGATGGGAGTGAGGTGTGGTTAAGAGCAACCTAAATCCGGTCCGGGCTGCACCACGTGGTAGAAGGAGCCAGGAGTGAATTGAAGGGCATAAAGGAGGTGAAAGATGAGGTGAGATTGATTGGGCAGTGCAGCAATATAAATTAGTTGGGGTTCGAAAGATAATCCCCCAACCAGAATTACACAAAAAAGCTAGACACTAACAACCGAATCAGGCTGTTCATAGAATAAGTGATTCAGGGTGGGAAAGTGTAGAATCAAGTATCATGTATATGATATGATTCAGAAGTTGGAAATTAATAACTTGTGATAGAAGATGGCACCGGGAGATGGGCTGGTTGAAAGCGGCCTAGTCACTTTCAGTTGTTGTCTATTGAATCCACTTTTGCTTTTGACTCCGCGGAACGTGGGACACTCTTCGGCACTCTTCCATTGGTAAAACGTGGTAGAATCATACATATGTATAATTCTAATTGAGATAAAAATTAATTTCAAAAACTATGTAAAAATGACACATGTGAGAGAAAGACATTGGTCATTTGTTCAACCTTTGGATAATGTTCATGAACAGAAAAAAGGAAAAAGGCAAACAAAAAACAACAATTTTGAAATACAAAAACCAGTTGAATACAAGCACGTGACTTCAAATGCAAGATCCAAGTATCAACATCAAGCAGTTTCATTCTCCTGAAGATGATCACTTGCTCATTGTTAGCCTCAAACAAGGTCGCATGTAGTCCCAGACGTATTCTGAGTTGAACCTGCAGCTGGCTGAGTGGAAATTGTACCTCCAGCTGGTTGCGTGTCGGATCCAGTTGTCCCTCCAGCTGGTTGCGTGTCGGATCCAGTTGCACCTCCAGCGGGTTGAGCGTTCGATCCAGTTGTACCTCCAGCTGGTCCCGTGTCGGATCCAGTTGTACCTCCAGCGGGTTGAGCGTTCGATCCAGTTGTACCTCCAGCTGGTTGCGTGTCGGATCCAGTTGTACCTCCAGCGGGTTGAGCTTCGCTTGAGTCAGGAAGTTCAAGCAACCTGAGCTTGAACTTGCCATTGTCAATGTCGCCAAGCCAGTTGCGTCGTGCTTTTGTGTCCATAGCTGTGAAACCCTTGTTGAAGTCAGCCACTGACAGAGCGGAGTCAGTGGCTCGTTCAACAACAATAGGGATTTGGCGGTCTTTGATGGCATCGAGAGGATTGGATACTTGAGGAAAACCCCTAGTTGGATACCGAGCCTCACCAACAGTAGCCTCTACAAGTGTTAATGTACCAGTCAGATGGGTGTTGAATCAGAGATCACTCGGAAGTTTCTTAATGAGGTGATCAAGAAAACTCACTTAACAATTCGTTCAACTTCAATCTTAAGGTGTGCTTGTCGATGTCGGATTGATTTTTGGGTTTCTGGGTTTGAGCCACAGTCGAATTTTTCGCAGCAGCCAAGACCTCTTGTATTGACTCGAATGTCGAACCGTGCTGACAAAAAAGAGGAAAGACTCGCTGGAATTGAGCCTTCCTACATACCCATTCTGCCATTTCATCACGGCTGGTATATTCTCGACACCATCCATTACCTGCATCACTATTGCTGCAAGCAATGATATAATAATCGATTCCGACTAGTTGGTGATCCCGTGCAAGCTAGTAACCATATATCAGTGTTTTGTTTGTTGAAAAGAAAGTAAGATAGAGCTATGTACCTGCTGTGCTATCTTCTTGAGACATTGGAGAGATCGTCTCTCTTCCCTTTGAGATGAAGCAGCTGGTGTGTTCAGCTCTCGATCCCTCGCCACTTTTTTCAAATCCACCAGTTTCTCGTAAATAGGGCGGTATCGGGCCTCGTCCTGGGGATTGAGCTTGGGTACCTCGGGGATGAGAATGGAAGAGTCACCAAATACATCATCGGTGATGGTAACAGCGGAATAGTCTGGATATCCCCCAAGTGCGTAGAAAACCGGCGCAGTGAACACATTGTATTCATCGTCATCAAGAGCTTGATAGGTCTTTGAATTTGCTTCGTTACGAGCCGTAAGCATATTTGAGGCGTCCGGGTGGCCTCGAGGAGGCACTAAGATATGTAATTTGTGTGAGCCAATCAATTGAACAATAGACAGAGGTTAGAAAAACCCACTTGAAACTTTGTTAGCTTCGAGCGCAAAGCTAAGCCATCGATGCCAAGTATTCTCGCCATGCGATCCACCCAGCAATCCCCTTCCAAGTAAGTGCAGTAAGTAAAGGTTGAAGTAAGCAGGGGTGATTTCGGGTAGGACAAGGTATGATTCAGTTAAAAAAACTCACAAAGAGCGTTTTAATTTGTTCACACTGACGTTGGAAACCATTGCAATCATGTGGAGAGTGTGTTCTAGATTCTGGAGAACAGCCTGTCCTTCAGCAATAACCGCTGCACTCAACTGGTGGTTGGTTGATTTCTGTTTGTTGAGCTGATCCTGAATGCGCCCAAGAGGCCAATGAGACTTCACTTGATGATAATTCTCTAACGTGATTTCACTGAGTTCAAGATCTTGGTTATCAACACGATTGATTCCAGAAGATGGTTGCTGAGAGGCGGACTGAGTAGGAAGTGGATTGGAGCCTGCGGTCGTGCTGGCTCTATCAGCTTGACTGGAGCGTGTACGAGGTGGCGGACGTCGAGCACGTTTAGCTGCTGGTAAATCAGTAGATGGAGGTGGTGACTGTCTGGCCGGATTAGAACGAGTTGAACGTGTGGTGCGGGGTGGGGCCATTCTGGAACTAGGATAAAGGTGTTATAAGTGAGATATCGGCGGTTCAAAAGGCTTTCAAAAAAAAAAAGTAAGGCACTGATCAGAGTATCCGGCTAGTCGGGGCCCCTAAAACCCCAAACCGCCTCCGGGTTCTGGTAGCTGAACATGTACAATTGAATGTTGACATTGTCAAGAAAGGTGATCACCACCTTCTAAATATTGGAAGGTTAATCAAAGATATACATTCATGTCTCATAATTTTTCTGAGACCCTTTGTGGCATGATTTCTAAGGACCCATCAATTGTATTTGGGCATCATAGATAGCGGCAGCCCTGCTATCTATGAGCTTAGCCAGACACACATGACAGATAATACATTCCACAATATTGAGAAAAGTTCAATTTTGAAGCTTTATCACCATGCTGGAGTATTCTCAGTCAAAAATTCAATTGTTCCAGGACAAAAGAGGCACTGTAGACCTTTTTGGGGGTCATATACCATATTTTGCAAGCATTGCGGGAAAATGTATTATGTTTGATATTCTATCACATCATAAGATGTGTACAAGTGGTAGGTGTATGTCATGCTACTGAAGTGTTGGATTATGAATGGATCAATTTTTTCTTCTAAGAACCAACAAGATAGGTCAATATGTCCCTCTTTGTGAGTCTATAGCATTATTGAAGATTATTGTGGTAAACTGCTCCACAAATAAATCTTTTTGAGTTTGTGTTCAAATTCCACAGTTGAACTTGACAAAGGTATTTGAACAATTGCTCTTTAAACTGGACCCATCATGGTAAGTCTCACAACCATAAAAGGTATCCACAAAGGGGTATTTCAGCTATGTCACACTGTTTTGAGAATTATGTGGTAAACTGCTCCACAAATAAATCTTTTTGAGTTTGTGTTCAAATTCCACAGTTGAACTTGACAAAGGTATTTGAACAATTGCTCTTTAAACTGGACCCATCATGGTAGGTCTTACACCAATTCAAGCTACATCTACAGGCACATTGGGGCCCTGCAGCACCTTGTGGACAGTTTTGCAGAAACATGGCCAGCAAGTAAAAGTTTTGCAGTTTTTCTGAAAACCTGAAAGTTGAACTTGCATTGTAATACTTAAGTGAATGACAACAAATGGGACCAATCATGGTAGACCTCACACTCATCAAAGGTACCAATAAGGGTGTAATAGTGGTTTTTACGTTTGTTTTGGAGGAAACGTTGAGTAAGCAATTTTTTTTTGTTTTTTGAGAAAAACCAAAAATTCACCTTGCTTGATGATATTGGAGTACATGCGCATCTTTTGGTCTACTTTTATTTTTTTACTTTTTTTTTGGCACATATCACCCAATTTTGCCCCTTACTCGCATAAAACCTCATATTGTTCTCATATTGATCGTGGTTCAGCTATTCAACATCTCTTGGTTGAGGGAAGAAAGGACATAAAATCTTGAACAGCGATTAATAGTTCTTGTTCACCACTCAAAAATGCTTCTCACCTCATGATTGTATGATTGTAGTAACGGTAATTCATGCTAGCAAGGTATGTGAGTGCTCATATGATGCTTCTCTTTATATTCAAGTTTCTCAATTATATTATTCATTCAACTGAAATTATACTTAACTTATGCTGAACTTATACTTAACATATGGAAACTTGAACTCTGAGCTCTCAAAAGAACTTTTCAATGGGCTCATTGGTTAGAGCTGTTTGTCTATGGACAACCAACCAGAATGGGTGTACTATCATTGCTAAGCAAGATCTGCACGTATTTGTTTCAGTGCGGAACTAGTGTTGCTTCTGGTTTTCAAACATAAACTTGATATCATTACTTTTCATCCTATTGATGCAAAACAACTTATGAGATGTGAAGAAAGGCATCAGACATCAGAGTGAAAACACTGAGGTCAACTAGAGGACTCGGTCTCTTCTCATCCCAATGGATTGTCTCCAATCTCTTGACGTCCCACAGCGACTTGAAAGATTGACCGGGAAACAAATGACTGACACATTGAGACACATTGACAGTTGTCTTGATTAATTCCTTGCTGAATTGAATCAAGCAGGACAGCTGTTAAACAAACTAAAACGGGGGTCATGAGGTAAACATCTAGATTACATAGTACTTACACCCTCTGTTTATTTTCAACACACAGGAACGGGCAGGATTTCCCGATTGGATCATCATCTGTCAGCGGATGAAAAAGAATTGACCAGTTAGCGAAAGGAAATACGGTGACCCGACGTAAAGGTCAAAAGCTCACCTTTCCTAAAACGGAGATGGCTAATGTGGTTGGCATAACTAAAAAAAAGAAACACTTTCATACCTACTACTGAACTCCTACATCACCTCCACTTACTTAAATGGGGACGTCAGGCCGAGCAATTCAGTGTCCTCTTGGCCCTCAATTACCAAAACGCAGGAAGTTGCCTGAGACCAAAGCCCTTCGCGAGAAAGCTGAACACGATGAAGCTCAAGGGGTCTGGGGTGAGAGGAAGTGTGAGGAGATCAGCCAAGCTCTTGACGCTGTCCCTCAAGTTCGGAGCGATGATCAGCCAGAAGACAATGAAGACTACGAAAATGACCTACCGAATGAATATTTTGCGCACTTCTGGCCGCTGGAGGAAGACAACATACAGGAGCAAGATCAAGATAACTTGGACGAGGATGAAGTACATACATATGTACAACTCGTCTCTGGAACTAGCTACAGACATCGCCGGATCCGAGAGCACCTACACTGGAAGGAGGTGATGCAAAAGGTGTTCATTGCGTTTATGAAGTCATCTGCGCGAACATCGGATTGGGGTGATGACATGAGGTGGAATCAAGATTTTAACAATGAAGAAGATTGTTCATGTAGACAAGGAGTCAAACGAATTCGAGCTGTCGACACGTTGGATCTTATTTGTGAGTAGACCTTCTGATGAATGTTGCCTCCTGATCACTGATTCTATAACACAACAGATCGCAGGAAGGTCCAGTTCGAATTCTGTAGCTGCACCCCAGATCAAGTTCGATTGATCCGTCAAGGGTATCTGGGAGGGTCGCCTAAGGATCCAGAGACCGCTTTTTCCTTACGGCTGATTCGATTTTATCATCTTTCATGGGAGTTTTGTCACTCTAACATTCAGCCTTTCTCACTCATGATTGATCGATTCCTAGATGCGCACAATCCTCTGATAACAGTACCTGGAACTACCGAAGTAAGTTACATAGTATTTTCGAAGTAGGAAACACTGCTACAATGTTACAATGTTGAGCTGAACCTTCTGAACATGGACATGGTAGCCTAGACTTTGGCGCAAGCCTCTTTCAGCAGCTGTCTACTGTTACCGACAGATTCTCAAAATGATTGAGGAACTTGAGGCTCGCAGCCTCAATCTTACGGCGTTGGAAAGGCTTGCATCAAATTGTCCAAGATGCTTTGGTCCAGCTGGTGCATGCGGCATTCAAAAGGGTCCCCAATTCATTGTCTGTGTTGATGGTAACTTTCAACATAGACGACATGAATCAGCAAGTAAAGAGACCGAGGAGATACAGACATTGACACCTTCTTTATTTATGAAACCTGAAGATGTTGCTGCCTGGGAACCCATTCCAGGAGACACAACACGGTGCGATGTTCCATTGGTATGTAGAGGAGCTATACCCAATTGAACATATTGGTAGCTGATACAAACTTTCAAAGGATCCATGCACGTCGCAACACACAGCCGCTGCCGATCGTCGAGATGGATCGAGTTGGCGAGGCTGCGAAGAGACTGGCCTCATTGGGCTAGCGTGTCGGCATGATCACATGCTGAAGCTTGTAAATGTCATCCAGAGTGGCGAGAAGTGAGTTGGTTTGGTTTCTTATTGTCAAAATCATTAACTTATTAATTTACATTTCAATTTGTTTCTTGATTACCATTCATAGGGCGTATTTTGTGCACGCGTTGATTGGACTCCTCTTTGAGTCCATCCTTGAAGCCCGTACACAAACAAACAATGGCAGCGTTGGGGTCTTGTATGACATTGGATGTACAATGGAGAAAGGTGTGATAAGGGTGAGTAAGATGATTAAATCCGTAGCATCACATTGCACTAATACTCATATCCATTCTATGCAAAAGAATAATATCTTTGCTGATGAACGCATGCAGAACCGTCTGAAATTTGGCACTTCCGCATTCCATGCATATGTTCATCAGTGGAGTTGCCAGTTGCAGTACAATCCACGACTAAATGCTGGATGGGGCTTCTCAGATGGCGAGGGGTTAGAACGTAATTGGTCTGGAATTTCGCCACTGATTGCTTCTCAGCGATGGGCCTCAAAACAAACTCGTTTTGATGCAATACATTTCAAGGTTATGCATGGTATCGGCATCAAGCTGCTCAATGCAGGTAGGTTGGTCCTTTCTCTTTTCATTCACAGAAACTAAATGTACTAAAGATGTTGCTTTGTTCAACAGCGAAGTCAGCCTCTTCCAAGCTCAGAATCGCTGAAAGAAGGCTGACTGAAGCTCGTAGGGTGCTGGATGGACTGCAATCAACGGCTGAGGAACTCACCAGCCAGTATTTTTCTGAGCAGTGGGAGCGCCAAAGGAGGTGTCAATCAGAGTTAATGGCTGACAACGCCCTTCAGAACCTCCAGGTTAGACTTCAACGTCTGATAGAGCTTGAGGAAGACTTTAAACAAGCTCAGTAAGTTCACTTTGTGCTACTTTTGTGTAATCCATGTTCCCACCTACCTGTTTTTTCATCTTGTTTGTGAAATTAGTGATGATTTTGAGAGACTCCGGCGCAAACGGCGAAGAACCTTGACCGATGAAGAGCATGTAACCTTACGAGCTCTTCCCTCAACCCTAGTGTCTCTAGAGGACTCTATAACAGAATTGGTGATAGAACTAGGTGGTGACGAGTTTCGAGACATGCCTGAGGTCAAAGGTCAAGATGATTCGAGCTTTGATATGTAGTTTTCTTTAAAATTACTGATATTTCTCTTTAGACCCCAGAGCTCGAATGTTGTTACGAGTTCGAGTGTCAAAAGAGAAGCTTTATGAAGCTAAAGTTGGCAAGGTTGAATGGCAGAAAAAGTGGGACAGGCCCGGTATTGGTGGGGGCTCTCTCTGATCTCATCTCTTAATTTAATTCTATGGTAGATACTGATGCGAGTTTAATGACATGAATTTCAATTTTCTGAAGGGACTATTGAACAAGCTAGGTACAAAAGTGTCATGGATAGGAGGAACAAGGCCCTACTCCAGAAGTACAATAGCTACAAGGTCAGTGTAGAAACGTATCACCTATCATACCCGGACTCTCCACCTTTACAATTACCAACGCTTGAGGAAGTAAAAAGTCTTGATGTCATCGATGTGTTTTGGAACATCGGCCACCTGACACATCCTGACGAGCCGTGGGCGGTAGACTTGGCAACTCAGACAGGAATCCAGGCCTTTCGCACTGCAAGGAGTGGAGAGGAAGAACTTGAGAGGATCAGCTGTGAAGTTCAGAATATGGTACGGTTTGCTTTGATGACAGACGAAAAACTCACAGCACTGCTAGTCCTGAGTGAGATGGGTCAGTTGTATTCACTTACCATTCCGTAGATTTTGCTTCCTGCTGACAGTCCTTTATTCTTTATGTAGGCTGGGTTGACGGCTGTCCAGATGGGAGGCGACCAGTGGAGTTAGTTCTGAAGAGTGGGCTGGTCTCAAAGTCGTCTTGGGAACTAAGTCAGAAGGTGCTGAAGGCTTTACATGATCGATTAACCCTGAAGTCATGCCGCACATGGATGGTCTGGAATTCGAATCTTCCTTATCTTCTTCGAAGGACCGCGCAATACTCAGGCGAAAGTATTCAATCGGTCGAGTTATTGATTTCACAGTGGAAGGAATTAATTCGAAGGTCGACTAATGTGTGGGAAAAGATAGTAAACTGTCAATCTGTACCTGCTCAACCAATGGATGCATTGGAAATGATTGAACAAGAGTTGATGATAGCTGAAATTGATGTAGGAGTCCAAGTTTTAAATGAGTAATTGAAACCAGTTTGATGAATGTATGTAAATAGACTATATCTGACGTAAAACAATTGGGTGTTTTCAATTGCAGTTTCAATATATAATTCATTCAATGTTTATGTTGAACTTGATGATATGGTTGATGCTATTCTAACAATCAGGTATTTGACATTGAATTCTGAGCCTTGACCTTGTTTGGCGGGAGTGTAAAAACAAAGGTTGTCGGTAGTAATGATCAACCTGAAGGAGTTAGAGCTTGAATGAAGTGGTAAATTTGAATGATTTAAAAAATGAAGTCGAAAGCCTCGAATGATTTAGAAAATATTCTGAAGTCGGGTATCGTGAATGAAAAAGCGTTTGAAGTCACAACATATCTTGGAGGTTTTGAAGTCGAATGACATTTTGGTTTGGATGGGAGTTGGAATCGAAGTGAGAGTTGCCCGGTGTAGTGTGGTTTGACCTGATGAAGATGAGTAGAAGGTGAGTAGGTCAAGTAAAAAGATTCCAGACCTGTCTGTAGTGAGGTAAGGAATTACGGGGCAGACCAGTCTGGTCATCTTTGTAGGCAAGGGCAGACTGGTCTGAGCAGCTACACAGACTGATCTGGATTGAGTCAAGCGTGTCGATGTGTAACTAGTCTGAGCGTCGGAGTAGTCTGTCTACTCAATTGGGATTCAATGCCGTTTGCTTTACACATGTTTTGTACGGCTATTCATCGTACAGTCTGTGCGCCACAGGTGGTTTGAATGCCCAAATTTAGACATTATTGTAAGACATGATTTGGTCAATAATGTCCAAATCAAGAATTAATTTTGTAAACTCCTTTTCGTAGATTGTTTCCAAATTGTAATCATCTTTAAATCCGTACGTGAAGAGGGGACTTGTCCAATTTCAACTTGTCCCAACCTCATTCCCTCATAATCCACCTCTTCCCTTCCATTACCCCTCATCTTGTTCTCCTTCAATTTGTGATTTTCAATCATTTTTGTTCTTCCAAATCGACAATATGCCAAAGTCCAAAGCCAAGAAGCCTGATGCAGCACTTGAGAACCCTCACTTTAACAATGCCAAGACTCAAGCAATACTCGATGGAATGATACTTCAAAAACTTGCTGGCAAGAAAGCAGAATTGGGACACAAGGTGGAGGTGTGGAACAAAGTGACCAAAGATTACAACACAATGTTGAAGTGTAACTTGAACAAAGGGTAGCTCAAGAATCATTACCAAACGGTAAGTGATTTCTCCTTTCATCTTGTATCTTTTTACTTTTGACTGATCTTTCTCTCTCTTTTCTACTTTGGCCTGATAGATGGGTTTTTACACTACATAATAGATGAAGCAAAATTACTCTACTGTGTATGAGTTGAGAAGCACCTCAGGGGTTGGTTGGGACAAAGAGTCTAAGATGGTTCTAGCTCCCCCGGAATTTTGGGGCCCTTACTCAGAGGTTAGTTTCTTTCAATTTCCGATCCTCCTAATGACTCGTATGCTGACTCCATACGGTTTTATATCTGTAGAAACACAAAGGTGCTACTACGTATGAGAAGAAGCTGCTCCCACTATACAATGTGATGCACAAGTTATGTGGTAACGTTAACGCCCCCACTGACAGAATACTTGGAACTCAAACCTCGGTCAACCCCAATGATAACCAACCAGCCTCCCCTAACCCCAATGATAACCAACCAGCTTCCCCAAACCTCAATGATAATCAACCAGCTCACAACAAGAATGAAGTCAATCTCTCTGATCATGAAGATTTTCTTTGCCATCCTCCACCCTCATCACGAGTAAGTGGCTCTGAAAGTAAATTTTTTATTACATCACATTGCATTTTTATTTAATTATGACATACTAATTCAAATTCCTTTGAAAGTAGTTGCTAATCATACTGATCTTTTGGGATTGGATGAATTGAACCCAAAAGACCCAGTCAATCAATCTCACAGCCACCATTCAGATGATGACTCTGACGGTCCTATTGCTCAAGCTTCAACCCGAGCAAGTTCTAAACGGGCCACTACAGGTAAGAAACCTCCAGCCTGTATCAGACCAAAAACCAAGGCCAAGCTAGGTACAGCTTTGGAAAACTCAGTGGATATTCTAAAGAAAGAATTGATGGAAGCAATTGACTGAGAACAATCAAAAGCAAAAACAATTGCTGATCACAACCTTTCAAAAGAAAGGATACTAGAAACATCAGCTCAATTGGAATAAGAATCAATTGTCCTCAAATTACGTAGTGCTCCTTCACAGGTTGAGGCAATGAAAATATTCAATGCCTCTTTCACTGTCCACTTCACCAATATGCTTGCTGCAACTGCAGCCATCAAGGTTTTTGAAAACAAAGACAAATGCCAAACATTCATCAACCCACCCAACCTCTTGCAATGGAGTTGGCTTGCTGGAGAGCTTGGGTTTTCAGTGGTTGAAAACTGAAGACTTCAAATCTCAATCAAATTTCAAATTAAAGTTTTCATTATCTTATTTCCTTTAAATCTCCTACAATATTACAATGTGATCCTTTTTATTACTATCAACAGCTGTGATAAGAACAAGTTATATTGAAGTTTGTAATTCAGATTAGCTTACTGATATGTTGTATTTAGAAACATGAACAAAAGCAATGCACATAGTTATGTTTCAATTGATAAGTTCATTGTGTCCTTCAGGCTTGATATCAAGGGTGATGGATGTAAGCATCCCACATTGACATTGCCAAGCGGTCTTGTTCATCAAGAGCTTGAGTTGGAAGACGTCCCGAGGCCACTCGCTAAGGCCCCGTTTGGTTTGTTTTGTGTAACTATCTGATTTGAAAACCAAATTTTGATTGGCCCCTATTTCAAAGGGCGGATTGAAAAAAACGTAATTTTGAAATAGTTGCTACTGAACAGCAGACCAAAAGAGGTCAACAGACGTCTGTTGACCTTGAGTTGATCATATTGGTGTTTGGTAGCAATGATAACCACATGCTTTTATCTATTTTTGAAATTGATTGTAACGGTCATCATTGACCTTCATCCTTCTATCTTCTTGTTCTCATTCATCTTCTTTATTCATTTTCTCCTTCTCGTACTTTTACAACATCAAACCACACCCAACAAAACCACCTGTATAAAACAAAACCAGTAAAACAAGGTATGTAAAATGAACAATTCCAGACTAGACATATCTGAACAGATGATCATAGATGATAAACAAAGATGATCAACAAAGATGATAAAAGAAAATGATAAACAAACCGGTGAGCAAGTCACTGGTAGATCAAAAAAATAAAAATGGAATAGAGCAGAACGGAGCGGAAGGACAAAAGGGAAAGGAGTTGGTTGGGTGGTTGAAAGCGATAAAAAAATTGAAAGGTGGTGTGTGGGTACTGATAAGAGGAGGACGGAGGAGGGGCAAATAGGACTATTTGATCTGAAATAGAGAAAGGCTCTATCTCTATTTGGACCTCTATTTGAAAATCTTGGATCAAATAGAGTTGTCAAATAGAGATACCAAACGGCATTTTGAAAATCTCTATTTGGCCGAGATTGGACCCAAATAGTATTTGACAAAATTTCAAACTTTTGGTGTGAAATTTTGTCAAATACTATTTGATTGATTGAACCAAACGGGGCCTAAGGCTCAACCTGTTGAGTCCATTGATTGCCATCATCATCATCATCATCATCATCATCATCATCCATAAAATTGGCTCTGCCTCTTTTGACTATGATGTTATGTAGAGTACACATGGCAATCACCAGGATGGTAAGTAGCTCCACCAAGAATGAGTGCATTTTAAAAATCATCTCAAACCTCTTTTTGATTATGCCAAAGATGCGTTCAATGGCATTTCAAAGACTCAAATGATGTAAATTAAATAGCTCCTTATAGTCTCTGGGCCCACTCTTTCAGGTGGTACCTGACGCCGAGGTATGGTGCCAAAAACCCTGGCTTGTTTGCATAACCTGCATTGGCAAAATAATATTTACCTACAAGCAATCAAACAATGAGTATTTGTACAAAAGAAAAATGTATGTACACCACAAACTGAATTTTTGTTGGAAAACAGTTTTTGGGGCGGTGAAAAAAACCCCAGTAACAAGCATTGTTGGGGTCCAACCCGATTGTTGCCAAGTAAATGAAATACTAGCGTTTAACCGCGGTCCAAACCGCTGAGCAGCCAGCATTTATGAAACCAGCAAAAGTCTGTGCTTTTCACATTTGGTTTCTTGGCGGTTCAAGAAACACCGGATGAAAACCTGAAACCCAACAGGTTATCAACTAGCAATGAAAAAACCGGTGATAGTCCGTGTTTACCACATCCAGATGCTTGTGGTTTATGAAAGCCCGGATAACAACCTGGTGTCCAGCAGTTGGGATGTCTCATATTGAAGAACGATCTTCTTTGGTTGCCATTAATGAAGACATCTTGTTCCTAACATCACTCCAAATTCTCAAAGGAAGACGTTGTGTTCCATCGCCTCTCATCAATCAAAAGGTGATCCTTTTAAACTTTGAACCATTGCCAATCCCAATTTCCCTTGACATAAGGAAGGAGAATCGTTAAACTTTGAGCCATCACAAATCCCGATTCCCCTTGACATAAGGAGAATTGTTAAACTTGAACCAGCTTGCCACTCACCATCAATGAAACCATTAGACAAGTGTGATTATCTTCAACGTAATCTTCAATGTGACATCAATCTGATTGACCGATCTGACAGGTTTTGTTGAGAAGAACGCGTCTATCACTTGTGAGGCTTATCCCTCAAGCCGATCAATGAAAGTACAATCGCTGAACAAACACAAGCAATCTGCGGAGCATATAGAGCGATATGCAATATGGCTATCTAAACAAAAAACAACCAGTGTACCAATTTCAAATTCCCGCAAGAATGATATTGATGAACTTGACTCTTCAAGTCAGGAAGATCAAGTCTCAGTGTACATCGGTGATATGTCTGATGTCGAAAAGGATGAAGATTTGGAAGAGCGCCGAAGAGAACTGATTGATCTCTGGACTAAGGATCATACTGCCATCTTCAACACCCCAGTTCCCAGTCTCAATAGCAGTGAAGGTCACTCCGTGGCGCCAAGTGTCCACAGTAGTGAAGATGAAATCGATGATGACTATGCCAAAGATGGGGACCAATCGGATTCCAATGATCAGTACCACTGTCAAGCTGACATTGATAAAGATGATTCTTCCTGGGCTCCGTTCTCAAGTCTTGAGGCATGTTTACATTTTTGCAAGTCAGACTCATTGTTTTACTGACTTGGAAAATTCGGTTTAGCAACTGGTTGGCTCAGGGATCCTGGGATTGACAAGGAGTACATTATCTGTCTTGCAATATGAGCAGGTTCGCACTTTTGTCCAACTACTTGGACCAAAGCTTCCATCATATAAGACCATCAAGGAGGTTTGCAAACGATTGAAGAAAGAGTTTGATTTTAATGTCGGTGAAACTCTCAGCCCATTGGGAAAACCATGCTTTGGCTTACAAGTCAAGGATATCTTGAAGCAGGCAAGCTCTCAAAATTTACTGTAAATCTGATAAGTTGTTGACAGAATAGGAAATTTACATTGTAGGAACTTGGAAATCCCTATGTTGCCAATTCCCTTGAGTTCATACCTAAACTTCCAGATTCGACTACCGAAGTGTATTGCCTTTCCCAATCAAAGAAGTGGCGCAAGGAGCTCGATCAGGACCTCAGAGTGCAGATGATTGAAAAAGGCCAAAGTTATTTCTATTTATATGAACCTGTTCAGCTAAAAGACAAGAGGATTGCCGTTCCTTTTTATTTTTATCAATCTGGACATGATGCCTTTGCAAAATGTGTATTTGCATGCCAAAACCTTGTAAAAGAAGGTGAATCTACCAAAATACAGACAGAGTTTCAATCTGTTTCTGCATTTGATTCTCCTTTGTTTACCACAATCAACATAAACACCTTTTGGAGAGTTTTTGACGCAATAGACTTGCGCAATGGTCAACTCATGAAAGATAACTGTGGCGAATTCATGTATGGTGAATGTTTTCATATCTCTCATTGTGATTAATCATTGTATTGATCATTTGATTTTTTAGCAAAAACAGGAGACACATTTGTTGAAGTGCCATTCTTTAACCCATGGCAAGCAAAAGCAAAGGGTCGAATCATTCAACATATGCCTTTAGTATTATATTGTGATGACCTTTCCGGGAATGTTTCTAAGAGATGGAATAAACATATTGCGTTCTACTTTACTTTAGCTGGTCTACCTCCAAAATTGGCAAATCAAGAATACAATTGCCATTTTGTGACCACTTCAAACACAGCAGGCGCCTTAGAGTTGGCAGACCCTCTGATTGACGAGTTGAAGTAAGCTCATACTCCAAATCAAATTTCTTTCAGAATATATACAGCGAATTTATTTTTGAGATGTGTTTTCATTTTCAGCAATATGATGACAGATGGTTTTGTGGCGTATGACCACAAGACCCAATCAGAAGTATTTGTTATGACAACAGTTCTGTGTCATCTAGGCGACTCGCCAATGCATGCAGAGGTGACCAATTCGACAAACCCTGGGACCTCTCTCTCACCATGTCGAATTTGTAACTTGAAAGTCAAATCCCTTATGGAAAAGCGTTCAAAGAAGTACATATGTGATTTCGTTGGTATAGACAAAGATGGAGATCATGTAAGTTATCATTGAGTCTGTTAGTGTTATAAAATATCAATGTTTTTGGTTCTTAGGCATCTCTACCCACGCGTAATTGGACAGCTACAAGGGATGGGACAAAACATCTCTGGGATGTTGCCCAACGTCTGGGCACAATAACCCAATTTGAAAAAGAATCTGCATCTCTTGGCCTGAGAGACGCTCACAATGCTCCCTTTGTCCAAAAAGCCCAAGATCTACATTGAAACCCAGCAGTTCCCAAAGAAGATATAGCTCACATGTGCCGTGAGCTGAATGACCACTTTGGAGATCATTTGTTCAATCCGTTCTTGCGTTTGAAAGGTGTGTGTTAATTAGCTTCTATCTTTTTATATCTCATAGCTTACTTGACTTCCTCTTATCAGGCTTCAATGGACATCGTGATACCCCGGTCAAGGTCTTGCATGTGGTTTTATTAGGTGTGGGTAAGTACTTATTACGGCATCAAATGAGTGGCTTCACCCCCGCCGAGAAGGACCAGATATGGGGCCGTTGGAAGTCATCCAATACTTCTGGTCTAGATATTCCGCCAATACAGCCCAGAAGCATGATCCAACATTTTCAAAGCCTCACCGGAAAAGAGTTTTGTGTGGTATTGCAAGCAGCACCTTTCATATTCTTTCATGCTAAATCATCTGACAAGGAACGTGAAACATGGAAGGCTTTGGCTCACTTGGCACCTTACATATTTCAGACAAAAATCATGAACTTGAATACATACATCAAGGAACTTGAACAACTCATCCAGATCTTCTTAAATACCATTGTCGCGCTTTTGGATCAATGGTGCAATAAGCCAAAGTTTCACATGTTGATACACTTGTGTGAATCAATTCGGCGGTTTGGGCCTCCATGTTTATTTGCAACAGAGAAATTCGAATCATATAATGGAAATACTCGCAGTGCTTCAATACATTCAAATCACCTCAGTCCCGGCCGCGACATAGCAAACTCTTTCAATAGCTACAAATTGATAAGAGCCTTAACTGCTGGAACAAAATTGTACGATAAAGAATTAAAAACTTATATACAATCAGGCTCAAAGTTACAAGAACTATTTCGCATCAACAAGAGATTTCAGAAGGCATTAGGGTTCAACGCTTCATGGAACCAACATCACGAAATTCAAATAGGAAGTGAGGTCATATTTTCCTGAGACTCTCAATTGATATTCTTTCTGACATCAACTCGTAATTTGTTTGATACAGAGAAGAGCAAAATACAACCACCGCGGCCAAGAGAAATGATCCCTATCCAAATAGCTGATGTATACAGTGCAAAAGACTGGAAAGTTCTAGAGTCAGTCACTCTCAAGAACCAACAAAGACTGACGGAAAAGCACTTTATTTCACTCAGAAGCACTGAATCTCAAAGTCGAAGGATTGCCCGTGTTCAAAGGATATGGGGTACCGGAGGCTGTGTGGAGAAACAGATTGTAATTGAGGCCACCCACTGTGAATTAGGCCAGATCAGCGAATTTTATTCAATACGCGAATTGAAGGAATGCAATGCAGCCATGTGGATCAAGGTCATGGTGAGGATAAATGTGACACGATTGATGATCATTCACTGATATATCAAATTTCACCTTTATGTATTTAGGATGTCGAAGGCATCCTCAATGTCCAACATGATTGCCACCACAGCCAATGTACCGTCCAGAAGATTCGACCAATCATGGTAGAACAACGGGTGTCCAAAGGTTTGGAGTTTGACGTGGTTCATGAACCCACAAAATACTTCATTATAAATTTGGCCGCTTTCTATTCTGCTGAGCTTCATCGGTCTGCAGCACAAGTTCCCTTTGTCGACGTTGATCCAGGTCAATGGATCATTGTGGTGTGTGAGGGTAGGGTACTCTTTTTAGAGTACTCTATGCTCACTATAGTTATAATAATATATTTTTATATAATTTTTTATTTATTTCCTTATTTCAAATTATTAATACTTACAATGTAAAATAAAGAAGAGATATGATATTGAAGGGAGGCTGGAACTAACAGTCTGTTTGGATAAATCCAGACAGACTACAGTTAGTTGACTCCTAAAAAGGAGGTTTGTAATTATAATATAATGAGTTATAATTGTTGAAGGTTGGATCCAAGACCTTCCTTTAATCTTTATAATAACAGATTAAAGAGTGAGTAAAGATCACTAATCTGGTTGTTCTTAAAGTCACCAACTTGGGGTTGTTCTTAAGGTCACCAACCTGAAGTTCTTCTTAAGGTCACTAGCCTGAGTTGTTAAGGTCACTAACCTAGATTGTTTCTATTTAGGGGAAATAGAGGATCCAGAGGAGTGAAGGGTGTATTACTTACTTTTAATCAAGGAACTGATTTAAAGTTTATAGAAGTTAATCACTAGTCTTATAATTATAAGACTCTTGATTTTGTACTTCAGTGGAACTTTGGTTAGTTCTTAAAAGTAGTGTGTAATAAATTGCTTGGGGATCTTTGGAAGGTTGAGAGAAGAGTGGTTTATATACTCTTCTTCTCTAAACCTAATTGTAATGATATTTGTTCATATCACTACATCGGTTCAGGGTTATAATAATAATAATATTTATTATTATTTTTGTTAGTGCTTAATTACATATATGTGTTAAGTATGATATGTAGTATAAGCATATTAACTCTTGAGACTGAGTTATGAGTTGTATTTAATGGTTTTATATGTTTTTTATATATATATTACATGTTGCTACATATGGTTATTAGGTTGTGTGTATATGTAATTAGGTTTCAACATCATATTGCATATTTCACTTTATTTTAATGTTATATGTATATGTAACTAGTGTCTACTTAAGTTTACATATATATATAAGGGGATTTTATTATTATAAGGTAGCTTTTGGGTGCATGTGTATGTACCCAGGGCTGACACGGTGCAAACAGGCCTTGCCAATTGGAAAGAGACGGTCAAAAGAAATGATGAAAGCAAGGAGAAGAAACGCCAACGGGAAAGGGATAAGTTATTAGCTAGCCAAACAGGTCAACCTGCAGCAAAGAAAAGGACCACTTGAAAAAGAAACTCGCAATCTCAATCACAAGCTCCTGTGGCTGGCCCATCAAATTCTCAATTGATTGCAAGTTATTTATCAAGTTCCCGTTCTACACAACTGTCCTGATAGATTAAGCATAGTTTTTTTTGAATGTATAACAATATATATCACTACGGAGTTTACGAACGCAAGCTTTGTATGAGAGTATCAGTGTGAGCTTTGTAATTTAGTAATATCATTATCATGTGTGGTTACAGAAGTTAAGATCGAATGTGAACGCGTATGAGGTGCATGGTTTATCAATTTTTGAATGACTTGAAGATCATGTTCCAAGAGGATGATCAGACTTTATAGAGATGTTTTTTGTAATTTTTAAATCAGATAGCTCAATCGAATGTCAATGATCTTCAATGAGCTTCAATTGAGATGGTTCAATAAATTCAGATACAAATTGTTCATCTGATTGATTTGATGGATCGAATTCTTGATTAAGCTGAAAAGGCAAAGCTTTTGATTTGAAGAAGATTTCATTTTGACCAAGACCGTTTTAAGAAGAGGTCAAGTTGAGAATTTCATTTAGTCAATCTCTCTCTCTCTCTTTGACTCTGATGGGTTGTGTTTGATGTTCTACTTACTCTGTTTCTTTCTCTTACTCTTTACCTTTCATTGACTTCTTTTCCAATTCTTGATTTATTTATTTTATTTTTGCTTCATCGATCAAAGAAAATCAAAGTGAAACCTTCAAAAGGTCATCTTCATTCGATTCAAATTCAAAATTCAAAAATTAAAATTTGAATTTCAACATTTCAATTTCAATAAACAACATTCCACATTTCATCATCAACAACAATTCGACATTTCTACTTCAAAAACTAACAAATCAAATGCATCATCACCCATCTCAAGGTCCAAACCAACCGGACACTATGATCAAATGATCCCGGGTGTTTTTTGTACTGGCATTGGTGCTGAGAGGACTCATTGACCATTACCAATGTTTAGATCAAATACACGATCTTGACCACTTTTACCTTTTCAAGGTAATTGAAAATTCGGCTTCGAACGGGGTCTATTCTAAATCTGGGTATATTGTGACTGAGAAATCAATTGGAGATACTTTTTTTCCATCAAATAGGAAAGGTGCTTCTGCACATTGAGCATCCTTATTGAGTAAAGGGAATTTTTTCAAATACGTGATTTGAATTCGCCAGTATGATTGAATTGATGACTTCCGAGTGATGAGGAATTTCTCTGCACATTGAGCATCCTTATTGAGTAAAGGGAACCTTTGTTAAACACGTGATTTGGATTAATTCGCCAGTATGTTTGAATTGATGACTTCCGAGACATGAGGAATATCGAGTGAGTGATGAGGAATATCGAGTGAGTGATGAGGAATATCGAGTGAGTGGTGAGGAATATCGAGTGATGAGGGGTTCGTGGTGTCAGGGATTTGTAAGATCACAAGTGTCAATGTCATGTCATGATGAGACATGACATCATTTTGCAGTGTCACAAATGAATGATCGGGGCCGATTTTCAACTTGAAGTTTTCAGCATCAAGTTTGAACACGTTCCCTCAGAAATCCACCAGTTCCACCCACCCCATCCAACCGTCATGCCTCAGACCAAACGATTCACGCCATATGGACGACCCACATCTTCCAATTTCAGTTCTCAAGAGACGCACCCCAAAAGCGGATCTCGCGATATTTGGGGTAGCATTTCAGGTCCGGGTTCTCAAGCTCCTAGAAATCGGGATCGTCAGACTTCCCAAGCTTCCACAAGTCAACCAAACCATGCGGTACAAGCCTCAAAAAAGAAAAAAATTCAAAACAAAAGTACCTTTTGTCGTTCGAAGAGAAGCAACGCCAGCTCTTCCAGAAATCCGATAAGCCAGAAAGATATTCGTATGTTTAATGGTACCAATGATGGTAACCACGATTCTCACGGAAATCTCGATTCTGAACTTGGCAGTGATGACATGGTCAATAAAGGTACACAGATTGGAGTCCTTATATCCCATGAGATAGTATACTGATTTCGTTTTCCTACGGAAAGATGCAGTCACCGACCACATGCAATCACCATTACCTGACGATGAAGGAGATCTTGGTTTATTAACTTCCCACATGTCAGGTTTGAGACTACAGTCATTCAATCAAATGGCTACGCGGGCAGACCTTGATGAAGAGGATCGGATAATTGGGCGCCGTCTTTGTAACGTAAGTCATGAGATGCTGTTCTCCAACATTTCATTGATTCGATTTCTTTACAGGTCACAACTCCCGTGGACCAGTTCCATGCAATTAGGGTAACAGTTCTATCAATGCGTAAAGAAATAAATGCTCTGTCAAACTCTATGGCTGAAGTTGAGCATTCCCCAACCAAAAAATCCCCAACTCGTTCTGCTACCACTTCTTGGGAAGATCAAGACAACCGAGGCCTCAAGGTAATGATTTTCTCTTTCCTATTCTGCTTCAACTTTAATTGACTTTTCTGTCTGTCTTGAATACACCCTGTTGATTCATGCCAGGGAGCCTTGCGTACTCAGACATGGAAGAGTATTCTAGATGGTGATGTTCAAGCCTATACTGCTAAGGAAGACAGCAATAAGGTGATGCTCACCTCATCCTTATTTGCAAAAGTCATTGTAGGTTGTGATTCCTGCTTTTATTCACCCTGACATAACATCCATACTGATGAAGAAGATCCAGGCCGGAATTTTATCACATTCAAAGGCATGGAAGAAGCAATGTCTTCCACCTGGATATGGTGTAGACCCTGATGTAAAATCGACTCGCGCGTTCACAACGATGGTGAATAATGTTTTGAAGGAGGTCAGAAAGGATTTTGAGGGAATAGTAAGTATCCCATTTTGTTTCGCTTTCAGTCTATCATCTGAATCTGGACTCTTTCAGCTCCTCACAAATATTTATCTTCCGGACCGATCGAATGTGGCCATCAATGCTAATGTACCCACACTAGATGGTATCATCATTCAAGTGGGTTCTGTCCTGTTTATTCTTCTGTGTACACATTAAGTTAATTAGACAACATCAATCTTGTATGTGTCCATAGCTTTACCAAAAGCAACATTGATATGTGGGTGGTAAAGTCCTTGCTGAGGGTGAGATCCTCAAAAAGGTTGGTCATCTCCAAAGATGTCGATATGCCTGGCTGGTAAGTCAACTTTGGTCCTTGTGATTTAATACAAATCTGATATCTCATTTGATTCTCTGACTCCTCTCAGAGGATGCAGGCCATCCACTGGGGGTTGAATCGCAAATCAAGTTATGGTATTCAGACATTGTGGAATGTTGTTGATGACCAATTGGATACCTTACGTACTCATACTAGACGATTCCGTTATGCGTAGGTCCTTCCCTTAGAATTTCTAGATTTTTTTCAAAGATTTCTGAAATCCATCATCTGTAACTACAGATTCTTTATCTCGTGCTTGCACTGCGACTTGAGTCGAATTTCAGGTAGAAAGAATCTTGCTCAACTGAAGAAAGAAACCACATTCTCCCTGCCAACTCGACAGGAAATTGAGGCAGCTGTCCGCGACTTAAACAAAACTCATGGGGAAGACTCTATGAAAGATGAGATGTTGTATGAGGAAGATCAACAACAAGAAGAAGAAGAACAACAACAAGAAGAATAAGGAGAGGAAGAAGAACAACAAGATCAACAAGAAGAAGAAGAAGAAGGAGAGGAAGAAGAACAACAAGATCAAGAAGAAGAAGAAGGAGGAGAGGAAGAAGAACAACAAGATCAACAAGAAGAAGAAGAAGAAGAGGAAGAAGAAGAGGAAGAGTGATTACTTGCTCTTTTTTAGTGCACATAACTGGCCCTTTGGCTCCTGGTAGTTTCCTAGCGTGGTTTTTATCACTTTTGTCGTTCTAAATGTGGTGTAGTATTTTTGCAATGTTTCTGTATTTATTATCATGAAATTGTATTGTTGTTCTAGCTGGTTTGTATGCGCAATTGAATCTCTATGTGAATAGTGACCAGTTGTCTACTTTGTGAGCATAGGAGTGAGAATGAAGTGAACCCCAATCTGCAAAACTACCATCAGCATTGATGTGCCTATCAAGAGACGGTTTGATAACCAGCTTTTACTGGTATGTCTACATATTTTGAGACATTCTGCATGGTTTGACAACCTATTTTAGCTCGTGTTTAACTGGTTTAAAAACCGGGTTTCATAAAGCGGTTTATAACCGCGCGTTACAAGCTGGTTTTTATAACATTGGTCACCCAGCAACAAAAACCCGTCTTTAACCGGTGTTGGGCCCCGGTCAGAAAACGGTTATGAGGGGTTCGTGGTGTACCTGGTGGAACTACAAATCAACCTTGTTGGCAAGCTACCTCCAAGACTATAGCATCACAAGCTGAGCCTTTGAATCCCGCAAAAACAAAGGTGAACATTAAATTAAATGAGCACCCAGCCAATACGTTTTGGCTGATAGATCCTTTGCTATTATGCCACAGATTGCGTTTAGCATTAGGAACAACCGCTGCAATATGTGTTCCATCTATTGCACCAATACAATCTTTGAACCAGGGGTATTGTTTTGGATCTGATGCAATCTCAGGCCAACCCAGAGTTTGAGGACCAGGTTGTCTGATAAATTGCTCAGAGACTGTATGTGATTCATGTGCTACCTTATTGGAATATCTACTGAAGGTCTCCTTAGAATGTTGGAACCTCTTGGCCGCCATTTGATTTGACATGTGGTTTCCAACAATGTAAAGAAACATGATAACTTGTTTCTCACTATCAATATGTATGCTATCTTTGAGGTGATTGTCCAAGACCTCCATCAGAGAGAGGAAAGTTGGTTTTTTCCATCCAGAAGACCTCTTGAAACCAGACTGGACTGCCCTTGAAAGCTTCTCTAGAATATTCCGCACCTCCAAGTCAATTTGGCACTAGTTCCCCAGCCAGTATTTTTTGAGCTCACATGAATTTGTTCTCAATTTGTTCTTGGTTAAACCCATAATTCTCATTGTTCTCAAATACATCCTCAGTTTGGATTATCATCATTGAATCCAAGCTGGTGATAGAAGAAGTTGGCAACAGATTGGTTGACATGATGTGGAATGATGAACCAAGGTCTACAGTTGGATGTACAAGGTTCATGTATTCAGTTTGGTTTGAAATTGGGTTTGAAATACCAAAAAATTGATTCTAAAAACTGTTACAATCTTGTGAATCACCTGTCAAAGCAGGGATGAAGATGATTCAGACTAAAAACCTTGAATCACTCCACAGATCCCTGAGCTTTGAGTAATCACCTTCACCCAAGATTGAATAGAAAGTCTTGGATGAAAAGAGAATACTCTTGCATCATTCAATCAGATCAATCTCAAGATTTAAAATCAAACCAATTAATAGATTTATCAGGATACCATCATTTATCTCTCATTGAACCCATTCTTTCAAATCAACCATCAATCAACCATCAATCAAACAACAAGCAGAATCATCTCATCAAGAAAACCATCATCAAACTAACACCAATTGTCATCTCATCAAAGTACAAGATCCATCACAACATAACTTCGATTTACATCGAACAACTCAACTTAAAGCTAAAGCACTCCTTGAGATGTATTTGTCTCAAAACATGAAATAATCGTAAATGAAATATATTTTTATGTTTATTATTTTCCTTTTTAATTCCTATTGAATCAGAGCCGCTTTGGTCTTTGGCTAGTCAGAATTTGGGATCTGAGGTCATCAATAAAGGAGTTGAGTTCCTTGTGTGTGTCTACATCGGTTAAATAGATAGAAGAATGGAATCTTCCATCGTTTAAGAATTTTTTAAAATTCTCAATTGATCTCATCTGATGGCTAGAGGCAATCATGGCTGCTACAATTTCTGGTTGTGCTGGTTTGTTCCCTGGTCCTGAGGTTTTGCTTTCCACCGCCTGAAGTCTTTCTGCTTCATCAATATATGCTTGATGAAACTCTTCCGGGGAAAGAGAAAGGTTGATTAATCCATCTTCCCGTAATCTCTGATATTCCTCATCTGATAAAGTCAGACTATATGCTGTGATGGGTTCAGTTACTTTTTCTACTTCTTTCAGCTCTTCTTGTTGAGCTTCTTCTTTTGTCTTTTCAATACCCACTGATGATTTGCCCTCATTGGGATGTGCCTTGCTAGTTGTTTCTTCCTTGAGATCCAAAGTAACACTTGGCTGAAGGTGTTGTTCCTCAGGGGTCTTCTGAGTCAATTCATGTTCTTCATGAACTTCAGGAGGGTCCTCTGCTCCTTTGGTCACAGGTGGCAAATTTTCTGAATTAGCATGTAAGTCTTTAATGTTCAATAAGCCATCCCAATCAATGTCATTTGATTGTTGGGCCTGGGGTGAGCCATCAGGTGAGCCTTCAGGAGTACCTTTGATAACGTCTAATTGGCTAGGAGAAGGCAAAGACTGGGCACTCAAACCACCCTGCTGAACCATTTCCTCTTTTGAAGGTGCAGGCTTCTCTTGAGGTATTTCCTTTCCAACCTGTTTCATGTGGACTGATGACTCATCTGGTGTTTCATTGGTAGGGACCAAATTTGACGCTGTTGATTTCTTGGGGCTGGCAGTTTGAATCTTGAACCAATCTTTTGGGGGGTTGCTAGGTTTCTTTTCATTGGATTTAAAGAATGACTTTGAGAACCATTGCTTGATTTTTTTCCACATTTTGACCGGCCAACTCAAGAAGAAATCACCAATCTTTCCCAGAAACTTCTTCTTGTCTGCTTGAGTTGCTGTTTTGGATTCACTGACTTTGCCAGTTTGACTAGTTCCCACATCATCACCAGTCAATGATCTGAGACCTTTGCTAGGTTTTGAAATCTGTTGTTTCTCTTCTGTATCAACACCTTCCAGCGTTTTGGATGAAGAATCGGTGTTGCGACCACTATTGACGTCCGCAATGACAGATTTTTGGCCACTATCGCCTCTTATGTTTCTGGCCAACGAATCTGCCATATCTTCTTTCAAGACAGGTGTAGGATGAGAAAGGCTCCAGTCAACCAATCCACAGAGAATCAGAAGAGTGCAGGTAGCCAAGATGTGGAGATATTTCATTTTCAAGCCAACTGTGGTAATTCCCAGTAGCCCTGATGAGTTGATTGGTTGTATCAGAAAGAAACACCGGTGGAAAGAAAGTAGGTCCCAGGCTCTGGATTTCGGGGAGCACTGGGTAATATAATCACGCGAAAACACAGCGCGAAAGTCTTGACAAGTTGCTCGAATGATGGATGTAAAGGATTGTTAGAAAGTTAAATAATGAAGGCAAGAATGAGATATGTAGTTCAATCTTCGGGTGCCGCCGGCATATATATCCCTAGCCTGCGTCATCAATAAGTATATAGTCCTACAGAACCTCGCGGGTTGCTTGAGAACGAGCCAGCAACTTTGACAACTTGATTCTTGACCTTGAGTCGGACTCGAATACTGCGCCGCTATACGAAGGGCCTTGAGATCATGTGCACGCAAGCGATGTAACGTGACTGAGCTGCATGCCAAGGTATTATAGGATTTCACACAGCAGACCATTCACGGTATGTGGATCACTGGAGGCGTAGGCACTCACGAAGAAAGCATGTACCGGAGACAGAGGTGAAATCAACATCTTCAACTTTGTACTCTTAGCAAAACTTCGATCGCCTACAAGATTATTTGAAAGCAGAGCAAAAATCTGCATACATACCAGGAGATTCATGAAAGCCTGAAAATTATGCACCATCGTGGTCTCGGTCCAACAAAGTCATCCCGTTCAAACGCTGCGACGCGGCTTGATCTCGACTGCCCCAAACTTGAACAGCAGTAATGACTGCTTTGTAATCACTGCTTTTCAGCGAGTCATCTTAGATTTGGATATATGATACAAAGGTTTTCAGAGTATATTATCTGGAAAGAAAACACCCACCAGGAAAGATAGGCAGTTCATCGTATGAGCAAGGGCTCAGTACTAGTCAAGGATACATCTGAACTGAACCAAACAAGCACACCTTTTATCATATGTCAGAAAGTGGACAAAATCTCACTGCTCCCAATTCCCTTTACAAACACGTTCTTCACATTTCTGTTTGATCTCTAATGATCCTCTTCTTTTCTCTTCCCTTTCTGTTGTCTTGTTCAACTCGTGGTTCATACAGAAACAGGCTGGCACAAAGAGAGGCACATGAGTTTGCGACCACACTGAGACTAATTTTTGAAGTGGTTTTGTAGATATGGAAATCCTCCTCTCGCTTGAATGAACTGTGCAAAGTCCGGGAAAGCTTTATATAGGTTGCGTGTATTTAAAAGACTTGGTACTAAATTTATATTTACTTTGATGTTTTCTTCAATTGTTTCCTAAATCTTTGTTGTGTTTGTTATATTTTGTGACACATATGAGAAGATGAACTGATTTCTAGCAAACTGCACATTCATTCCTCTGATCCTTTTGGATGGAGAAACTTTCGTAACGGGCTGCGACCAGATTGAGTGATGGAGTGAGTTTACTGATGAAGCATTTGGTCATTTCTGCTTCCTGAATCGACTGTGCATGTCTTAAAGTCAGCAGGGCATGTTTACATTTTAGAAAGGAGTTGAGCTGATCCGATTCCGGCTACATGGACGGGGTCAGAGGAGCCGGGTCGTATAGCGATGATCGATGATTTCATCCAAGTTGAAGATCAACAATGACCGTCAACAACGAAATAGTAAACAAACAATAAGTCATCGAACAAGAAATATCAAAAGAGACCGATCTTGTTGAATGAGATTTGTAAAAATGAATTTAAAATTGATTGAAACCATTCGAGATTACATTCAAGCTGATCATCATCATCAAAAAGAATCTCAACTTGAACTTCAATTCGAATTTGAGGAAGATCAAGAATATAGAAATCTACAAATCGATGAAGATTATCAATTCAACTTAATCCAATCTAATCAAAACTTATCATCTCAACTAAATCTATCATCAGTTTCAATCTCACCAAACGAGGTTATAAATTGGTTAAAAATCACAATCTCATCATATCAATCTCAACTTCAATCTCAAGGAGAAGACCCTTTAAATCTTAATCAAATCTTAGATATCATCCAATCAGATCAATCTCAAGATTTAAAATCAAACCAATTATTAGATTTATTAGGATACCATCATTTATCTCTCATTGAACCCATTCTTTTCAATCAATCATCAATCAAACAACAAGCAGAATCATCTCATCAAGAAAACCATCATCAAACTAACAAAAATCGTCATAGTATCAAAGTGCAAGATCCATCACAAGATAACTTTGATTTACATCAATTGAATCAACTCAAAGCTAAAGCACTCCTTGATGCATCTAATCGTCCACTTTTCACTCATGAAGGCGTAAGCTTTTCAAAGTTTTATACCTGATTTGACTTCGTCACATACTCATCGCGTCCTTTCTTCAAAAAAAATCAATATTCCAACCTGTCAGTTTGTACAAGAAGCAGAAATCAATCCGCACATCTTCTCTTCATCAGCTTCGACAAATCTGAACCCAACTACTCACAAATATGCCTTACCGATTGGTACTACTCGTACTTCAGAAAAGGTGAATCAGATTTCTTGGCAAAACCTTTAGCTTTCAAACTAAGCTCATTGGAAATGATTGGGTTTTGATACGTTCTTTTTGGTTTACTGTTTACAGCTTTATGAGGAAATCTCAATTCCACCAGCTCAAAAAATTCCAATGAGATCAGATGAAGAGTTGATTGAAATCACTGATCTAGATCCTATTGCTCGAGCTTCTTTTCCTGTAAGCCAACTCTCAATTCAACTCTCTGAAATATTTGCTTTCTGATGATCTTACTAATCAATTCATTGGCTCTTTTTTGGTTGGATGGTCAACTTTGATTTCAAATAGGGCTATAAATCTTTGAATAGATTGCAAAGTGCTGTATTCCCAATCGCATATAAAACAAATGAGAATATGTTGGTTTGTGCTCCGACGGGTGCAGTTCAGTCTTTCTTCTCCAATCCTCCTTTTTCCTTGCCCTACATAACTTTACGTATGTCTGATCCTCGATTATTCCTATTTTACATATCGACAGGGTAAAACTGACGTTGCAATGTTGACGATCCTCAGAGCAATTTCTCAGTACAGTGGTCTTACATTTACCAATAAGCACAATTCAATTCAACACATAGGCAAGATTCGTGTTGATTTCAAAATCATCTATGTTGCTCCTATGAAAGCTCTAGCAGCTGAAATCGTAAGAAAGATGGGGAAACGATTGAGTTGGTTAGGTTTGGTGGTCAAAGAATTAACAGGTAAGCTCTTCTCACTCAATTTGCTTAATAATAGCCATTGACTGTTCAAATTCGGGGTTCAAAACTAAGGTGATATGCAACTCACCAAGGCTGAGATTAATTCTACCCATTTAATCGTCACTACACCTGAAAAGTGGGACGTAGTGACGAGAAAAGCATCTGGCGAGGATGATCTTGTGTCTGTCAGTAATTTCATACCTTTTAAAATCCTCCAATGCTTCTTTTTTCATCATTCTCATCGTCCCTTTTTCCGAATCAAATTATTAGAAAGTCAGGGTCTTGATCATTGATGAAGTCCATCTCTTGCATGAAGATCGAGGTGCAGTGATCGAGACTATCGTAGCACGGACATTGCGACAAGTAAGTCGATATCCTAATGCTACTCACCCTGCTTGACTCATCAGGTGAGATAATTTAACACGGATAGATTTTTTCATTCATTACAGGTCGAATCATCACAATCGTTGATTCGAATCGTTGGGCTTTCAGCTACATTACCGAATTATATCGATGTTTCCGATTTCTTAAGAGTCAATCGAATGCAAGGTTTGTTCTATTTCGATTCAAGCTTTCGTCCTGTTCCATTAGAACAACATTTCATTGGAGTCAGAGGTAAACCCAATTCTAGTACTTCTAGAACAAATTTGGATTTAGCTACGTTTGAAAAGGTTTGATCCTTCAATCTCTTGGTCACTCATCCTTTTACTGATCGGGATTCTCACAGGTTTCGACTTTGGTTAAAGAAGGTCATCAGGTGATGGTCTTTGTACATGCGCGTAAAGAAACTGTCAAAACTTCTCAAATGTTAAGAGATAAGTTTATGGAAGAAAGTTTACTTGAATATTTGGATCCAAGTGAACATCCAAAATACGATGCTTTCAAACGTGATTTGAATGGTTCGAGGAACAAAGAAATGAAGGAACTTATCAAAGATGGACTTGGGTGAGTGACAGGTTTGTTTCTTTTCATCAAACATCTATGGTGGTATTCTCTTTCTGATCAACCTCACTCTGGTTGGGATCAGTATTCATCATGCTGGAATGTTACGATCAGATCGTACCCTCAGTGAACGTTTGTTCGAAAGTGGTATCACCAAGGTAAGTCTTTACTCCTTCATCAAAGTGTTCCCATGAATATAGTCCTAAGTCGAGGTTTTTGCTACACTATCATCACGCTACAGGTATTATGTTGTACGGCAACACTTGCATGGGGAGTGAACTTGCCAGCCTACGCAGTAGTGATCAAAGGTACCCAGATATATGATGCTTCAAAGGGATCATTTGTCGATCTTGGAATTCTAGATGTTCTTCAGATCTTTGGACGAGCTGGTAAGTCACTCCTGTCTTCCTTTTTTCCATTTTTTCAAAATCATAATTTGACGCTCGGTCCATGGTTCATAAGGTCGACCACAGTATGAGGATCATGGAGTTGGTTACATTTGTACGACACATGACCGACTTGATCATTATGTTGCTGCTATCACCCAACAACATCCAATCGAATCTCAGTTAGTCACGTTTTTTCAGAATTCTCAAGTTGATTCCTGATCCAGTTTGAATTGAAAATGAAACTCTATTCAGGTTTATCAGCGGAATCGTGGATTCATTGAATGCAGAGATCGCCTTAGGAACGGTGACAACGATAGATGAAGGAGTACAATGGATAGGATGGACGTATCTATTTGTCAGGATGCGAAAAAATCCGATGGTCTACGGTCTGACCATTGAGGATGTTCAAAACGATCCATTATTGGGTAGTAAACGGCATTCGTTAATTGTGAATGCGGCTAAAACACTTCGAACGATTGGAATGATCAGATTTGATGAAGATTTAGGTAAATTGATACCTAATCAATTAGGAATTATTGCTTCGAGATATTATATTAAACATGCTAGTATTGAGATCTTTGTGAAGGCGTTCAGAGAGAAGATGTCTGAAGCTGACGTGAGTGTATTTCAACTGTTTTCTCTTAAGCGGAGATCGATAATTCATATCAGAAGATAATTCAACATTTTTTTCCATATGTGACCGGGTTGAAATTCTTTGGGGACATCATAGGTTTTAGCCATGATAAGTGAAAGTGTCGAATTTGATCAAATCAAAGTAAGAGAATCAGAATCAGATGAATTAGATAGATTACAAACCGAGATACCATGTCAAGTGAAAGGAGGCCCTACGATTACTTCAGGAAAAGTGAACATTTTACTTCAAGCTCATGTGACAAGGTGTTATGTAGATGATTTTGCTTTAGTCTCAGATATGGCTTATGTAGCTCAAAATGCAGCAAGGATTTCAAGGGCTTTGGTTGAAATTGCAGTTTCGAAAAGGTTTGCAGAGACATCTCGAGTTTTGATTGATATCGGGAAGTGTATTGATAGTTGAGTACAATGAATGATTTGTCTCGTCTCCAATCGAATTTGATAACTGATGATTAGGTTTTGGATTTGGATTGTGGGTTTCATTTAGAAAGGATGTGGCCATTTGCTCATCCACTTTTACAAGGCGGTCTATCAGATAAATTGCTTTATGATCTTGATCAACGAGCTGGAGATGTAGAGATTGAAGACTTAGCACAGATGTCAGCAGTAGAGATTGGTAAGATGTGTCACCTTAACGAAAAGCTTGGTGGTGTCATCCTCAAGGCAGCTCGTCAATTTCCCCGATTATCAATTGGGTATTCACTGCAACCTCTATCGAGTGAGCTTTTACGGATCAAGATCGATTTGAGTCATGAGTTTGATTGGTCAAATCAACTTCATGGTCAAGCTGAACCATTCTGGATTTGGATTGAAGATGATCAACAAAGAGAGATCTTAAGGATCCGACGTGTTTACCTTCGCCCGAACAAACCAGAATTCAATCTCGAGATGGTGATCCCTATTAACCCTACTACAAGAATCTTACCTGATGCTTTAGCAATTCGAGTGATGTCCGATCGCTGGGTTGGATCAGATACGTCTGCGGAAGTTGATTTGAGGGGGATTATTTTACCGTCTGAACCACCGCCATTCACTACTCTATTAGATTTACCACTTTTATCGACCAAATCTCTAGAGTTGGCATACTGCTCCCGATTCTTACCAGCTCACTTGGACCCAGTCGAAACTCAATGTTTTCATGCGATCAATCACACGCCAGCTGATTTATTAATATGCGCCTCTGACCTAGAAGTTGGTCGTAGGATGTCAATGGTGGCGACAGATCGAGCGATCAGATTGGCAATGACTCGAGAGGGACATTACCAGATATTGATATTCTCACCTACTAGATCATTGGCTAGACAACTGTTTCATTACTTTTCTAAAGCATTCGGATCACGAGATGTGAAAGTTGATTTAACAGTTGATAACACCGATCTCAATTCAAGAAAACCCTTGCAAAAACAGAATCGATGTCAATTGATGATTATGACACCAGAAGTGGGTCAACATGTAATAAAATCACTTTCAACTGATCAAACCATTCTTTCAATCTTTATGGGACTTCATTTACTCGATGGTGTTTATGAACGATTGATTTCAAAAGTGAAAGTTTTCAAATCGAGTCGTTTGATTGGGTTTTCAAGTTCATTATCAGATGTAAGGTCTATATCAGATTGGCTTGGAATTCCGATGGAGAAACAAGTATATAATTTTGGACCGCATGTGCGAGTTCAACCTATGACGATTGATTTTGAACCGATCGAAAGTACTCATTTGATTAGTGAATTGAGATCATCAGTCAAATCGATCTCCAAATTAATTCGGAATTTGAATTCGTCATCATCTGTGTTAATCTTTTTAGGCATCTCGCCTGCTTGTAAGATTATTGGAAGAGCATTGATTCAAAGTTTGATTACTCAAAGTGATGGAAACGGAAGAGGAAGAAATGAAGGGTTAAATGAAAAGGATGAAGCAATGGTTACATCAGTTTTTAGAGATCAAGAAGTGATAGATTTGATTTTACATGGATTGATTGTGTTGAATGAAGGAATGAAACGAAATGAATTAGAGATTGGAATTGAACTCTTTAGAAGTAAGAAAGTGAAGATGATGATGGTTGGAAGAGAGATGAGTTGGAGATTATCAAATGAGATGATGAAATCTGAGATGGTGATTGTCTTTGGAACAGAATATATTGAAAAAGAAAAAGAAAAGTGGATTCAAGAGATTAGATTGGGAGAATTGATTCAAATGAAAAGTTTTGTGGGTCAAGTGGAAAGTAGATTGACCAATAGAAAAGATTTAACGCTGGAAACAAATGAAGAAAAGTTTTTGGTGATTTGTGGAATTGAACAATTAGAAAGGTATCAAAAGGCTTTGGAAGTTGGAATTTCGATTGAATCGATGTTAGAAGAGAAGAAGAATTTAGAAGGACTTGATGAATTACTTTATTGGTTAGTTGATGGAGGTGATCGACGGTCAGATGAAGATCATAAAGGTCAAGAAATCGGAAAAAGAAAGATGCGTGATAGGAATGAAGTGATAAGATTTGTGTGTGAACTGTATATTGGAAATCGAGTTCGAATGAATCCATGGTATTATGGATTGCGAATTGATAGTAGCGAACCAAAGAAAGAGGAATTAGCTGTTTCTAGACTAGTTGATCAATGGATTGATGGATTGATCAAAAGGAATTGTTTGAAAGACTTGGGAGGTGAAGGAAACTGTATTGAGATCACTAGGATTGGTGAAAGATTGGTGAAGGGAAAGGGGTCTCTTCGAATGATTGATTGGTTGAAAGGATTAGAAACAAAAGAGTTGATGAAGAAATTGAAGGAAATCAAGAGGATTGAGGTACGGGAAGCAGATCAAGTTGAAGAAGGTCAAAGTGAAGTAGAAATTGAAAGTAAAGGTAAAGATTCAAAAGGATCTGAATTAATGAAATATTATAATAGATTACCTAGATATGTTAAAGAATTGATTGGAAAGGATGTAGAAGAAAGTGAAGTTCAAAGAGAAGAATGGAAAAGAAAGGTTTTGGTGATTGGATTTGGATTTGGAAATCGAATTCCATTTCAAGATTTCAGATTAGAAGACCTTCAGGCTGAATTGATAATGGAAATCTTGAGAATGGGTCCCTCGATGAAAGGTTAAGCGGCATCTGTTTTTGTACTTTGTAGAGTCTTTGTTTTTGAATTTGTGATGTGAGAAAACGAAATGAGTAGGTTCGAAGCTGAAGGGGGTAGAGTGGGATTGGCGAAAGGTAGAATGAAAGCAAATGAATGAGAACAGATAAAGGACTATTCTCATTGTTAGATTGCTTGTTATTTAACATATCTTGAAATATCTTGAGAATACTTTTAGAGAGAAGTATCTTGTGATGATCTGAGGATGAATGATGAAATGTGAGAAGAAAAAGGATTGGACTCATTCCCAGATTATCTAGAATTCTCTTGAGGGACACTGAAGAGCTCATTAAGATAAGGATGGTCATCAGGGGTCTTTGAAATGGTAAAGAGCACAGGAAAAGTGATGCAGTAGTTCACGCGACGCGATGGCTTTTGCATCATTTGATGACTGTTGAAAGAGTTGGATTACGTAATATTGAGAGGTGGTTGATTTGATCAATCATGGATCATGGCTTATCAAGACTTTGAAGTGGTCTGTTTGGTGGACGGTGAGGCGATGGATGTCTTACGTCCAGAGTACATAAGCCATAAGTTAAGCATCGATCGATCACTTTCTTTACTCAGCATTCAAACATTTCATCACCAAGAATCACCATCGAACGATGACCATCTTTCCACTTTTAAATCAAAAAAGAAATAAATCACATCGAAGGATCTCATCAATCTTTCATAATCGATCTAGAAACCGTACAATTCTAATCTTGAGATTCACTTGGATCCTCACTCTCTTTTATGCTGAATGGTTTCAATTTTATAATCAAATCTCATCTTGTCAATGGCCTTCAATTCCCTCTGATGAAGCTCAACCTGATTTGATTCCTAATCAATTTAATTTACTTATCATTGCTGATCCTCAATTACCTTCTATACCTTATTCTTATCCGACCAGACCTTATTTACTTCAAGCAATCAGTCTTCAAATCATTAATCAATTCATCAGAAAATCTTGGAGACTTCTTATTCGAATTAGAAAACCTGATGCGATCATCTTCTTAGGTGATCTTTTAGATGGTGGGGTGGCTACTGTAGATCAATCTGAGTGAGTGTGTTGGATTAATTTGAACCTCTGGTCTCAATCACTAAAAAAATTAAATTGAATATATAGATATGAAGCCTATCTACGTACTTTTCGACATACATTTCCAATTCCAGATTCATTAACTGAATCGGATCGAGTGATTCACTTGGCAGGTAATCATGATCTTGGTTTAGCACCATGGACCAACTCATCAAATTCTAATTTAGCAAGAGAAAGGTTCACTCAAAACTTTCAACCTGGAAAACTTTCGGGTCATACTGAATGGGGAAATCATTCGATCATTTGGATTGATGCGATTGGATTGATTGAAGAAGAGAAATTAAGAAGGAAAAATGGGGATGAGAAAGTTGAATCACCTGTGAAGGGCTTTATTGAAAAGCTTAATGGACGTAGGTCTCTGTGATTTGTTTGGGTGATTTATCGCTATTAACCTACTTCAACCGATTTGAATGAATATAGACTGATATCTTTCATTTAATTCAAAATCTCAACATTCCTCCAATCGAACTCTAGCCGATACACTCTTACCTAAAGTTTTATTCACTCATGTTCCACTTTGGAGACCTGAAGGAACTTCTTGTGGTCCGTTACGTGAATCAAGACGTGAGATTCATCAAGGATCAGGTAAGAATTATCAAAATGAGATTACGGAAGAGTTATCGAAAAGCGTTTTAGAAAGGATTCAGCCTACGATCGTTTTCAGGTCAGTAGAAACAGATTATCCTTCTTCGGATTAAGTGATCTAAATTATCTCTGAGCGATGCTCCATGAATGCAGTACATGTGAACTAATGTATCTTCTTTCTTTGTTTTTGGCTCAGCGGTGATGATCATGATTACTGTGACGTGATTCACACGATTCCATCAACATCATATGCCAATCCGTCTCCTTCATCAATACATGAAATATCTGTCAAATCGTTTTCCATGGGAATGGGCATTCAAAGACCAGGATACCAACTCTTGTCACTCTCAAATCCATCGCGATTCGACAAATTACCCGAAAAAGATACAACCTTTGATACATCATGCATTTTACCAAATCAAATCAAGACATATACACATCTCTATGTGCCTTTATTCTTGGTAACCTTGATCATGATCTTTGGTATCCCGATTTGGAATTTATTCAAATGTAATCGATCTGGTATTCGACAACAAGCCAAGACCAATGGATTACCAATTCATCATCGACATCGGAAATCGATTTCGAGAACCTTGATGTTTACTAAAAAACCTATTACAGCTGGATCTGATTCATCTTCAGAAGAAAACCGATCTGATGAAGAATCAGGACATCATCGATTGATCTCACAACATTCTAGACAATCGGCTAGTTTGAGTTTGGCTGATGCTCATCAATCTGTTTCGATTCTTGAAGGAAACCATAATGGATTTAATTCGCCTACTAGTGCGATGAGTTATCATTCGCCTGTAGATTCGGGTCATGAAGATGATCGGATTTCACATCCTTTACCTAATTATCAAAATTATCCTTCTGGAGCAATTGTTGATCAACATGAATCTGGTAGAAGAACTAGCAATAAAGTATGTCTTATCAAACTAACCATTAAACGTTTTGATTGAAAAACGATTGATTTTTCATTTATTTTCTTGATTTTCATTCAGCGTCCCACTTTACCAAGTCGTTATTCAAACCTCAGTAATTCAGATTATTATTACCATCAACAACATTCAAGAAAACCTCCACTTGGATTTTTCTTTAGAATCCTTTCGATTTTTGTTGGTAAGAAAAGGATTGAAAGATGGAAAAGAAGAAGTGGTGTGACGAAGGTGAGAAGTAAAAGTGCTAAGGATAGAAAGAGTGAAATTAGAAAAGCTTTTGATGAATTTTGGAAAGTGATTTGGGTGATTGGATTGGTTTATGGATTGATTTGGTTTTGGTTTTGGTGGTAAAAAGAAAAAAAAACTTTTTTCAAAATGAGTGATTTGTGAGGGGGTTTGATTTTTTTTATTATTGAAAAGGGAAAAAAGGAGGTTTGTTGAAGTGTATGTGTGTTTACTTTTTGTGTTTCACTTTTCACATATGGACAAAGTTTAAGAAAAAAAAACAGGATTTGGAATTTGAAAAAAAACACATTTATCATATGGTTTGTTGAGAAATAAACTAAGGTTTAGCAACCAAGCAATGCACATAACTTCGAAGAAGTCTCCTCTCACTTTCATGTGAAGATTTGTATGTATGTATTTTTCAACAAATGCTCTTTTAAACTCGTTTTATCCACTCATCAGCAAAACCAAAAGTGGTCATTCAAAGCAGACACTTTATCAACTTCATTTTCCTGAATAAACCAAGTCTTTTTGTAGAAAAAAATACATTGCTTTTTGGGCCATCTCTCTTGTTTCAAATCAAAACCCAATGAAATGGAGATGTATGTTTTTTCTCAAGAAAAAAAGAGATGATTTTTAATGTACTTAAGGTATTTATTTTTACTTAAGATGGATTCTCATATTGCACAATCAGTGAAAAGAAAGAGTGAGGTATGTTGAAGATGAGATTTCTCTCAATCAGGTAAAGGATGAAAGATTATTGACCAAAGTAGAATCCTACAATGAAAGAAAGAGTATAAGTGTAATGAGAAGAAGAATTTTTGAGGGTTTGAAAAGAGGTGATGTTGAATAGGTAAAACGTATTGAACTAACTATATGAAAGATATCCCGCCAGAAGAGCCAAAGGTAATAGGTAACCCATTCCACCTGAAGATTGATCTTGATGAGTTTGGTTAGAGACCGATTGCGCTGATTTCTTAGCAGTAGGTGGGCCCTTGGTTGCGTGCTGAAGATCGAGAATGTTCGGAATGAGGAAATTCGATTGAAAAGTGATCCAGATGAATTTGTAAAATAAAATCAAAGATAAATTCACTTACTTCTTTACAAGTTCCCACAAGGTATTGATCCATTAAACGACGAGCTTCTTCACTATGACCTACATCTTCAAAAGCTTCTGTTGCATCTTTACCTGATTCACCAAACAAAACTTCATCACCACCTGGATGTTCATCGATAAACTTTGCGATCGCGTAAACCTTTCCATGAATGAGTAGGTGTAAATTAGATGGCTTTGATAAGGATGATAACTCTTCAGCTGTGAAATCCTGAATGTGAATGTAAGATTATGATTATGATTATTATGATGATGGATTACTTTGTGGTAAGAGATCAAATGAAAAGAATGATGTTTACTTTTAAATTTTCTGATTTGATTTCTTCAGTCATTCTGATTTCTTGTTCTGATGAATTGGAAATTTCAAGTCTTGAACTTGGAAACTCGATCAGTCAGACGAAGACAGTTTGAGTCAGAAATTCAATTTAAAATGTGTAAAAGACCTGTTATGTACTTAGCATAGCCTCATATCAGTTCCTTTGCTTCGACCTGCTTCGACTGGTTGGGGTGCCTCCCCTCAACATACATTTAGTTTCCAGTTTTGCTTATTGCCGTCCATTTCTTTGGATAGCGGTTTGATACAGCTTGCTGCCCCGCTTCACTCCTGCGGCTCCTATATATACTCACATTTAATCAGGTCCCAAACTCATGTTTGGAAGCTACGAAGCTCATCAGCATTCGATGTACATACATATACTATTACTGCTTGGCTTGGTGGGGCAATCTGCAATCGCCTGCTGGATCAAGTAGTTGACTGCTGAAAGATTGAATAAAGGAAGTTATGTAATCTGAGTGAGACGCTTGAGCTCGATCAGTCCTTGGTTCAACACAATGATCTCATCTCCTTAGCCTCTCAGACTCTCCAAAACTCGCCACCGCTGTCAAAATTGCTCTAAAAGTTAACTTTTTCGTCTACCAATCAGGTCTTAAAAACCGATTCTCTTGAGTGATAAATGTTGAATCGCGCATCAAACCCTGGACTCGGATGTAGACCTGCATAACTGTGCAACGCAGGGTAGGCTATGTGGTCAAAATCTACATGAGATTGGATGTCCAAAGCCTCTTTACGGAAGCCGAGACGCGAGGTGTCCGCCACGCTGTTTTCGGTTTTTCACTTTTTCGATTTTCGATTTTTGAATTTTCGATATTACTCATCTGTTGCTGTATTTAGAATACGGTACTGCCTGACCCGTGCCTGACCCGTGCCTGACCCGCGCTCGAGACTCTCATGTTTCTTCGCGTCACGGTCCAACACCCTATCTATGAATCTCATTGAGCTATTTACCAATTGAGACGTTCCACCACAACTTCATATCAAAGAGAAGCCAAACACACCACATCATCACACACACACCCATCTCACTCGACTAAACACATCATGCGCAACATCAACGAGGTCCCTGACGAAATTCTCGAACCTATCCTCGCAGGCTATTGTCAAGCACGTCTCCCACAGGCTGCTATGGTCACCTCCCTTCTTTCAGATCATGATATTCACACCGGTTTACGAACCCTCCAGCGTGTCCTCCAGTACTTTGAACTCACAAATACTCCTTCACCGATGACTCCAGAGCAAAAGGATGAAGCATACCCTTTACTACGGCAGTATTATACTCTTGGCAAGACACGTTTTGAAGCCATGTGTGCAATCAATGATACATACGACATCCCAATCAACATGTACAATATACGAACAATGTCAAAGGAGATGGGCCTCAATTGGCGTCGTGATGATATACAACAAGGTCATGTCACTGTAGATCAGGTAGTAGATATTTTACTTGAAGCGATTGAAGGTGAAGATCGGCATGCTGGATATCGATGTATGCAGCAAAACCTTGCTGTCAATAATCAAATTAAAATTAATCGTGATATAGTTTACCAGCTTATGCGTATTATTGATCCGGAAGGGGTGGAGCTTCGCCGTCGTGGTTGTCTTAAGCGACGGATTTTCCATGTCCCAGGCCCCAATCACCTATGGTCTAGTGATGGCCATGATAAACTGAAGCCTTATGACATATGTATATATGGTTTCATTGATGCATGGTCTAGAAAAGTTCTCAGTGTTCGAGTAGGGCAAAGCAATAACAATCCGAGGGTTGTTGGTCTTTATTTTCTGGAACTTGTTTTGGCTCTTGGTGGATTCCCTTCTAGGACTTCAACCGATCATGGGACAGAAACAGGCGATATGGCAACATTTCAGGCGTTGATGGCCCATATTTACTGTGGTGAGCCTCTCGAGGAGGCTTTGAAACATCATCACTACACGTCATCTCCACATAATCAGAAGATTGAGTCACTTTGGTTGCAGCTGATGCGAGCAAAGAATACAACCTTGAGAGACGAGATACAACTGGCAATTGATAAAGGTATCTATAATAAAGAAGATCCTCTCCAAAAGTAAGTTTCAAGTGTCTTGAGGGAATTTGTCTGTTTGATTGAGTTTTCTGAGAGTTACCAAACTTTCTCTATCATTTGTAGAGCTCTTTTTTTGCATCTCTGGATTCCTCTAGTCCAGCGAGTCATGAATTCATTCATTGATAGAAAGAACACCTACCGCACCCGAAAGAATCAAAACTCACACCTTCCAACATCAGTAGCCCCTGATACGTGCTTCTACTCGCCTCAAAACTACGGTGGTACACAAGGACTCATTCCTGTACCTCGCGAGGACATTCAGAGAATGATTGAAGATCAATATCCGGATCGCGAGACTCTTCTACAAGTGTCTCCTTCTCGGTTTTCTCAAGAAGTTTCTACTTTAATACAACGCTTAGCTGTGCAAGAAGATAAAATCACCCTCAACAACGTTTGGACAGTTTTTCAACGAGTTTTGCCTTTGTTAAGACTGATTGAAGAAAATTTGGACTTGAACGAGCTGTGAACAGAACCAATTGACAATTTTTGAGTTTGAAGTCAATTCTACCCAATCCAGTTCGCTTCTTCAATACCAAAATCGCCAGCTTGTTGTTGAACTCCAATACATGCACCACCTCTGATCATCAAAGATCACTTTTGAACGCGTTGTGGAATAATTCAGTGAATGGAAATGACCAATGGGTGATACTTACAGAATCGAGGAGAAGTAAAATCAATAAATCATCAGAAATTCTTCAACAACTGTTATTGGACATTGGTTGATCTTTGGTATTGAGCTTGAATGTTCAATTGGCTCATATTGACTTAACTTTCCCACTTTGGTGCCAGTATTTTGTGCCCGATTTCATTGTTCGATTGGTCCTTTCTTTAAAATCAATGTGTGAATTAGGATATGTATATAGGATTTTGAAAGAACTCTCAATGAGATACACATACTCAAGTTCCTCATGTCCATTGGGCAGTGATATGTGGATTTAAGATCATTTCGAAAATATCTTAAAAGGTCAAGCATCACATCATCAACTTACTGGTCATTTGCCTCGATTATCTTCTCGTCCAATCTCGACTAGTAGTACTTTCCAATCAAAAGCCGAGGTCAGTTTGATATTCTTTATCGACCCAGATTTATAACTCGTTCATCTGTCAAGCGAATTTGAATGGGTGATAAACAATGAAAGAAGAAACTTGAAGAGAGGTGAAAGCTGATCAAACGCTTTGATATATCTTTTTTGGTTGAGTCAGTCGGTATTGACTTCAAGGACAGCTGCAGTTGTCTCATCCGTCTTTGCTGCTGGATCTTTGACATGGTACACTCAGTTATACGGTGTTCCCTTTATCTCTGAAGCACAAGTGAGTCACAGTCTCTAACTTTCCAGTGTGATTTCATCTTTCACAATAGGCTGACCAAAATCGGCGTATACTAGGCTATGACAGCTGCTGAGCATGGACTCCATGCACCCAGTTATCCCTGGTCTCACAAAGGGCCATTTGAGACCTTTGATCATGCGGCGTGAGTATCAAATTGATAAGGGCAGGTTCAGAGAAGCTGATCTGGGACTTTGATCTAATTCGTTCTTGTAGCATCCGTCGTGGATATCAAGTTTATCGCGAGGTGTGTTCTGCATGTCACTCACTCGATCGAATTGCTTGGAGAAACTTGGTCGGTGTCTCCCATACAGTTGATGAAGTCAAAGGTACGTAATCAATTGAAATAGTCTTACAATAAAAAATCATATCTCCTCTATAGGAAGACGCTTAAATAAATCCAATCGAAATGATAAGTATCAGAAAACTGATTATTGATTGACTGTTACCTAGCTATGGCTGCTGAAGTAGAGTATGAAGATGGACCAGACAATCTTGCATCTTGTCTTAGGTACCAAAGGTGTTTTTCAAATAATTTCACTGTTGCTGAAAAACCTTTTCGGCAACAGATAACATGGAGATACTCAAGTATTGGCACATCACTTTTGATCTGAACTGCTTGGGAAATCCGATTTCTTTTTATGTTTGATAGAAATTTAAATTAGATAGAATCCATCATAGATGAATTTGAGATCAATGAATTGACCCGATGTAATCACATTGATAAATATAAACAAATTGATACCTAAATAAAGCTAAGTAGACAAGAAAGACATTGTGATCAAAGCTTTCTATCGGCTTGATACACTTTCAAACATAATTCATGAAAGAAAGATGTGATTCTGGGGTTGATGAAGTGAGTATTCAAAGCCAACTTTTCCGCTCAATTTTGAACTTGTCTACAGTTCCTAGTTGCATCCTTTCGCACCATCTATTTTCGCGATGCTCATCCTTGAAGATCTTCAATCCTTCAAAAAGCAGATTTCCGCTGCCAAAAGTTTTGCTGAATTGAAGTAATTGGTTCTTAGGGTCAGAGCCAAACTTTCCGCTTGGGAGAAAACAAATTGATAACGTACTCAAGATCTATCACAGCTGGATCAGTCAGTGTCAATCCAACTCCTTGGATGTCGCAGATGAAAGAACGGCCCTTATTCTCATGAAAGTCATAATGAGTAAGGGCATGCATCATTTGATGGACTTCGTTTGCTTCTTCTTTGATGGTGAAGTCATTATTACTGGAATACTTCACATAATCCCCTATCAGCTCCTCTTCAAAAAGCCAGAAGTTGGAACCTGCTGTTTTATCGAATGGGTGGGTACCTTCAGTACCCAAATTCTGCACCACCCAACACTTCACCATCTTTGGTGAACAATGAGAGAGGAAAATAGAATGTTTAAATTCAGATAAGGAGGATACGAATGCAATTAGGAGGAAATCGAAATTGACATACTCTTAAGCTTGAGACAAGTTTTTTTTTGGCAAGGGTGAATCTATTGTTATCCAAGATTCGTCTTTTGAACCGCTCGATCACTGCCTCAGCATGGATATATGACTGTGCTTGACATTGATAGTATGACAGAGAGCAGGTAGGAGAAAAATGCTGCTTAGCTACAACATGGTAAACTTGATCGCCTAGCAGGAGTTCCCCTTTGTAACAGTCCATGTTGCGACCAGATCCGATGCACTTGCTTTTATCCACCCGAAATGACACAGGTTCCGGCTTGAAGACAGCCTCTTTGTTCTTAGTAATAAACGAGAGAATCCATCCATAATTCCAATTGGGAATATCGTGAGACGGGTATGGGAGGATTCTCTTGGGTTGACCGGCGAGAGTGTGTGTATTATCAAAGCTTTTATCACACATCGCTAGAGACAAACAACAAAGAAAATCAAGGCAAAGAAAATCAAGGTGAGTCTGTGATACCCAATGATACGGATAAAAACATAACTAAATAATAAATCACATTACATTCATCTTCAGCTAATTTGGCAATCAAAAACTTTTCAACCTCGGATGTGCTTATCGAGATGGAATTATCAGTTTTGGTAGCTTCATGAATCTCTGGTTCCGCCAAAACCGACTTGTTGGAAGGCTGATTTTCCTGGTTTGAAGCGAGCAAGAGTATGGAAACTAATCAAACTTTGTCATGATTTATATGAACGAAACCAAACACTTACGTGGTCTAGACTTAGTTCAAGCTCATCGTATTCGTCAATCTTGTCTGCTGGTCTGTGTACTTGAGGCGAATTCGGCCCTTGTGCTGATATTTCATCTTGAGTCGGATCTGGTCCAGGTAGGTCTCCAACTATTGAATATAGCCGCGGGGGGAGGTAAAAGCAATCAGTACACATGGAAAACAAAAGCACTCAAACAATTGTAGGCCTACCCAAATCGAAATTAACTGATGAGGTCGATGTTGGAGCAAGATTCATGTCTTCTTTATCAACCAACTCCACTTCACAGGGAAGACCATGATGGCCTGAGCGGTCCGAGGTTGATTGACCGCTCCGATTAACAACATTGATGTCTTGGTCGTCCATGTTGATGATGACACGTCGATTCTTCCTCTTTGGTTGGGAACAAGTGAATTGACCATTAATGCTGGAATCTTCATTGCTAAGTTTGGAGTCAGATTCGTCTTCATCTTCAGAAAGCTTGATTGTTTTCTTGCGCTTGCGAGATTGTGGAGACTTCTCTGACTCTGTTGGGAGAGAAGCTTTGTATTTCTTCATGTTGAAGATCAAACCAAACTTAGATTTTCCATTCTTCTTCTTTGTCTTCTGAGCAAGAGAGAGCTTTGATGCCATCGAGTCCTTCGAAATCAAGACTTCATTTTCTCCAATGATACAGTAGTTTGATGAGAAGTCCTCGGGAAGTGGAAGGTTCCCCTGGTTGAGCTGAGATTTGGTTGGGAAATCGGATTCGGTGGATTCATGTTGGTAGTACTTGTAGACTTCGTAACCGAGATCCCAGAACCAATCATCGCTGTTCAAGTTGATCTTAAAGAGTCGAGGTGTCAGACCATGAGGCATTCTTTTGCCGCGTACGCTCATGCACCAAAATGCCATCATTATCTCAATTTCTGAGCTTTCCTCCTCCACTTCCTCATCAACTGTCTTTTTCTTTTTTCCCTTTGTCTGACCAATAGTGCGCCTTCCAGATTGAGAAGCGCGAATTGATCCTTGAATTTGGGCATTTAGAAGTGCGGTCGAGCTCTGAGAACCGTAAGGAATAGGGTGATGTGGCTGAGGATGGTTTGGTAAAAGATTGGGCGGGTGGGCAGCTGTATGGCCAAGTAATCCTCCCTGAAATAGATGTTGGGGAAGGGTTGAAGCCGTAGAAGACGTGGTTATCATTGGAGCTGATGCCGGTGTTGCCAAAGGTACATTCGGAGAAAATTGGGGGTCGCTTTTGGCGCATGATTGGCATTGGGATTCAGGGAGGTTCCGATAGCAATCTCCACAGCTAGAGCACTGTCGTATTGTGCATTCCTTCTGACTTGGGTTTGATGTCAACCACCGGCATCGGCCACACTCAGCTCCTTTCAGCCGTATGAAGCAGTTTCCACAACCGGGGCATTGGGATGGAGTGTTCATGATTGATAAATTGACGGATCGATACTGCTTTGTTGCGGAGCTTATGGAAGTTTTGGCGGTGGAGTAGTTGGTGAAGAACAGCGAGGGGAACCATCATGAAAAGTGGATGGACTCCTTTGTCCACAAGGACGGGTGCAGGCGCAGGGGAAAAGCAAGGGGGTATAGCTATAGCAGATCGTGGTTGTCAAATGTACATTAGTCTTGATTTCTCAAGTGGAAATACAAAAATACAAAAATTCAAAAATCGAAAATCGAAAAAGTGAAAAACCGAAAACAGCGTGGCGGACACCTCGCGTCTCGGCTTCCGTACCTCTTTGACCCTCAGCGATCAGACTTTTTGAGCGTAAAAGGGTAACAATCCCCAGACTCAGCTTTTACAAAGGATGTATAGATGCGCTACTTTTTAGAACCGCAGGGGATTCTTCGCCGGATTCGCAATTGCTCACTCGCTCTTAACTTGCAAAGGGGTCTTTTATCTCTTTGAGAAGAATCTTTATAAGGATCGGGAAGTATCGCGATCATCACACTCCCCCTCTCTCTCCTTGGTGTCTGTCAAGCTCGTCCTTCAATTGTATCACGTCTTACACGAACACCACCAGTTACAGAGGATACCCCGTTCGAAGTAAAACCCATCAATCTACCAATGCCCTATAAAATGGACAGCTTGACTCTTGACAATCAACTCATGGCCGGAAAATGTACGTGTTTTCCTATCCTTTGTCTGTTTAAAAGAAGCAACATTTTGAAAGGGATATCATGGTTGTAGTTACAACAGCTCACGCAAAGTCGACATCAGAAAACGAGTTGCTCAAATCACCACAGACGCCCATCTTTCGACTTGAACCATCAATTTGCAATTCAACTTTTACACCTGTAACTCCAACTAATCGAATCAATCGATATAGTCTTACTCAAATCTTCACTCCTACTCAAAACCCAAAGACTAAAAGAGAGTTATATGCCAAGTTTTTTTCTAGACTTGAATCTCATCAAGTTCAATTACTTAGAGATCGGCCTAGATGGTCACTTTTAACCTCTCAATCTCGTGCACAAGAGTGAGTAAAAGTATAATGGGGAGATGATAATGGCTTTGATTTGTTTCTACTTTCATTTTGTAACTTTTAGTTTTTCTCTTTCTATTCCCTCGAGGATCGTGAGTTTTCGAACTCTCTTCAGCTCGGATTTTTCTTTTGCCTTTTGTCTGTAATGACCTGGTACTTCTACACGATCTTTTAGCTTCTTGTAATACTTGAGATATAGTCTAGTGAATCATCATCTTTTGTAGTTTTTGTAAAACTCTATACTTATCTGGATCCACTTGTAGCTCTATGAGGTCCATTACACGGATTTTTTAGCCACCTTTACTCTTCTCGAATGGTTCATCTTAAAAGGCTGTAAAGATTCCAAGTAGTGAAAGTTTACTGGACACGGGGCAAACGCCACAGACGTATGAAAAGCAGCTGGAAAGTGTCACGTTTTAATAAAAGGGAGCTCTTGCACTTGTCAAAAAAATCATCATGACACTTTATCATGTGCTCTCTACACATAGCCCTATCAAACCTCTTCTTGCCTGTTTTCGAGTTCGAAATTTGAATCACTTTGGCCCTCTGTGCAGGATTTTTTAGTGACTGATTTAGATAGAAAAATATAAGTCTTTGATGTGAGTTTAGAGGTCTTTTGGGTCGAGTTTGAGCCAGCAAGCTCGAATGAATGAATTTATTTTGTTTATAATTGACAGGTTCTGGTATCTTGAAAGCCGATTAATTAGATCTCTTTCAAGAATTGCGACAAACAAATGCTTTGTGAAAAATTGGAATTGAAGAACGTTGGTTATTTCGGTGTGACCTTTGAGAGTCACAGATCTGAAGAGTTGTCAAAAGAAAAATCAACACATTTGATAGTCCAGCAACCATACATTCACACAACTGCTCGGACCTCTTCAACATCACTAGGAAGGATGTGCTTCTGTTGCAGATAGATGTTGATCTTTCTCAAAAGGTTAAAATGAATAAAAAGTCTGTGGACCTTAAGTCTCGTTGTGATTACTGCAGGTCACGGAGTTCAATTCATCAGCAAGTCCTACTTCTTGCTCAATCTGCATCAAGCGCTTGGGTCTTTAAGAAAGCGATAATGAAGACTTAAGTGTATCAAGGGAGGAGGAAGCTTTGATTGAGCCTATTTTCTTCACCGATTTAATCACTTTCCCAATTCTTGTCCAATCAAAAATCAATCTACTATAATCCTCGATTTTCGTGCTCTGATAATCTTGACATCCTCACTTGAAAACTGTAGCTGAAAGTCGGAAAAGGCACAAATTGTTATCAAGGTGCCAAAACTTAGCCATACCATTCTGCATCTTTGCTTTTGTAATCACACATGCGGTGAAGTAAGGTGACCCCTTTTGAAATGAGTATTGGCTTTGGTGAGTTGGTCCACCCACGCACCTGTTCAGTGGTCTTTTTCTGGTTTTACTTGGGTTTGCCTTCAAAATTGAGATGTCACTAAGATAAGCCTCATGATATTGCGCACACACGCTGAAGGGATCGATCCACCAAAAGAAACCCGAATGCATGAGGCAACCCACATCTTGGCTCGAGTGACTGAGAGCTTTTGATTGAAGCAATCAGTGCGGCCCATTCATAGTTTCCCATCATACGCTGTTCATCTTTCGCACTAGATATTTCAGCAGAAATATTGAGAGGTCTTCCAATCTGATAGTCATTTATTTGTGACCATCATGATTAGACCAGAAATGATTGCCATTATTGAGAACAAGACTCACTGCTACAAGAAATTTCGAAAAGTTTGAGCCGTTACATTACTCATTTACATTCACAGATATAAATCTTTACACTCAGCTGATCAGCAAATTCCTTTGTTCACATCCGCCCAAATTTATTCTGTCCTTCAACTCGAACCATCACCATCCGCTTATTCGTATCATATCTTATCACAAACAAAATCATCCTATCTTCTTTCCTTCAACTCAAACCACCACCATCCACCTAGTCGTATCGTCTCTTCAATTCGACCACATCACTGCCTATACCTCCCCGGTTTTCAATTATCTATCTTTCTCTTCACCTTGATCACTCTCAGGAAGATCCATAGACAAGTTAAGAAAGATATTCTACCCACCAAGGGAAGAGGCCAACCTTTATTTAGGATGCCAGAGTCTAACTATTTTATTCTATCTGTTTTATGTATGTTTCTTGTTACCCTCAAGAGTTCTGGACTCTGGAAATTTATTTTACTTGTTCAATTCCCTTCAGATAATTGTCTTTTTTCTTCTGTATCTATCCTCAAAAATGGTCAAAAGAACATCAGATTTCCAATCAGACAATGACTCCAGATAGGTGAATGTTTTCTTGTGTAGAGTCATCTCACATAGTATACATCTTCTTACCATCACAAGGCTCTACCTTTTCTGATGTTGGTGAGAGTTCTTACTCTGTACCTTCTGTTCTATGTCCCTTCATCCTTTTTATCAATAAGCCAAAACTTATCAGTGCATTTGAAGCCCAATTAAAAAATGGATCCATAGAATGTTATGAACTACAATTTACAAACAATAATGATTGCAAATTGTATTGTTTGTAAAAGTCCATTTTTGGTACATATGATTTAATTTCACATACAAAATGTATTTTTTAATAAGGGGGCTCAGGTCAAAACTTTTACAGTGTTCTCTTAAAAAATTGGGAAAAGTTTTTTACAGCACCGTGCTGTAAAGAGTTTTCCCAATTCTTAAATTGAGCAGGTCAACAACAATCAATGGGTTCTTGAAAGCCATCAATCCATAATTCATTTTCTTCTGTCAGTGTTTGCTGATTATCATGCCAGTCTTAACACATTTCCTTGCTTATTAACCTCACACTGTTTGTGTACTTTGTTTTGTTTTGTAGTCATTTGGGTTTTCTTGCTGCTGTAAGTTTGCATAAATTTGCTGCTCAAAAGAATTGGGATGTCGTAAAGCTTTTCCCAATTCCATAAAATTTACGCAAAATTTTATGAAATTGGGAAAAGTTTTTTACGCTCATAGCAGCAAAATTTTTTGACTCAAGCCCCCCTAATGTATGCGAAAAATATAGTTGTAATACTTTGGTTGTAAATTTGTATACACATACATTCTTTTTCAAAAATTACATACAAAGAAATCTGACACATCAGAGTTGCAAACATTTTTCCTTGCAAAAGTAGAAGAAGTACCAACTTTCTCTACATCTGCGGCTCATCCAACGCAGACTATGCAAACCAACGCAATTTTTTCAATTGCAAATGTCAACTCTTTCTGGAAGATATTGATATTTCCGATGTTTATTTCCAATTCCAAACGCTTTGGAATAGACTTTTTTTGAAGTATTCCAATCCAAAAAGGGTCAGAGCGGACGTCTGAGAAAGAGAATGAGTCTTATGTTCTCTTTCCAACAATTTAATTCCAATCCCAAATGCTTGGTTTGGAATTGAAGCTTATTCAAAGATACCAACCCAAAAAGGATTGAAGCGATGCCTGAGAAAGGCTCTAAGATTGCCTATTGACAGCATCTGTGTCAAGCAAGATTGTTCCTATTTTGCTAAATCCTTTTCAAATCCTTCATTTAATTATTTCAATTTCCTTTTTAATCTCATCCACCAAAGCACCAGACATGAGCAGCTGCTATGAGTCAGACGGCAACTATATGTCTTCTGGTGGCGGAATCAAAGAAGGATGTGAGTGGGGAACCATTAGGTACTCATGTTTGGGGGTAATAGTCTGCATCAACATGCAATGCAACTACCTTGCTTCACCACATACTTCTACTGCTAGGAGAACTGAATGGGCAAGCAAGTGTGTTTGCAATTTATGTTTGCAAATCATATTTTCTTCATTGTGCTTATTTTTCATCTTATCTTTCATTCTTCTCAGACCTCAGAAGTTCCCGGCAGCACGTTTCCGTGAGTACCTTTGCCACCTCAAGTGTCACAACACCATATGCCGGTTGGAAAAGCATATACCCAGTGGATGGGGAAGAATACGCCATTCCGGCATCCACCAACATTGATGGCCACGGCGGTCTAAACCAGACAAGCTCTCTGTTGAATCATTCAGTAAAAAGGTTGCGGCCAATGCTGATGTTGGGCCGTTACAACACAATGTAGGTGTCAAATCATCACCTCCTTAATTTTTGTTTCACTAATGAGAGCATCAAAGGTTGGAAGAGCTCCAGCAGGCACCAAGGATATTGTCACAGTGACTTCTATTCATCCTGCATTTGGTAACATCCATTGAACTGGCTACTATCAACGGATGCTTCTTTCCAAAGCTGGGGTGATACCTGAAAACAAGATACCAGGAGCCGCTGATTGCTTCCTTTTAGACATGGAGAAATGGGGCAAGTAAGTGATCTTCACAAAATATTTAAATTCTTTTTTCATATTCATTTTTGTTTTTTTCTTTCCCTCCCTTGCAAGACAAGGTTTGAGAGTGATCTGCGTTTCTATGAAGTGTCACAATATGCACATGATGTTTCATACAAAGTGGATGCAAGACCAACTGGTAGCACATGACAAACATGGTGGGATCTACGCTGGTGGTCTCCTATTGGATGTTACGTACAAATTCTTTGCCAATGGTTACCTCCTCTCAACATCAATGTGTGCTCAAAGAGAAGACTCAGAAATCAAGAGTACAAAGAATGGATTTTCTTCCTTCTAATAAATTATTGTGTTTTTGTGTTTTGTGATAGAATATTCATCAATTTTTCATAATGTTCATGGACCAACAGACCTGTTGTTTTCACAACAAAATATAGTTCCATAGAGCCTTTCAGACCCCTCTATGTAATATTTGATGTCAATGACCACTGCCTGTGCTCCACTGATTTCTTATACCAAAATGGTACTGACAAAAAAGGGCAGATCTCAAGGTTTTTGAGAAAGTATACCACCAAAAGATTGGGTCTTTCATTAGTATCCTCTGTAGGGGTATTCCAGGGTTCTTATATAGAAGTTTCATCCTGAAGGGGTCAGTCAAAACCTCTGTGGCCTTGACTTCCCCAGAGTGTGTCATGGCAATACAGCATGATAAAACATATGATCTTTGGCTTGTTTGAACAAAGACCAATGGTTGATTTAAGTAAACATGTAAGACTTGAATCTGCATACCTACTTTTTTCTGATAGTTCTAGTGAATTGAATTGCATAGAGGAGCTCTGGTTTGTAGGAGATCACCAAGATGACTGCCTTTTTCACTTGAGTCTCCCTCAATACAAACAAACGTACATGGTCTTGCTAGTTGGACATTGGCAAGGGGTTCATGCTTATACACCATACTATTGGGTCCAGGGTTGTTCCTTGTAATTTATGAGATGATGAGCAATTTGATAATTATTATGATATGGAGCTTCTTTGTTCACTTTAAGGCATTCAATACAATCATTGAAAAAAAAGTAATATCATCAGACTTTTGTATCTAAACAACTTAAAGAGTAATCTGACCATGTTTCTTCCGTATATCAGTCTCTTTGGATTTAACTTGACTCCATTTCTGGTTATTCTTGTCAATATTCAAAATCTTCACTGCCTTTAAAAAAGCCCATTTTCCTTGGGCCCCCCAAGGCGAATCTGTAAAGATTCAAGGAACTCTTTATATGTCTCGTCTCCTGATGAGTTCACAGGACAAGTGACCAACACGCGATGAACTGCTTTAAAAGTGACAGAAAGGATATCTGAGGGCACAGATTCCGTGTCAGACACTGAAAGCTATCGCTGGTCTACGACGAGAACAAGACTATACTGACCTGAGGGCACAGATTCCGCGTTAGACACTTAAAGCTATCGCTGGTCTACGACAAGAACAAGACTATACTAACCTGCGAGCTCGAACAAAAATGAAGAGCGCGACGGGACAGATATGAGTAACAGACAATAAAATGATCTGATTGATTCTTTTCGATAACCCACCTGAGGGCACAGATTCCGCGTTAGACACTTAAAGCTATTGCTGGTCTACGACGAGAACAAGACTATACTGACCTAAAACAGGTTCAGTGACACAAAAATAGAAAAGAGATCAAAATAGAAAACAGTTAGGAAGTAAATCTAAACAGAGTATAAATAAGAAACTATCTCTACCTGCGAGCTCGAACAAAAATGAAGAGCGCGACGGGACAGATATGAGTAACAGACAATAAAATGAATTGATCTGAAGAAAAGACCCAATACGAAAGAGATAGTTATCAAAATAGTTAGTACAAAAGAAAAGAGTACAAATTTCTCTTGAATATGATAATAATAAAAATTGACTTACTGATTCTTTTCCTTATCGAAAAGAATCAGAAAGGAGAAAGTGGGAGAAACAGAAAGGTACTGAGATACCCAAGAAAAATTTCCAATCTACCCCTTGCTTCAACGCGTCACCCCTTAATTGCACGATTATTCTCTAGAACCCACACATTCCTAACTATTCACCAACACAACCTTAACCCACTTTTTACCATCCTTAACAACTTCCATAAGAGGTAATGAACTTTGACCACTTGACACAACAATACCACAACAGAATCAGTTTATTTTGCCTCCCAGAATTCTTGAGGAATTATGACAATAGTTATCAACCTATCAATACGCATTAAGGGTCTTTTACCCTTTAGGAAATCCCTTTCCCTTTTTCACATCAATCACACAGCTCAGCCGTATTCACACGTTTCACTTGCTACAATAGAACTTATCAGTCATCTTAAATATATATGTTTCAATCCTTTACCAAAGCAGGACCTGCGCGTCACTTTCTGTGAGAGACACAATGATAACCAGAATGTATTGTTTCTAAACCTATCTGAGAGATAACTACTATAAAATGAATTGTTTGATTACTACGGTTGTTTTCCTTACTTAATCATTCTCTTCATTTTATTTTGCCACCTTCCAACAGGTGCATTCTTTCTCTCAGATCACTCATACGTGATATAAGGTATTAACCCTTTTTAATCACGGTATTCGTGATACTATCAGGTCTGCTAGTTATGATTGTTTTGTTATCCTTTTATATACATTAATATATTACTTAATCATTCTCTTCATTTTATTTTGCCACCTTCCAACAGGTGCATTCTTTCTCTCAGATCACTCATACGTGATATAAGGTATTAACCCTTTTTAATCACGGTATTCGTGATACTATCAGGTGCATTCTTTCTCTCAGATCACTCATACGTGATATAAGGTATTAACCCTTTTTAATCACGGTATTCGTGATACTATCAGTCACTTCTGCATTCCAGATCTTATTAAGAATGACCCCCAAGACCGACCATGCCCCGGGGTGCTGGGACCCCTCAGAGGTCAGAACAAGTCCCGAGCTTGCCAGGAGGAATGCAGGGATCCCCAATTTGGCGGGTCTCAGGCCTCATCCTGATGGCCTCAGATCATGGCTCTACTGACTGTTCAAAGGTATGATGTATTACAATATAATTTAGCTCACAGTTATGCTTTTGTTTAACTGACATCCTTCAAGGACTTCCTGATGTCTTGAATTTCAAAACAAACTCACGAAAAAGAAAGAAAAGTGAATTCAAATCATCTGTAGCGTGGATCCTATCACATGCTTGAATCCCAGATAATGATACCAAACAGAAAGTCCCTCCTCAAGAAACCAACCTACATAGCCAGTCATCAAATAACTGAACCCATTAACCACATGGTTTTCATACAAATCTTTTCGCCCTTCAAGAAAGTGTGTTACCAAAATCTTTATCTTGAGGATGATCAATGTGATGTTCAAGATACATCCTGCAAAATGGAGGATTTTCAAAATTTCAACAAAGTATGATCCAAGGTTTCGTGTTGCTTTACTAGAGATAAGTGGAATTGATTAGACAAGGAAAACATGAGAATTAAATTAATAAAGAAAGAAACAAAATGTAGCTGGACAAGAACAAAAGGAAAATTCAAAGAAAGTCAAGAGAACCATTGAAAAGATAATCAAGTTTTGAATTAGACAAATTATCTTCAAATCAATCCCATTTCACCATAAAACTTATTCAAAAACTCCAAACCCGCCATGATTTCAGCATATGATTTACTGCGGTGAATCACCACAGGAGACGGGGAGGGTAATCCTGACGGGGAAAGTAATGCCTCATGGATTGTGTAAAGCTTGGTGATCTGCTTTGGTTGTTGCGTACTGGAGCAACTTGGAGTGGTAACACTTGATCCAACCGACAGTTGAGTCCTTCTTGATGGAGAAGGGGTGTAAGTTGGCGTCGTCAAAGAAGAGCCAATTGTTGATCCCACACTTGATGTTGTGGAAGAAGATGAAATTGTAAGCCCCGGGGTTTCAAGGGTTGAAGACACCATTCTGGTTGGTGTGGATATGGTCCCCCTTGGACCTCGGACGGGTGTAGCAGGTGTCCATTTGAGCATCGTACTACGGACTTTCGCCTCCTTTACATCAAAAGTGTGGATCACCGTTTGACTGAAGTTCCTGTTGGTTGGGAAACCGGCGGGAACACGGAGGGGAACCTTTTCCTACAATGCGAAGAAAGGATGTATGTTAAAACAGATGAAAAATGTCAAAAGGTTACTGGCAAAATTACACACCGATCTTTGAGATGCGTAACGCTGCGATGTTGAGGTCTTGGCCGATCGAGCCAAAGCTGCCAAAAACGGATCGCGTTGGTCCTGTCAAAGAAACAAGATGAACCAAGATGAGTCTTAGGGATCAATGTGTAAATTTGAACAAATCCACTGACATCCTCATCCTCATCAGATTCCTCAAGCTCCGACTCGTCCTTTACGTTTTCAAAGGTATGAATGATCCTTTGACTGAAGTTTTGATTAACAGGGAATCCGGCGGGGACACGAACAGGAACCTTTGTCTATGTAAAAAGATGTATGTCAGATCAAATGGAGACATATAATATTAGAAGGGTACATAGTGAGAAATTCGCTTACTGATCTTTGGCATTCGTATCGTTGGGAAGTCGAGGTGTTAACCGATCGAGACAAAGCTATCAACAGTGGGTCACATTGGTCCTGTTTAAGGAACAAGATCAAAATCAACAATGAAACGTCAAACGGAAATCCAATGATCTCAACGCTTACCAGTGTGGGCTTCGCAGCCGGTTTCGGATGAGGCATCAGATAAGCTTTTGCACGCTAAAGTCAAAAACATCAAAGTCAGCAAACTACAACGATTAATTCGAAAGAGAACAAGAAAACTCACTTTAAAATCCACGGATGATATGCCCAAATCCTTGTTAGGCTTGTCTGATAACTTCAGTGCTGATAACAATCGCGCACGACGACATTGTTGGTTGGAATGAGAAGGCATGTCGGAGAATGATTGTTGAGGGGAATGGGTAAAAATAGGGAAATAAAATTGTATATGGCTGGTGAATAAGTAGTCAAGAGAAGAGAATAACGGTAGGCTCAAAAAATAGCAAAAACGGTGGTGTTAAATGTGTTATTGGATGTTAGAATGAACCAAATGATATCAATGGAATGCTGGGAAGAGATGTGTCATGGTGACAAAAAGAATGAGTATTTATACCAAATATTTTGCGGCCACTCTTGCTGATAAGGCTCCCTGTGCTCATACCGAAATCATCGCATGGATGAGGTTGGCCTCGATTTATTAGGCAGGTACCGAGTTCTATCTACCTTATTATCTACGTTGTCCTGATTACATTCCTCGCCATCTTTAAATCATGAGCTCGGCAGTGGTTTCTTAACCAATGTAAAGGAAGATACTGGGAGTCGAAGTCAACAAGGACAACGAGCATAACGATATCTAGTTTTAGTTAGTTCTTAATGGAATTCAGTTTACGACATTCCTCTGCAAAGCGCCTGATATACTATGAGCTGAAGATTTCTTTCCCAGGTTTTGTAGATCAGGTCACAAACATATCAGCTAAACAGGAAATGGCTGATGGACGTTTAGAAATATCCGATAGAAACATCCAATACACCATAAGAGACTACAATAGAACTTGTAAGAAAATTCATCATAATTGCCCAAAAGGGCGAGCCAAGGCTATGGCTGAGTCGAGTTAGATACTGAAGCATTACATCTGCTCGTTAATCTATAATTTACTACCGTCTTGTTGGGTGATAAAAAGATTGCAAGGAAGGTCTCAAGTGAAGGAAAAATATGGATCAAGCTTGGGAATAGAATTCAAGCAATATTGGATCTTGAATTCAAAGTAATAGGCCTAATCATTGTTTACTCCAAATAATGATTTGAATATCTTTTCTAATTTACGTTTACTCTTGAACTTTCTGATGTGTTGAGCTTCAACAATTCTTAAGAATAGAAAAAAAAGTAAAGTTCAATGAATCCGATACAAATCTTTTATGTACTTGATCTACTTTACCCACTGACACAAAAAAATCAAGTGCAAAATTTGGTGCTCAAAATCAAAGTTCACATTTTTCAAAAAGCTCGAACCTAGGATTAGCAGCCATTGAAGATTGCCAAGAGCCACATTTTTGATATCTTCATGTCATGATAAAGATAAGGTTGTCATCCCAAGTAAATCCTACTAAACTGAGGATCTTCAAAATTCCAAGAGAGGTACGATATAAAGTCGTTTTTTGCTTCATTAAAAATAAATGAAAAGGATTACGTAAATAAATGTAAATAAAACGGATGATGAGTTGAAGGAATGGAAAGATAAAGGTGATAGTAAAGGATGCAGTCTGAAAAGAAGTAGAGAAATCAAATTGAGAAGCCCGTCAAAAGGTGAATGAAGTCTGAAATGAGACAAATTCTGTTAAATCCATTCATATTTCACCATACAACTTGTTCAGAGACTCCAAGCCAGCCAATATTTTGTCATATGATTTACCTCCGTGAATTGTCCCAGGAGGTGGAGATGGTACTTCTATAGGAGAGAGTAATGCCTCATAAATTGTACAAAGCTTGTTGATCTGCTTTTTTTGTTTATCACTTGACCACCTTGACAATGGAGGAGTCAAACTTGATCCAGTGAAGAGTTGAAATTTGGTTGATGATGATAAAGTGGAAGTTGGCGTTGTAATAGAAGAGTCAATACTTGATCCCATACTTGATGTAGCAAAGGGAATGGGAATGGGAAGCTTTGGTGTTACTAAGATTCAAGCCACCTTGTTAGTCAGTATGTATATGGTCTCCTTTACTTCGCTATTGTTGCGCCTTACTTGTGCACCTAATGATCAAATCAGAAATGATTGTCATTATTAAGAATGCGACCTAAACCTATAAGAAATCTCAAAAATGTTCAGCTAGTAGGTCTGTCATCTACATTTACAGACATACAGCTACTAAAGGAATTTATGGTAGATTTCACCCAAAATGACCACCGAGGGACCATGTCCAAAACGGTTAAAACCCAGTTTTTTTCACCCTTCTTCCACGAGTAGCGTGAGTGAGCTGTCAGCACAGCCTCTCTACTCAGGATGAGCCCCGGGACCCGGGGATTCGGGGATCCCTGCCTGGGGCCCCCGGCGGGCCCGGGGGTCGAGCCAGCCTCTTTTGTTAGATTACACCCCGGGGCATAGTCAGTCCAGGGGCTCGTTCTGGCTGGCAAAAAAAATCGATTCCCCCGGGGAAACCCGAGGAGAAAAGTCACTTTTAAGGGCTACGTCTAGCACAAACAAATCAAAAGTGATAGAATTTCATGAAACAGAGATTGAGTTTCCGGGCTAATCAACAACGATAGGGAGGTTTGAAGGAGAAGTTTTGTTCGCGCGGTACAAGTGGCCAAATACACGGTACCAATCTTTGAGACAAACAAGAAATTTTCCATTCAACCTTACCCTTCCCTTCGATTTCAATCTATCTCCAAAGACTTGATTGACCATCTTTGAATTTGATTCCATTTACAAGACATTTCATTGCATAACTTGAAAACCATAAGCAGACTAGATCATAAACATAAATTGGGTAAGGTGATGACTCGGAGAAAACTTAGAATTAATGATGTAAATGGACTGAAAAGTTCAAGTCAACTGAAAGTCCTGCTGCTGCTCGACGATCTTCTTCCTCCCTTAGACTACGTCGCTCAGACCTACCTTCAAGTTTTCGAGAGGCTTTCTCTTCTTTTTTCCGTGCACGTCGCTCACTTGAGGTTTCGCGCTTCCTGTGAGACAATTGTAATCAAAAACATGCCGTCAGTGTACATGAAGTTGACTTCAGAGGTCAGACTGACTTGGAGGATGAGCCTGGATGTGAGTTCTTTTCTCGAGGGATTTCCGGGGACTCCCGGAAATCCCCCGTCTACCCGGGGACCCTCGTCGAGGTTCCGGTCCGGGAGCCGTTCTAGGTGTCCAGCTGGAGAACCTCGCCGGGTTTTCCGGGCTCGGGGTCCGTTCTGATGCTGGAGAAAAACTCTACCTCGCGGGCACCCCGAAAACCCCGCATTCGGGGGTCGGGGCTCATCCTGACTCTCTACTCCCTTTGACGTTTTCCGACGGGGCACTTCCATCGAAGTTTCAAAGCACAGGATCGAGGGGAACAAGAAGCCACCAAGGTCCGGTCCTTTTTCCCTTTCCCCCTTTCCACCTTTCCTCCGTGTTCCTCCTTTTCCTCACACCTTTCATCACAAATCGAGTCCGATCATCCCTATTCTCACTCTTCCCCACGGTTGGTCACCTCACTACTTTTTCTTTAATCGTTCCTGCCTGCTTCTTCCCATTATGCTAACTCGTTGCTTTGGTCCACTTTTCCTAATCTAAGCAGATGGTGATCCACAGCCCGGAAGTCAAGATGGTGGTGGTCCGGATGGTGCTTCGAGGCATGCGTTTTCACGACATCGTAAAAACGCTGGGAATTCAACTGTCGCTCACCTCGGTGCGGCGGTGGTACGATCTTTACCTCACCACCCGAGCCGTAGTAATCAATCCTTTGGAGCATATGGCTCGAGGACCCCCAACGGCGTTAGGACCAGCTCAACATCAGTTCGTTCTGGAGTCTCTTCAAGTGGACCCGACTCTGTACCTAGACAAGCTGCAATCCAAAATCATGGACCGATTTGGAATCCGAGTGTCAACAATGACACTTTCTAACGAGTTACGTCACCGATTGGCCTGGACCAGGAAGAAGGCCCGTACAGTCCACCCAAATCAATCCATGGAGGCACGAGGTGCTTACATCCAATCCATCAGTGACATCGATCCCAGATGTCTTGTATTCACCGGTCAGTTTTTTTATTATTTATTTGTACTTTTCATTTAATCTCATCTCATGGCCATCTCAGTCTGACAATCAATTATCTATCTGACGTGATATCACTACAGACGAAAGTGCCATCACGAAACGACGATTGTTTCGAGAGTATGCACGAGCACCGATCGGCCAAAGAACCGCTCGCCTTCATAGGCCCACCACAGCGACTCGATGGTCGGTGTTACCTGCGATATCGCTGGACGGAGTTCTTGCGGTCAAGATTCAGTCGGGGGGCTACTCCAGGCTCAACTTTGAGGAGTATCTGGAACACGAACTCGTAAGTTAACTCATTTTATTCATTTCTTTGGGCTTTCATGATTTGACTCGAACGTTTTGGTAGTTACCCGCCATGAACGCCTACCCAGCCCGTAACAGCGTCCTAGTGATGGATAACGCTCCTATCCATCACAACGGTCGGGTGGTCGAGCTTTGCGACGCTCGAGGCGTACGCCTTGTATATCTCCCGCCGTACAGCCCGGACCTTAACCCAATCGAGAAAGCTTTCTCGATCTTGAAGGCCCGTTTAAGAAGGTCCCAAGTCCTCCAGAACGCTTTGAATGACAACGAGGAAATAGCTGCCATATTCCTCACAGTCATGAACCTAATGACTGACTCCCTTTCTGAAGGGCTTTTTCGAGGATGTGGGTACATGTAAAGCCCTTTTTTCTTATTGGTTTCTCGGTGTTGTTATGAAGTCTCCATTAAGTTTATCTTAATGTAACTATTCCTCTCTCCATGTGTAATCCTGAATGTTGTGGAAATTTATTGGGACTCATCCAATCCAAATATTTTGAATTTTATTTTGTTATCGGGCCTGTATTTGAAATGGATTCTAAAAATGACATGAGTGTGTTCCAAAGAAGAAGTGTTGCTTGACACGTGAAACCTGTCCCTCCACCCTTTTTTTGCCTAAGCCAAAAGTTGCATGTGATACCATGCTTAACTCTGATTTCATGAGTCATCACACACAAGTACCTTTACTCTCATAAAGTTGAACATGCGTGAATATTTAACTTTATTCACATCACTTGCTTGTGTGATCAAATTTATAAATTTGATCACTTTATTCATTTTTTATTAATGTGGTATCTTATTACGGACAAGTTCTGTCCGTAATAGGTTTTTGAAGTTCATGACATGAACATCAAAAATTGGAGCTCAAGTCAAGACTTGTTTCTTATTTGGATAACAATCATATCATCATTTCCTTCTAGCTTCAAAAAGGACATTTGGACTACTCAGGATAACAATTTTTTGGGGGGGATAACAACTTCACAGAACATGAAAGATAACAAGATTTTTTTTGGGTATTTTGTGATTTAATAGATATAGATAAAGTTGGGGGTTTGAATTTTGGGTGGACAAGTCATAGTGGCAAATCAGAATGTATATAATTTATTCCTACAATTTCATTTGGGGAATAAGATAACCAGATTGGTTGATTACAACTGAAGATTTTGTTGGAATGGGTTAGTGTGTAATACCTTTGTGGCCTCAAGTAGTCCGGCGCCACCTTGAGGATTTGACCTCTTGTGAGGAGATGGACCAGGGGATTTTCTATCTACTCCGGATTAAGGTAATATCAGTGATCATGAAAGTGATTTTAGATATTTCGAAAGAACTTACACATCATTCGCCAGTGACGCGCTTGAGCTCGAGCAAGTAGCCGACCTGCTATCTCGCGGTCGACACCCTTCATAGTCAAAGTCCCCTCAGTCATATGCAGAGAGGGGATTAGATCTTGCCAACACTCGACCCCCGCTTCCGCCAAGCCGAATCGCGTGTTGAGATCTTCAGGTCCGACTCCGCAAGTATAAAGGAAGTTTTCCAGGCCAGCTTCGTGTGGGGCTCTCCCCTCCTCACCACTATCAAGGCCATCGCTTGTATCTGAAGTGTCAGATGCGTCCAACACAATGGTGGCCCCTTTGGAACGACCGGTGCCTATGGATTGGAGACAAAAGGAACGTAAGATCAGAGCCATTCATAGAAACACATAGAAGGAAGGGGTCAGTGGGCTTACCGTGTTCGAGCTCGGCGACTTTAGGTTTCACATCCAGAATGGGAAAACCCAAGTTCGAAGCTGGCACCTTGGGTTTAACATCGACCACTGCGTTGCCCAATCTGGAAGTGGCACCTGAAAAACAAACCCAACGGTTAGAGTCTACATACATTACCAAAAGATATGTGTGTAGATGAAATGCTCACCGAGATGTTTTTGGCCCTTTACCTCGATTGATGTCTTCACATCCGGATCGGGATCAGAGGACGATATGACCAGGCAGGTCGCCTGCCCACCTCGAGGAGTTGGGCTGTGGCTTTCTTGCGAAGGCTTACCGAAGGAAGGTCGAGTCGATCTTGCAGCCCTACGAGCGGCTAGACGCTGTTGGACACGGTCTTGCACACGCATCGAGCGGTGAAAGACTCGCGATTTTGCCATTTCTGCCCGATACTCTTGAGTATCGGGCGCCATATGGATAGTCGCCAATTTCTGTTCCTAAAATGTGACGGCAAATAAAAAAAAAATTAGTGAGATCATGACTAAAGTTCGGATTGACTTACTATGGCTTTTGCCCATATAAAGGCACATCGCAGTGTGAACCGATATTGAAAAAGCGGATCCCAAGGAGCGACAAGCACAACCCCATCGCCTCCATTGGACTGTTCGGCGTGTTGGTGGTAGATTGCCGCCGTGGTCTCATGTAATTTGACCAGTTTTTCAGCTTCCTATGAGTTTGCGAAAAAAAATTAAATGATGAGGGGTGAGCCACTTCAAAAAATCGGATAGAATGGTTAGATGCACTCACCTCAAGTCGGGCATTGACCACCTCTATTTCTTGATCGCCCGGGGCTGTGCCGGCGGCAGTTGCAATGAGCTTCTTGGCCGCGCTCTCCTTTTGGAACATCAAGTGAAATGCATTAGTAAATAATAAATGGAAATGTAGAAAAGGAGAGATAGGAACTTCAAACTTACTTGAGCCTTCTTTTGAGCCTTCATGGCCTCGTTGTCGTTGAGGATCATGATCGAGAACTTTTTTTTTTTGGCTTTTAACATCAGGTTAGCAAACTCAAACCATCCGATGTGGCCGTCCAGGATCACCTTGGTCCGGCCGACCACACCTTTCCACTTGACCACCGGAGCAAGAGGGCTATTCAAGAGTAGCTGCTCCATCAGAGGAGCATACTCTTCACACAGGGTGGCACATAACTTCTTCATGTCGTTGAGAGATTTGCCATAAGGGCATGTCTTGAGCTCGATCGGATCCCCGTTGTTGAAAGTCTTTGAATCGACCAATGGAACCTTGGGGGGACCGGAAGTTCTGCGTCCGTTGGGTACCTTTGGTGGAATGGGGGCTGCAAGTTCTTCAGCGCTGTTAGTATGGATTTTAAAAACCACCGCAATGGTGACCTCATGGGTTCGGTCGAACGCGATCCGGGCATCAGTTCCAGGTAGGAATAAAGGGCCTTGAGAGAACGGAAATGGGGCATCAGGTCCTTCAAAAATGTTTGAAGGTCGATTAAACACTGAAAACAAAAAACAGTGTTCAATCGGTCAGTGTAATTTTCCTGAGTTATGAAACATGAGAATACATACCCGAGTTGTCGTGACCAAAATCGGTCTGGCTTTGGTTGCCGTTGGTTGAAGTTGCTGACTGAGACATATCTGATGACCAAAGTGAGTAACAACGCTTAGAGTCAGTTCAGATTTGACCTACGTGAATTGGTGGTGAGTATAGGCAAATGAACTTACCAATTCTTAGCTACACTTGAGTGAGATTTTGCCTATATGGAATATGAAGGAAATTGAAAAAGAATATGATATATGAAAAAAAATTAGGATATGAGACACAGTGAAACAAGCGGACTAGTAAGTGAGAGGATTTTTCGAGTGAAGGACTGGAAAACTGAGTAGGAAATTGTAAGACCGGTTTGGAAAGTGGGTTGATTCGAACCTGAGAGCGGCGAGAAACAGGCGCCTTTATATCTTGAGGACTGGCGTAGCAGGTGTAGCAATAGTCACACCGTATCGTATGGAAGGCTTGGAAGTGGTTTTAGAATCCGCTACAATAGGGGTTGGAAATACGCCTGTCAGTATCCAATCGAAATCAAATGAGATGAAGAAAACGGTGGTATGAAAACAATAAATTGATGGCAGCAAGAAACCAATAAGCATTTGCGACGGAATATGACTTTGAGAATGAACAGGCCAAGGAATTATTCTTGAGGTTGGAAGTCGACGTCTGATACGTGATATGAATAGGTGATCGAATCGGTGGTATAAATGATTTTCTTTGATTTTCTTTGATTGGTTTTGATTGGTTTTGATTGGGTTCGATTTGATTGGATTTGATTTGGTTCGATTTGGTTTGATTTGATTCCAAGCAAATGAGAATAAATAATCAAACCCTCGAAGCCAATGACAAACTTGAATCGATTGAGTCCAAGCCAAACACTCGATCGGATGTGAAATGAGTTTGATGATGATGAAGCCTAATAATGAAGCCATTCGACCGTCCGAATGATGTGTGTTTGGACCATGTTGACTGGTGGTTGATACCTGCGGGGTCACCGGTCGTTTGGAGATGGTTGGTTGGAAAGGATAACGGTATTCAAACCAAGGGAGAACCTGGTGAGAAGAAACAGGAGGGCCCTGCCGCTCACCGACCGCACACCGTCACGGGTTAGTCGGGTAGCGTCGGAGCCAAAGCAAAGTGCCAGTGAAAAAAGTCATTGACCGGGTGATGACCCGGCTTCTAGAACACGTCAGCCATGTGAGAAGACAGAGGCAGGTTTGACATAATGAATCATAAGGTTTGACGTCAAACCTTATGATTCATTCGAGTTTTAACCGTTTTGGACATGGTCCCTCGGTGGTCATTTTGGGTGAAATCTACCATGATTTCCTTTAGTAGCTGTAAATCTTTACACTCAGAAGATCAGCAGATCAGCAAATCATGCATTCACATCCGCCCAAATTTGTTCGGTTCTTCAACTCACACCACCACCATTCACTCAATCTTCTCATATCTTATCACAACCAACATCATCCCTATTCTTCAGTTCAACCACTTCACTTGTTATCCCACGCCCAATTTGGATCCTTTATATTTCTCTTCTCCTTTATAACTGTTGATATAATGGTCAGGAAAGATAAGAAAAAAGCTCTTCCACTCACCAAGGGTACAGCTCGACCTAGACGCAACGAAAACCTCCAAGCCTCTCTAGGATCGTTGGCTAACACAAGACTACCCATTGTTATGGAACAATCTGATTCATCTCCTTCTTTAACATGTATTCCTTCTAAACTAGTTGAATCATCAGTCCCTCACCCCGATCCTATGAAGCGAAAACTCGGCGAGCCTAGTAGCCAATCTAGCTTCCGTATTTTGAAGAAGTATAAGCCGGTTGCCACGAGTATCTCGGGACTAGCTTCAGAGCTACTCACTATGGATGATAAGGTATGTCTTCCTATACATCCTCAGTAATACATCCCTTCCAAAAATCTTGCTGATATACTCTGTGAACCTCCCCTACCGCTGCTACAGTCTTCAAACTCAACTAAAGCAATCCAGAACCGAGGATCAAAAGATGATGTGAATATCTCAAAGAAGACGAAGGTGCCAATCGTGATCGAACCAAAAGTGAACAAATCAAACAGTAGATCCAACATTTTATCAAGTAAAAAGTATTCAAACTCAGCCATTTCGATCGACAATCCTTTCGCATCTCCGACCGCCAAAATCAAAAACTTTGATAAAAAATATTATGCTCAAAAAGATACGGAAACATCCCAATTACTGAAATCAAAACATAAAGATCATATAATCAATGAGCCATTCTCAACCTCTACTCATACCAACAGAGGATACCAACAGAAAGAATTACTCAAATCAAATTACTCTAGATCTGTTCACCCCAATCCATCGGCGCCTACCCCAATCATCCTGGACTCTTCAAAATATCTCAAGAATAGCAAGACCAAATCACGAGGTGATCTTAAAGAGAATGCTTTAGACAATATCCTTCCTAGTTCAAAACTTCTGTACGACAGGATAAAAATATTGAGGTATAATTCTAATTGTCAACACCCTATCAACATGAGATAAGGGTCCTTTATGCTTTAGGAGAACCCAACTTACCTTCACATCAATCACTATACCTCAGCACACGCACATATGTTTCACTTGCTCTAAAAGCTCATTCTTTTCTATTTTCATATTTCTGTTTCACTCTTTACCAAAGTAGGACCTGCGCGTCATTAACTGTGAGATGCACAATGATATCTATTTCATATCTGTTAAAACCTATTAGAGAAAGTTGTTCTATAAAAGTGCTATGTTTGAGCATCACGGTTGTTTTCTCACTCAAACATTCTCTCACTTTTATTTACCACCTTCCAACAGGTGCCTTCATTTCTCTCATATCACTTCTACGTGATTCAGGTTATTAACCTCTACACTCACGGTATACGTGATCATCTCAGGTCTGCTAGTTATGATTACTTTTCTCTATTTCTCATTATACATATATAGATACTATGAAATATTTAACACTAAAACATTCTCTCACTTTTATTTACCACCTTCCAACAGGTGCCTTCATTTCTCTCATATCACTTCTACGTGATTCAGGTTATTAACCTCTACACTCACGGTATACGTGATCATCTCAGGTGCCTTCATTTCTCTCATATCACTTCTACGTGATTCAGGTTATTAACCTCTACACTCACGGTATACGTGATCATCTCAGTCTTGCATTCCAGACTTTATCAGGTTATGAGCCCAGCCAACCTATCTTAAACAGATCCAGCGCTATCAATTTATGAGCTACGAACAGCTTACACCTTCATCACCAATCACCTCACCTACCAACTCAAGCTTTCCAAACTTACCTGCCGAAATGTCGAATACTCCTGTCACGAATGAAGCTAAGGACATTGCTCCTTTAGAACATGACTGGCAACGATGGGCGCCACTCATGCTTGCTCATTTCATGGAGGGTGATCTTGATGGTATAGTAGATGGTACTGAAAAAGAACCTGCTGAAGACGCCAGTGATGCTATCAAAATAGATTATCAAAAGCGTCGCAAGAAGGCTGCCGGTTTTATCTCTCGAAAGCTAAGTCCTGAGAACAGAGCACTAGTCATCAACTCCACTAATATAAAGGATCCCAAAGCAATCTGGGATGCCTTAGTAAAACTCTACGCCTCCACCAAAGCACGTAACCGTGCTCGTATACTCAGAAAGTTCCTTAATCTCAAATGCATCGACAATTCCCTTTCTTCTTTTCTGACTGAATACCGCAAGATCACTCATGAAATGACTGAAGTTTCATTTAAGATAGATGATGATATATTAGCTCATATGTTACTTTATAAGCTCTCTCCACGTTATCATTCCACTCGAGACTTACTAGCTCATACTGCCAAAACTGCTGATACGGTTCTCACTCTGGATCAAGTCTTTGAACACCTCCAGCAGATTGTGTTAGACTATCAACCTTCTTCCGCTCCTCATCCTTCTGCTTTAGTTGCTGAAAGACGTACCATTACTTATGAGCGTTGTCTCAATGGTATTCACAATCCTTTAACCTCTCACTCATCTAAAGAATGCTATCAACTACATCCTGAACTTAGACCCATCAGAAACAACAACAAGTCAAATCAACGTGGTTCTGCGAATGCGGTCATTAGCGGTACGGTTCTCACTACTTACGTATTTAATGCAACTCTTACTGGGAAACCTGTTCTTGACTCTGGCGCCTCACAATCTATGTTCAACTCACGTCTCTGCTTTACTGAGTACAGACCGTATCATGCTTCCATCGCCGTCGCCAATGGTCAGCAAATCAATGCTGTCGGAACAGGAACTGTTACTGGAACTCACCAAGGCAAACCCATCTCTTTCACTGATTGTCTCCATGTTCCTCAACTGTCAACAAACTTGGTTAGCATGGTGGCCTTGGTTCGAAAAGGCTGCTCTTTCAACTTCACTCCAGATTCTAGTTTCGACGTTGTTGTTGACTCTAACGTGGTTCTTACTGGGGACACCAAAAGTGGAGTTATGGAAGTTAACTTCGACATGGGCAAGTCTTCTCAGCACTCTCTCACTGCTTCAACTCAAATTAACTCCACAACTCTTCATAGGCGCCTAGGCCATCCTGGACGAGTCCCATTGGAGAAAGCCTTTCCTGGGACTACCTCTCCAGACACTTGTGAACCTTGTATCTTGTCTAAACATCACCGCCTACCTTTTTCAAGTCATCTTCCCACTGCCTGTGATCGCTTATCAGTACTACATAGTGATTTGAGTGGCATAATATCTCCTCCTTCTCTGGGTGGCGGCAGATACTATTTTAAAATTACAGATCAAAAGACAAATTATAAGTTTGTATACATTCTTAAAACTAAATGTCAAACCTTTTCTTATTTCGTGCAATTTAAATCTTTTGTTGAAAACCAAACCAATCTTAAAATCAAAACCTTAGTAAATGATAATGGAGGAGAATTTACATCAAAGCAGTTCATTGAGTTCATTAATCATGAAGGAATCAAGATGGATCTCACCGCACCTTACACTCCTCAGCAGAATCCCATCTCTGAACGAGGAAATCGAACAACCACTGAGAAGGCCAGAGCGCTGCTCAAACAAGCCAACTTACCACTTGTTTTCTGGGCTGAAGCTGTTTCAACGTCAGTTTATCTTGAAAACTTAACTCCTTTTGCTCGAGATAATTTCATTACTCCTCATGAAAACTGGTTTGGTAAACCTCCTTCCTACTCTCATTTACGTGTGTTTGGCTGTCTAGCCTATGTTCATGTTGGAAAGGAACGTCGACATAGTAAGTTTTCTGATGTAGCTAAGAAGGGAATTCTTCTTGGATATCAAGGTACTATGCACAACTATCGTATATACCTGTTGGATGATCATCAAGTAGTGTATAGTCATGATGTGGTATTTAATGAGGAAGTATTTCCTTTCTCTGATCCTGATGTTTTAGCCGCCTTCAACAAGAAATTCAATATTCAAGATGAATCATTCTTAGAAGATATTAATGAAGAGTCCAACTTTGAAGAACTACCTCCTCCATCGCACATTCACCCTCTTACTGAAGATGAAGATCTAACTGTACCTTCACCTTCCTCACTCGAGCTCAACTTAAATTCCACTCAGACTGATTCACCTATAATTGAAGAGCCTCAAGAGAATCATCAAAGTGAGGAATCTCAACCTGAACAAGAGCCTCAAGTTGAAGATCAACCTCCTCTAGAAAGTGAAAGCACTGGACGACCCAGTTTCACTTATATCCCTGCGACCGTACCAGCTCCAAAAGCCATCACTAGCTCAATTGACTCATCCAACATCATCACCACTAAGAGACGAGCTAACTTAGCTGTCAACTCTCTGACCTCTATGCGTAGGGCCAACCTAGCCAATCAAAATCCTGAACCTCACTCTTATCGAGAAGCTATGAACTGTTCAGATTCAATCAAATGGAAAGAAGCCATTGAAAAGGAACTCAACGCTCTCATCGAAATGGGTGTCTTCACTGAAACTGAACTACCTACTGGAGCCCATGCTCTAGGTACGACTTGGGCCTTTCGACGAAAGACCAATGAGAACAACGTCGTAACTAAATACAAGGCAAGGCTTTGTGCTCAAGGCTTTTCTCAAATCCCTGGTCTTGATTATAATGAGACCTATGCCCCAACAGGTCGAGCAGCAAGTATGAGAATAGCTCTCAGTATTTGTGGTATTGATGATCTTGAGTTAAGGCTAATGGATGCAGTGGGTGCTTTTCTCAACGGCATACCAGAAGAAGTACTATACATCAAGATACCTCAAGGCTACACTCCTAAATCAGTCGGCAAGAACATTGTACTGTTACTCAACCGATCATTATACGGTCTCAAACAATCTCCTCGATGCTGGTACAACATGGTTAAATCCTTCTTCCTATCAATCAATTACTCTCCCTCTAAATCCGATCCATGTCTTTTTATCTCAAATGATCCTACTTGGCGCTGCTTTGTCCATGTACATGTCGATGACATGCTGATTATGGGACAGAACACCTCACGCTTTTCAAAATTAATTCAATCTAGGTTCAAGATGGAAGACATGGGTGATTGTTCTTTCTACTTAGGTATGAGACTTGAGCGGGATCACCTGGCTCGAACCATCACTTTGACGCAGGACAAGTATATACTTGGAATGCTAGAAGAATACGGCATGGAGGATTGCCATCCTGTCTCTACTCCCATGATTCCTGGAACCTATCTCACTCCCGCCTCTGATGAAGAACACGATCAGTTTCTCAAGACTGGGAGCAACTACAACAGAGCAGTTGGTCTTTTGAATTATCTAGTCTTATGTACGCGTCCGGATCTAGCGTTCACTGCAGGACAACTTGCTCAACATCTCAAGAAACCTGGACCAGCCCATTGGGCGGCTTTCAAGCGAGTTCTACGATATCTACGTGGGACCTATCAGGATGGCTTGGTCTTGGGAGGCGGCAAGGTTGACTTGAAGGTATATGCTGATTCAGATTATGCGGCCTGTCCTACCTCTCGACGATCCACTTCTGGATACATTTCCAAGATAGGACACGGTTGTGTTAGTTGGAGATCAAGGAAACAACCGTCAGTATCTACCTCATCCACAGAAGCAGAATATAGAGCTGCTTACGAAGCTGCTCAAGAAACTGTTTGGTTACGAAGAATTCTGCAAGATTTGGGATATCCTCAGAAGGCAGGAACTCCTTTCCTTTGTGACAATCAAAGTTCTCTTGCATTACAGAAGAATCCTTTGTTTAAGGATAGATCAAAACATTTTGAAGTACACTTACACTGGATTCGAGAACAGGTCGATGCAGGCATAATTCAACCAACCTACATTCCCACCAAAGAAATGATAGCTGATATTTGTACTAAGTCACTTCCTCGACCTCAACATGAATATTTGAATACTCTAATCAATGGATAGGTTGTTTTACAATTGAGGGGGGGTATTGAGGTATAATTCTAATTGTCAACACCCTATCAACATGAGATAAGGGTCCTTTATGCTTTAGGAGAACCCAACTTACCTTCACATCAATCACTATACCTCAGCACACGCACATATGTTTCACTTGCTCTAAAAGCTCATTCTTTTCTATTTTCATATTTCTGTTTCACTCTTTACCAAAGTAGGACCTGCGCGTCATTAACTGTGAGATGCACAATGATATCTATTTCATATCTGTTAAAACCTATTAGAGAAAGTTGTTCTATAAAAGTGCTATGTTTGAGCATCACGGTTGTTTTCTCACTCAAACATTCTCTCACTTTTATTTACCACCTTCCAACAGGTGCCTTCATTTCTCTCATATCACTTCTACGTGATTCAGGTTATTAACCTCTACACTCACGGTATACGTGATCATCTCAGGTCTGCTAGTTATGATTACTTTTCTCTATTTCTCATTATACATATATAGATACTATGAAATATTTAACACTAAAACATTCTCTCACTTTTATTTACCACCTTCCAACAGGTGCCTTCATTTCTCTCATATCACTTCTACGTGATTCAGGTTATTAACCTCTACACTCACGGTATACGTGATCATCTCAGGTGCCTTCATTTCTCTCATATCACTTCTACGTGATTCAGGTTATTAACCTCTACACTCACGGTATACGTGATCATCTCAGTCTTGCATTCCAGACTTTATCAAAAAAGAATCAAGGCTGAAACGTTGGATAGTCTTCTGAGAGGTGACTATGATGAAGAAGTTTCAGAAACAAAGATCATCGATTGTAGATCGGCGTATGAATTCACGGGTGGTCATATCAAGTCGGCTATCAATGCAGAAAGTGAGGAGGTGATCGATGACTTATTCTTCTCTATTCAATCGGGGGCTCCGGTCTATGGTCGTCTTAATAAAGGAAAAGGAAAGGCGACATCAAAGAAACTTGTTTTGGTTTTTTATTGCGAGTTTTCGTCTGTTCGAGGTCCCACGATGTAAGTCGAATCTAGCTTGTCTCTTTGTCTAATCTTTTCACTCGAAGTTTTTCCTTTCACTTCAATCTATGTTACAGCTACTGATTCAAGTCGTATTTCGAAATAAATATTGAATGTCGGTGAAACAGGGCTTTATATCTTCGAGAAAAAGACCGCGAAACCAATCACCCCTTTGTATATCCAGAAGTTTACGTTTTAGACGGGGGCTTCAAGAACTACGTTACGAGCTCAGAAGGAAATTGCGAGGGTATTCACCGACCTCAACTCGAGTCTTGGAATCGTGATCGTCCTAACTTAGACATCAATCAGTTTAAGATGAAAGAGAAAGATGGGTTCCGTAAGAAAAAGACTTACTTTCTCGATACCCTGAATCTGCAGACATTTGAAGACGAACCTGGTTCATCAACTCCAGCTTTGGGTTCAAATTATTTAAATGATTCTAGTCCCCTCGGTTGTTAAGGTTTACGCTCTGGTTATTTAAACTGGCTTGATGATGATGATGAACGATGCCTTCGAGATGAAAATACGCAAGGACCCGGGGAAATTTATTTACTTATGTGTATGACTTCTGAATAGATAGGTGTGCTTAACTAGCATAAATACCTATGCTTTAGTCATATAAATAGGATTTTTTGAGATATAGATAGCTTTACTTAAATAATATAGATGCGCTTGCTTTGATGAAATAGATCTGTTTTCTCTAGCAATATAGATGAATCTGCTCGGATAATGGAGATTTGTTGATTACCATAGCTTGAACATTGCAACATAGATTTTTGGTTCAGGAACCACAGACTTTTATTTGACTTGACTTTCAATTTGTAGGCCTATGATATAGATTCTTTGCACAAGAACAGCATAGCTTATTGTTGATAAATGATAATTTTTGCCTCTTGATTCGAGTTTGGGAGTCAGATTATTCCTTCATATTCAATCACATACCCAAGGCTGTCATACTCATGTCCCTATGAAAACCTCCTATTACCTTGAAAGTGTCTGAGGATCCATCTTCTGATTGTGAGAGATAAACCTACCCCAATGGGCCTGTTGTGGAAGGTCTTAAGATCTGATTGAATCCGGAAAGATTTCAAAAAAAACGAAATGTAAACACAAGTGAGGATTGTATTGCAACATTTATATAAGTTCATCTTCAATCAATGAGTCGAATAGACATCTAGATTGGCACAAAAATCGGAGTGATCTTTACATGTAGACGAGCAGGTTCGTGTGTAGCAAGTCATCATAATTGTCAGGTAGGCGGACTGAAAATTTGCTTCGGTAGGATATAAAGCCTTTGGCCAGGAAGTAAAATATGTGCAACGTATGTGAATCACTTCAACACGTTCTCGGCTGGCCTTTGGAAGACTCGACATGAAGCAGTGCCGGATTGGTGGAAAGCGATCGATCGTGCATCACAAATCCTCGGGTTCCAGTATGTTTGCCTATATAGAGGCAATCGTTCGAAGTCTTCACTACATGATCTTGTCCATGGTGAATTTACGCAATGAAATCGAGTGCAAAGGAGTCGTATACATGAGCTTAGTTGAACAACTCCAGCTGTGTTGAAAAAGGAAAGGCTGAGTTGGGGTCTAGGCTCGACCGATCGGGTATCTTGATGACTAACGCTGACAAGTGACATTTTGCATCGTGACCTTGTCTTCGAATTGAACGGTTGATACTCCCTGTATACTCTCACATATGTAGTGAGTGTGCTTCTCTCCTCTCTTTTCTTTCTTCCAGAACGCTCGCATCATCAGGTTTCTGTCTCCAGAATCGAAAGAACTCACCTAGCTATGTGTGTTTTCAATCGCCATAGCCCACAGAGTCACTTGCCAAAGACCTAGTTTCAAAGTATTGTTTGAAAAGACCTCGTGTACTATGTCCATGCAAATTTATAAAGCTCTTGAATATCCTTCAACACCTTTTTTTCCTTCCTCATCAGTTACATACAAGAATGATGTGATCGAGCTAACACTCATTGATTGAATTGCATGAATCAAAGGCTCCACTATATACCATCACAAGATTCTTGTTACAGACACAGTTACTTATTCAGAAGCTTGGGTCTCTTTCAGAGTAGCAGGCAGCCTTATATTATAAGAAATCAAGTTTCTAAACCAAAGGATAATTCTATAGACCTACTGGAGAAAAAAGTTAAAAGAATTCTAAACAAGTCAAGAGTCTCAATGGTGAGACAAGTATAGTCTGAGAGTGATCAAAATTTGGAGATCGAGAAGACTTCTTTTCCATCCCATTGCAAAGGAGATGAGACTGTAGGATTTTTGTCCCACTTAATGAACAAAAGAGGAGGAAAATTGAAGACAAAGCAGGCTTTCCTCAAGGGTTAACTACATGGTTGGTAAGTCGAGTACCATGAGATGAAATGATATGGACCCAGCAGTTTCTATCAAATGCCTTTGTGCTGCAATTGGACTTTGACAAGACCAAAACTTCAGACATTGAATCGATAGGGTACAATGAAATAGCTTATCAAATACAGACTGCAGAATTTCTGTGGATAAAAAATATCAGAATATCAAAGACAAATGGATCACTTGATTTTCAAAAGTATAGTGTCAATATCTGGATGATGTCATTGTCCAAAACCTTTTTCCTCACAAAGAGACTAAAATCAGGTTCATTGAAGTACAAGTACTGATAATTTGAAATCCCTTACAATCTCTAGATGTTGTATTTGCGTATATTGGGCCTCATATCATGGATCAGATGTTTGTTTGTTAGAAGGAACGATTTCTTATATATTCTATAGGTCATAAATACACTTACCGCAACTCTTCAAGAAGTATGTGGTGTGTTGGATTTTGAAAAATCTCAAAAAGAGAAAGACAAGTAAAATCAAATCAGACCAAACGTGGCTAAATTCAATTGGCATCCTCAAATAGAAAATGATACCAAACAAAAGATCCTCCCTCTCAAAGGAACTTTCAACTTGAATGACCAGGCATTGGATGGATACACACAATAAGAATATTTTTTTACATTTACTTTGAATATTCAAAAAGAGGTAAGCCCAAGATCATATCCTTAAAGATAGGGATTGTGATATTCCAGATAGATCCTGTTAAATTGAGGATTTTCAAAATCTCAAAGAAAGTATAATTTTAAGTTTTTTTCTTTACAAACAATGAGTGAAAATCATCAAGTAGAAAAATGAGAATTAAATTGATAGGAAGTTACAAAGGTGAAGAAAAAGAACTTAGCAGGGGGAAGAGTAAGAGAAAACTTCAAAAGAAATCCAAGAGAACAAAAAACAACTTAGCAGGAAGAAGAGTAAGAGAAAACTTCAAAAGAAAACCAAGAGAGCAAATGGAAAGGATGATCAAGTTTGGAATTAGACAAATTCTATCGAATCATTCATACTTTCCCATAAAAATCATCCAGTAACCCTAAGCTAGCCAATATTTCATCATATGATTTGCCTCCATAAACTGTCCCAGAATATGCGGAAGGGATTCCTATAGGCGACAGTAATGCCTCATGAATTGTATGAAGCTTGTTGATCTGCTTCTTGTGCCTTGTAATTGGCCACCTTGGAGTGATCAAGCTTGATCCAGCAAAGAATTGAACTTTGGCTGATGATGATGGAGTGGAAGTTGGTGTCGTGATCGAAGAGCTAATGCTTGGTCCCACACTTGATCCAGCGGAGGAAGAGGAAAGGGCAAGGCTTTGTGTCACAAGGGTTGAAGACACCTTGCGAGTTGGCGTGTGTATGTTACCCCTTGAAACTCGGATGGGCGTAGCAGGTGACCAATTAACCCAGCTGGGATCATTCTCACGGGAAGGTGATCAATTATCAATAAGAATTTTTATCGCTCCTTTACGACAACTAGAACATCGTGGGCGGCCCGCCGCCCCAGAGGCAGCGGGATCGCGTCAATTCAACCCCGGACCACCACAGTACTTTCGCGTTCCACATATAAATTACACACGGGTATCACCCCAATCTTCGTGTCTTTACATATAGATGCTGATCAGTTTAAGACCTAACCGATATGAGGATTCGGTGAATTAGCCAACCTGCAGATCATTTTTATATGCAATCTTTCCTTGCTTTCATATTTACAATATTGACACCTCAATTGCAATGCACTGTGATACGTCATTCGAAGTATACCATTCTAAGGACCTTTACCAACAATATTATTATGTAATTCAAGGAAATGTCGGCAATGTTTTCCATTATGAACGTAGAAACGTTGCATATGTGAGCTTTCAACAAAGTAACAACATTACGCCATTCCACGAAACATCGCTGTCAAAATGGAGCACTGTAATCTTTGAGTTTCCCTGTTATGTTCAATAGGATGTCAGAACGTCGACATTACATTTCATCTCTCTTATATCAATCAGAAAGTATGACATGGCATTTCGTCGGATTCATATATCCTGAATTTCTTTCGACCTCTATCCCTATAACGAAACCTAGGCATTCATTTGAATATATTCACTACGTTGATAAATGAAGCTTTTCAGCGCGGCGTGAAACTCCGATTATCAGTGATTACCACAGTTAACACAGTGCTGCTCTTCACAGCGATGTGTTCCTCTTGTGTATAGTCATTAGGCGATTGGCCACGGCTGAATGTATTATTGTCCAGGGCGTCTTCACCCAGGCATTACAATTGGTGCTAGGCATTATGGTAGGGAAAATTTATATAAACATCGAACTCCGTAATATCACAATCAAACGCGCCGAAAAGATAACAACGACTCTCTTAAGTTTGATTACAATCAACTTCGTCATTTTGAAACGCTATAGACACTATGCCTTCCGCATCACCGAACGTAAGCCAGATTTCAGATCAAATTTCTGTTTGTTCAATACTGACATCAAAGATTGTAGCCTAACATTCCAGCCACTGAAGATAGTGGTATATGCAGCTCGACTGTAGTACACTCCGCAACTATCACTTCAGAGCAAAATACCCCTCATGGAACAAATACAGTCAACGACACTCCTCACTATATTGTTCTACTCGAACATCAAACGCGTGGTTTGCCTCACATTCACTTAGTGCTTTTGTCGAACAGTGGTTCTGTACATGTTCTTCGAGACGAACTGTTAGAATCTCTTCCCACACACTGAACAGACGTTCAATCAACGCTTTTTTCTGTCAAGTTTTGCTGAATGTCGATTGTAAAACTTCAGAACTGCGGATACTTTGTACTTCATTTTGAACTCGCAATGAACTTTCGATCAATCTTAAACGTCTGATCAATGAAATGCAACTAAATAAAACTCCAATACGAATTAAGATTTAATATTGTATCATATCTTATGCAGTGAGGACCGCTGCTTCTGACGCTTCTGTACAACTTATACATTGAACTCCATCTTGTGGACCAAAGATTTCTCTGCTCACGCCGCAATTCATCGTAACCAAGCAGTGATAATTAGAACCTCGTTTCCAATTTATCTACACGCTAACCCATCAGTAATACACAGCTAATCGCTATTATTCATCTAAAATGCTTTTTAGAACGATGTTATGTGTGATTCTACTTGCTGACGCTTTTGACATACATAACACTATCTTTTCAACCGATGTACATCTCGATAAAGCCACATAAAGTTGACCGTGTGAAAATACTGGGCTCGGGAGAAATATTGTCACTTCATTTAGACTTTGACCTTGGGATTTATTAGTAGTCATCGCGAAAGCTGAGGCTATTGGATATTGGAACCGATAGAAGGGAAGAGGACAATTACTATCGCCTCCATGTCGCAGTCTGATCCGTGGTATCATTACCTCCATACCCTGCTTTGATCCATTGATGATTCTGCACGTTAGTACCGTTTGCCCCACATGGGTAATTAGCAGTCTTGTTCCATTGCATAAACCTTGTTTGAGGTTTAGGTTCCTAAGTAAAATAACAGGCATACCACACTTTAAAGGCATGCAGTGTAACGGGAAGTTCGGCAGATTAAAGCTGTTCAGAGTTTCGGGTGTAAGAGGATCGCACGTTGTAGTGTCATCATTTTCGTCAATCGAAGTCGCTACGAACTCTTCCCCCAGAATCATGCTGAGCAATTCAGCATTTATCAAAGCAACTGACTTATTCAGCGGTGTAATAATGCACCGTTCTGCGTAATAATCTGCTAAACCTTTCCAATCTCTTCTATGAACAAAACCGTTCGCATCCAAATACATCTTGTGCGCTAAAGCTTCAGAAAAGACTTGTTTTTCATCAACGCAATGAACCGCGACCTTTTCTATCTCCACATTGGCGTCGGTGTTTGTTTGCAAGTCACCAGACCCCAATCGTAATAGCCACTCTGCGTATATAGTGTTTTGCTTCATGATTTCGACATCGTTGATCTGTCCCGAGACTAAGCGAACATTAGTCACCAACGCATATTGATTTACCAAAGGCCATAAATAGGACCGTTTGAAAGATGCCGCCGCCTGCTGCGCAATTGTAGAACGCGGAATTACTGGCAATGTTTGGCGGAAATCTCCAGAAAATAAAACCGTAATGCCCCCAAATGGTAGATCAACGTTTCGTAATTCTCTTAATGATCTGTCGACGCAATGAATATCATTTTTGTTTTGCATCGAGATTTCGTCCCAGATTAAAACTTCACACTTTATCAATCGAACACCTGCTGCATTTCTAGCTGTTAAATGACAATGAGATTGTTCATTTGCATCGATCGGAATCTTGAGGCCTGTGTGCGCCGTTGTTCCTTTGTACAATAACAGCGCCGCAATACCAGAAGACGCTACTGCTACCGCGTTACGACCTAACGCATTGCAATAATGCAAAATGGCATTCAAGACAAAGGTTTTCCCCGTACCGCCAGGGCCATCGAGATAGAACAGTTCGCTGCTTTTGTTGACAACCGCGTCTTTGAATGCAACGAAAATACTACGTTGTTCCTGATTCATTTTCCCGACTGCTGTGTTCAAAAGTGACATGCTTGCTTCTTCTGTGAATGAATTATCTTCTTCACCCCCGATCAGAGTTCCATAGCCGCTGAGCAAAGACAAATCTGGTCTCGGTATAGAGACTGCGTTCAGCTCCAGTCCTACTTCCTGCAATGCCAGCGATAATCGATATAACCCTAAACACATGACCATTTCTCTCGTTGGATCAGTATATCTGTCCACTCTCTTCATAGCGTATCTGCAATCGTCTGATAAAGCGTCTGCAAACATTGTCCAAAGGCGGTATGAGTCGCTTGGAGGACTGTATTTGAGGATAATAGCAAACATAGATCTTAATTGATGTCCGCCGTGAGTCAAAGCACATTCTCTCATTGTCTCGATGTAGTGATTGTCATTCAGTAGCAGGCCGCGTGCGGCTGCCGCTTCGTTAAAATTCGCATATAGTATTCCATTGACAGTTCGGAGGTCTTCAAATGATTTCGGACCTACCACATGAAACAACAATAGGCGCAAGAAGTATCTGTCTCCCTGAGACATGCTCGCAAAATAGATTCTAGGGATGGTTTTTGACCCTCTGCTTCTTTCTTGCCAGGTATTAGTTTTTTTCTTCCAACTGAAATAGTTGACGATTTCAGGGTATCTCAAAGACCTAATAGGAATGTTTTCACTACCAACTTTAATTATGTAATCTTTGTTGCATAAGTCGAAGAATTCTGTTAATTGCGTCCTTGCTGCTCTTCCTGAATCAATTTGTTTTCTTAACGTCGCATTTGTCGTAAAATAAACCGGATTCATCCTCGGCATATGTAGTACCAATCTTTGAACCGCTGGTGACCGAGTTGACATTGTAAACTGAAATAACCGCCAGCATCCTGTTTATGCAGTGTATTATTCAGTTGAGACGAATAAAGTCATCATTTACATAAACTCACCTTCTGTTCCTGTCAATGACCTTCCATCAATGAATTGTTCCAATTCATTATCTGCTACCAAAGACAATGCCGCGCGGTCATGTCCTTTCGTTATGTACTTGTAAAGATACTTCAAAGCATTGAAACTTACTGCGACCTCAACATTGATATGACAATTATATTTCAGTAAAAGGTACGGGTTGTAAGGTGCGACATCTCAATTTGTGTAGGTGTATCCATTCTTCACAAATACTATACCATTATTCCGCCGTTGATACGTCGGATACGCGTCGTCTGTCATCGTTGTTGATTCTGCGAAATCTTTTGGAAAGTGAAACCGACAACCGCCATTTCTCCAACATGAACTTCCTTCTGCACAGGGACCGTGTAACATAAATTTTGTCACCGCATCGTAAAGCAGCGGTTCCGCCTCCGGGTCAGGAATTTCAGCTCGCACAATCAAATCCACAGCGTCTGGGGTCCTTGGAGTTGTTTCTCTTGTCATAATTGGAATAAAGTGACAATGGGGACGTCCACGACTCTGAAATTCTATTGTGGAAATGTGTGACAAACAATTGCCCAATCTTCCCTTTTGAGTGATATCGGACAATAAATCCTTCAGTTTCAAATTGAATACCCTCGTCATAATGTCCGGTCTGTCTGTTGCTGTCTGGCCGTAACGTAATTCATTTTGAATTTCTGGCCAATAATCATTTGCTGTCATCGTAATGAAAAAACTGGGTTGCCCAAAATGACGAACCAACGCCATTGCGTCATGATATAGTTGTACCATCGCTCTAGGACTACCAATATGAGAAGCAGGTAAGATCACACGTCTACCAATCGTAAAATCGTTCCTTCCCAAGGCTTCTATTGCTCCTGAGTATAGCTCGGATCTGATGTCTTCTTGATGAGTGCGAAAGTATGTCATTCGACTATGTTCAACGCAAGCATACAGATCGGTACAGAACTCTTGTAGCAACATTCTTGATGCTAGGATATTTGAAAATTGTTCTCGTCTTTCAAATAACAAATAAGCAAACCACGCAAGCGAAGACACGGTAGCGCCATCGTCTAAAACAGGTCAGTATAGTGTTAACCATTTATGAAATAATTGCACTCACTGTAGTGACTGGGGACTCTATAATGAGAATCGTATCCGGCCTGACCGTAAGGAAATAAGATTGGATACCTCAGCGGTAGATATCCTGTATGGAGATCAGAAATTCTCTCCCAACAATTAGACTGAGTCGTCAGGATAATATCTCGTTCTCCTGCCCCAATTTCTCCATCTTTACCGATGACCATGGCGACTTCCGTTGTCGAAGGACGTACATATGTTCGTATGTCGTGACCTGATGAGCCATGAGGTGTTGGTTGAATCGATTTTAATCTGATCGTCAAAGACTTGTCCTTTTCCCAGATTGAGTGAGCCGACCTAAATTGTTTTGCATAGGGGTTGGCTTCGTAAAGGAAACCTAACAGTTGCGACATAATGCGTGGATCGATCTGGACGCCCGAGGCCTTTACGCGATGCTCTGCTTCATTTTGCATCTCTGGTCCCATTATATATATTTGTGCAAACGAATAATCTTTGTCTTCAGGCGGTAAGATGCTCCCCATTCGATGGGTTAGTTGTCCGTCGATTTTAAAACATCGCACGCCATGAGGTCCATTGACACTTGCGTCGATTGTTGCTCCCAACGAAGTGAAGCTGAGACTGTTATTATATGCCCTTATGTTATCACGAAAATGCCTGGCGTCTAATGGAGACGTCAGCATTAATGTTTCTTTTGTGTAATGATTAACATACTTTTATTGTCAGCCGTTAAAAGATCATACCATAGTTGTGGAACAGGTGGGTAGTTGAAATAATGTTGAGGTAATTCGATTTGACCGCCTCGGCAGCACATTGAATAGTGTGCTGGATGTTTTGAGCCGCGAGTCTTTACTTTCTCTCTTACCCAATGTGCAGCGCCGCAGTGTTCACAATAATCGTTGCATTGACCTACATTATTCGGAATTTCGTTCTTAAATCGCTTTAGTAACACCTCCTCTTGATTTTCTGTGTGACTTCGGGCTGCAACCTTTGGCATTTTCGTCAGCGCTATGAAAAGTGTTGTAAACATACTGAAATTCGTACCACAATGTTATTCTTGTTTTATATTGTCATTTGCAAATTGATTATGATGAACCTGCGAATGTCAGGGTCTATTTAATTTATTAACAGCTCCCCTACTTCAATATCGGGCCTCCAGAACAGAGCGCAATGACTGCAGTATTTGAATCCCTTTTGAACATTTTCTCTTTGCTCTTCCCGCAAAATACCGTGGTGACATTGTTCCGCAACCTTCAATCCTAGCAACCACCTATGTTTGTAACAGACTTTTTAAATCAGAAGAAGGCTTCCACTGATTACGAACAAATTGCATTAAGAGTCTCTTTAATAGTGGTTCTTTTACATTATTGTCCCTGATTTCATTGTTAGTCAAGAGAAACCCTTAAACGCTGTCCTGGAAGGATTCTGTTTCAGTTACTTTATCGTTAATGCCGTGCCTAATTGCAATACAATGCCGATTTTGTGTATATCTTCGCGTTGGAAGACTACTTCATTACAATTCATAAGTGTGATCGGTAATGCGAAGTATTACTCCTGAATGCAAACTGACACAAACTTCGAAATGTGGAGGCCAACGTCGATGTCTCGTTCGCTCTTGTCACTTTTGATAAAATATATTGCTTGTATCATAACATTCCTGCGCGTCACTTTGGGAACTACTCTGGGAGTGTTCTGATCGCAGCTGCAACGCTGTCCTCGGTTTCGCAGTTTGTTAAATATCATCACGTCGATCACAGTTGAATTCGACAAAAAGGCAAAATGTCATTGAACATAATCGTATTCACATCACAATTGACAAAGATACCAAACAGCTATGGTAACGGTATATACAAAAAACTGGATTGGTATATTGAAGAATTTCAAGTAATATTCTCGATATCTATAGGGCGAATTGATATTGTTTCTCATCGACACGTAGTTCCTTTTTATGTTTCTTTGCAATGATGCGTCCCAGACTTTTTTCGCGCCGCATTGCGCTTCAGAAGAATCAAATCAGGATGAAGTTAACGCTTCGACAATCGCAAGAGTCGAGTCGCACGATATTTACGACCTACGTGTTTGTAAATGTCAATCAGTCACTGTCGAGTATTAACAATACTACCGTCTACGAACCTATCCTTGTGGACTCTCTGCTGAATTTCGTTCGGCGCGGCTTGACCTACGATGTCTTGGGCATTGATTCCACATAAAGTCAAATCGTATGTCTATAACCGAAGATCATTTCTTAGTCATTGATGAGGATCAATTCAGTAACATGAAACATACTTCCAATTCCCACATAAAACAGTGAGCATCATAGCCTGTCACAATGCCTGCGAATTGTATTTCGCTTCCGATCTTCAGTCCTTTTTTTAAAGCGTTATTGTATATAGATGATTCAACGTAATGCTTAGTCATCCATACCACAGGACTCTTGTTCTAATCGTTCATAGCTAATTAGATTCATTTTCAATATCATCTCGGCGGACAGAAGAACGACGTACTACAGGATTGAAATCTACCGATTTCACAGTTATTACAACAGATCCGGCCCCTATTTCTGCGTCAGCAGAAATCATTTCTTGCGAGAACACAATCCCTAGTACCACCATGGACATTTTATTTATGGTCCCATGATCGAATACTGTATTTCGCTTATCATACGAATCAAGCTTTACTTGAGTGTGTCTTCCAAAGTGCAAAGCGTCGTTTCGATAGGTGTTCGATCCGATCATTTTGCAACTTATAGAATAAATGTCTCCTGGTACCATAGTTAGATTATGTCGCATGGATAACGTTAAATCGATGGGCGTATCGACGTTTGTTCCGTCAATTTGTTGAGTGTTAATCGCCGCTTTATAACTGATAAAGCCCTTATCATTTAACAGGATGTTCTGCAACTGATTGATGAACATAAGCGTCAGTAAATAGCCATTGTTTGTAAAACGACATACACTAACCTCAGGACCCACGATACCGGTAAAGTGTGCCTGAACAGGATGGCATACAACAATACTCGTCATGGTAGAATTATATATGTTAGGATTTTTTCCTCTAATGAGAGTTGACAGAGAATTTAGTTCGACTTCAATAGTAACAGTTCAGAGATAAAGGTTATAAAACCATGGGGTACATTGAAGAATTTAACGAAGGAATAAGGAATCAGTAGACAAAAAGTTACCATTATATTCTGTTTGTTCCTCCACTTGTCGTATTGTCAAGGGCGACAATATCACGCATAGCGTCGAGAAATTATCAAGGACCCTAAGTGACCGCATCGACATTCGACTGTCAGACCCTGAACCCTACGAATATAAAACTCATTAAATGTGTGATGACATCGTCGTGGTAAAATGCTCCCGTCGTTAAGCCTCAAGCGTTCCTTCGGCAAACACACCCCGCTAACATCTCAATTCCATCGTCAATATTCGAGAGAATCAGTCGTCCCTTTAAGGTCTCAAAGTGTAGTTGTTCAGAATGATCACATTCGGCGACAAAACAATCACCCTATGAACTCCAATCTTCATCGTGTAACATGAGTCTTAGAATCGTCCAGAGTTTTACTATAAATTGCCTGAAAATGGCAACTTGTGAGGCGGAGGTCCCATTAATCCTCAGCCAACATATGCATACACAATTAAGCTATCCTCTACGATCACCTACAGTACCACACTCAATGTCTTTGCCTGCTATCGTCAATGTCACTGTCCCTGTTACCGACACCGTACGTAAACGCCGTTAAAGCCATAGTACTTCTTCTAAGCTTACACTATTGGACACACCTTCCAGTCAATCAGGCTCACTAATGGTTACGTGGGTTGGAGTCGCAGCCCACCGCAACTAATATTAAACGATCCAGACAGAAGCATTTCAGTGCATCCAACTACGGCTCTTGGTTTCATTACGTGCAATAGTTCGCTTAAGATGTCACATTCTTATAATTTGTCCGGTCCATTTTGTCACAATTTGGAAACCGACGCAATTATCATTGAACATACCTCGAACACTCAAGTAGACATTGGGGAGTATGAAGACTCATACCGCAACCTCGCTGGTCGCGCCACAATCAGCGGTGTCGGCAGAGTGACATCCGTCGCTTTCTGTGATCCTGACTGTTTGTTTCTTCCATGGAATATGGTCTTGACGGTGGAACACAATTATTGTGATCCTACAGTAAGTCACTCATTTCCGGTATCAACAATTAAATTGTTGACCATCACACAGCTTCATAGGACTACACTATTCAACATTGATTACCATTTTGAACAACTCACCCCGGCCATCCATGAATGGTCATCATACACAAATGGCATTGAAATGTGGCTATATGGTAATCTCGATCACAAAGACAAATTAACAGGCCATTTTGTTGTAAACGTATGAATAAATCCATGGTATACCAAAATGAAACACATATTAATTGCATTTAAATTACAGGTTGCGAATTTCCGCGTGGTAAAGTCGGTAGTGTGATTCGCCGAGCTTTAAATAGCACGCCGACGATCTTATGGCCACTTGAAATATTAAGTAACGGACACTGCATTGTTTTAATGTCGCTACCGTAAAATCTTTGTGTTACAAAGGATGCACTACAATGCGTTTGTCTAGATCTTCGGTGTTGAACACAAAGGTCTACGCTTCTAATACAGAGAAAATCGTGTTTTGTTTTCATTCTTACGACAACCTTTAAAACTTGAGCTAAGACAAATATAAAACTGAAATGTATCCTTCGCATAATCTTTTTTGTTTAAGCTCATCAACATTAATAAAGAAAATTAATGTTGTGTAGTTCACAGTATTCAACAACAAAATCATGACTGATATTACAAAAAGCTTTGCTCTCCTTATAGATCATTTAAGTCGTCCTTCAGTGGTCCTACTTCTTCTGAGCTACTAACTAAATTTCGGAATTTGCCGCGAAATCTGTCGTCAGTCGCTGCACTGTAGCATTGTCAAAGGAACATAAATTTGTGGAGTACATGCCTCGTCAATAGCGTTCAATACATCGATCTCAGATTCGGTAAGGGTGTAGGGAGCGAGTTCATGAAGTATCACTTCCTTATGACCTGTGTGAAGCACATTACATTTAATACTGCGTATGTAGTTCTTAAAGAAATACTTACTTGGCATATAATCTGAAAGTGAGACTTTTGCAAGCTCGGATGGATTCATGTACAAAACGTCAATACTATACTTCTTGCCGTTGGTCACAAAACGCCAAGCAGAATATGGGGCTGCTTTGTACGGTTTCTTTCCATCCACAGCCTTGTTGAGATCAATGGAGCATGTACTTCGGTAGTGGCCAAACCGCCCACAGCGAATACATTGATCTAATCCTGCCCATACGCAGGGATGAGCTTTATTGGTGATTTGGAGTGGTCGTATTTCAGATTGTTCGCGCTTTGATAAACTATTAAAATGAGACAGTTGTTCAGGTGTTAAATCCATTATGTTACTATTATGATAAACAGTGGTGGAAATATATGCGGACGAATTCAATGTTTTAGTGAAACAGTTCTCTCATTAACAGCGCCTCTTAAATAGTCAAATTGGAATGCCCTCTGTAGCAAAGCTGATCAACAACGCGTAAACATCGGATACCTTCGGTGATACAAATTCATTGGACCATACGTCAGATGGATATGATATATTCTAAACATCGATACAGTCGTGAGACATCCGCTGTTAGATTGGAGTATTCTGTCGAGGACCGCATATAGACAATAAACTTGATTCGTAATAAAATCTGCGACTCACACCGATATATAAAAGGCCCGCACAATTTTTATACTTATCTTTTCAAAGTACTCAAATGTCGTGTGACAATTTATACTTGATCTTCAATGGATTCCAACATATCAGCAATATTTTCGAGTGCATAGAGTCTGTGTATTAATGCATGACGTTTCTGCATGAGGGTGGAGAAACATATCAGATTAACGCTATCTCGATATTGTAAAAACTATGTAATTGAGAATGACACTATTGATTAAATTCTTCTATTCAATTTTTCAGTGTTGTTAAACATAACATTAACCTCGACTGAATAACAACTTTTGTAAGCGCTCTGCTTTGTAGAATAGCATTACTAAAACCTGGAAACGCAATAATAGCATACATTATTGCGCTGCTGAGGTATAAGAAAAGTGCATTCCCCCAATCGAACACATTGCGATCTGAAACAGGAATTACATGATACCTCGACGGTTCAGTACAATCGTAGAAGGCTGTGTCACAGACAGCAGATTAATAGTAACGGTGCGGGATTGGGGTGTCTCCGTCTATATTTCAATATCTTGCATGCTCAAAATCGTAATCAAACGACTTTCAACTGATCAGAAATCACAGAGGCGATGTTCGTGAAACATCTTGCACAGCTTGATAGTGTGGATTCACCTTTTTAAAACGGAATATCACGCAGTGCGAACCATTGAGAGAATGAAATAAGGCGATTTCACAATTGTACATAAGCAGTTAGTATTCTGTAAGATGGAAACTACGTGGTGCTGTTCTCGTTGATCTATATACAGTTGGCAATACCCATTTCAAACCACCCAAAAAAAAGGGTTACAAAATGGTCTGAAATCCGCTGACGGGGTTTAACGCTGCAACGTAGTCATTAATCACCATTTGGATCATGGCAAAACCATTTCTTCGGGTCTGGTAGTACACTAAGGACAGAGTCGTTTACATAGTTAAAAACCTGGAACCAAAAAATAGATTTACACTGAATCCTCGTCAGTCTATATGAAGCATGATTTATTCTTTACGTGTTCTCTTTGTCGGTTTTGGAGCATCGATAGTGGATGCAGAAGTACTACCTTCGCCGCTGTCAGACATTCGTTGAACGTAGTCAGGCGTTGAAGACACAGTTGTTTCGACATCTGAACCAATTACATCAGAAGCTGTAGTTTTGCCTTTGGGCCGACTGTGAATAGATCAACGGTCATCAATAATTCTAGAACATTATAAAGATGTACACTAACATGCTCAATGGGATCCGGCCGTGACCAGGTTTTCCTGGGGCCTTAGGGGACGATTTCGTGTTAATAATATGGCCGCTGGTTACACTAATAGCGTTGACCTACCTCTTTGGTGTCAGTTATGATCAAACAAAAAAGAACATCTGTACTTACTTCTGAGGCCCACATATATTTTTCTGCATCGTAATCACGGATAATTCCTGTGAACTGCACTTCACGCCCTAAAACACATAAAACCTGTGCTCTTTCCATGTTTCTGACGGGCGGGATATAATGTTGAGTCATCCAATTAACGTTCATACGGGTCTACGGAGGTATCGACGTACTTAGTTTATTAAATAGGTGTAGACTCTATAAACGACTTACAAATGGGTCATAATCAGTATGCTTGAGCGTTGCGATCACTGTCGTCTTGCCCTTATATAAAGGATCCTTGATAGTATCAATTCCAACTATGGTACCCATAGCAATCATAGTTATCTTATCCATTAAAGTTTCTGGCACGCCCTCACCGAGTTTTTCGGTGGAGCCGAAATTGATTCGATCGCCATTTTCAAAATGGAAGTGATCGTAATTATGATCATTTGTACCAATCATTTTGCATGTCATCCCATATAATGAGCCTTCGATGAGCGAATCCGCAATTGACCCATAGGAGGTAAGATAAATGGCGTTCGAAAAGGGTTCCGAAGTATTCATTCCGGATGTCAGAATTGTTCCTAAATGGGCGATGAACCCTTTGCTTGCAGGACCCACAACAGGTCCCTTCAAACCAGTTATCAGTTTTGGAGCAGTGTCAAACTCAGAAAGACGTTATACTAACTTCTTCCCCTGCCTCCCCGACATAGTTGATACGAACGCTGTGTGATACTTGACGTGTTTCGGACCGAGACATTGGTTTACCTGTAAATATTCGAAAATAATCTATGTGCTTTTTCTCCACGGAGTTCACAAAATTGGAATGTTATGAGATTATTTAAAAAGACCTTCTAATCAAAACGTTGTAAAGATGATTTTTAAGTAAAGTGGAAGTTATGGAAGTGCAGTGCTGTATAACTCGATTCAAGGGGAATGAAGTATCAATGAAACACTTTGAGGAAGAGTGTAAAGCAGAAATGAAGTATCTTATTTGGAATTTGCAATAACGTTGAGATTAGGCATCAATGGTTATTTCTTTGTACGCAACACTGGGTATTTATGTCTCTCTATTTTGCGCGATATTACTCTACTGCTTGTGGTACGACCAAGTTGAATGTTGACACGCAACGTCTATGGACCCTGATCTTCTACTCAATTTTCCTAAAACACCTGTTGCAGGTTTGGATAATGTGGAAGTGACTGCCACGGCGGTCTGTCGTTGTGATACCCAGTTTCAGCGTCAGTGAAGAATTTGTTCCGCAGAAACCAGAGCACTGTTAACGAAATGAGATACGTCGTTAAGAACAAAATGCGCTGGTTCGCTATATTCAATATTTTTAGCAGTGATATTCCGTAAAAGACCCTCGACAGAGTACGTCAGCACGTATAACGACGCGTCTGTCGGGTTCTTGCCATTCACAGCAATACCGAAAGTTAGGGTGCATGGATTGCGGTTGTGAAGGGATCCACCACAGTGCATACATTCATTCAACACAGAGCAGACTGTGGATGAGCGTCATTAGTGATCTAAAGAGAAAGTACTCCAAAAGGGAACAGCTTGGACGGCAACGAACAAAACGTATTGTATCGAGATCATCAATGGGGGTCTCGGGGTGTTTCATGCGGGCGGGGGCTCGAGCGTCTGAATCAGACCTAAATCAGGATTTGATCGCAGGGTGCATAACAACATTCCTTTTACATTCCTTCGCATCGTAACTATGCTTCTTTCTTTTAATTGTTTGATCAACGCTGCCACGATACTTTACTCAGTACAGTATCGGGATACTGAGTATAGTATCGTGGCTTCGATACTGCAACCAGGGATTACCAGTACAGTATATCCCTGCTCGATACTGTACTGGATACGGTATCCACAAGCCGGATACTGTGTCAGGCAACCTACGGTAAAGTATAAACAATACCGATACGATACCGATACTGTATCGGGTATCGGGGAAAAGGAAGATACCGATACGATACCAGTATTGGTATCGTATCTGAAGTATCAGAATCCAACTATTTGCCACTTGTATTTCATGAAAAGAACAAAAAAAATCCTCTGAGAGCTGCAAACAACGAGATTGAAGAGAAATAGAAAGAAACAAGATGAGCATAAAAAGAGAAAGAGGTGACTCTAAGAGCCACAACAAAACAGAAACATAAAAAAGACTGAAGAAATGAAATAAGAACAAAGTAGAGAACGAGAAAAAATCAAGAGCGAGAAAAAAAAGAAGACCGATCTTGTTTTCTGGTCATATCATTATCAGTGTCACCCTCTCCTTTTTCGATGGAGTTTATCCGAGGTCATCGACTCGCACATGCACCTTTGACACTCTTCAAACTCTGATCCCTGTATCTTGATTCCATCCTTGGACCACAGACGCGCACCTACTGACCGTTCCACTGTTGCAGGTTTCAAAAGCACCTCGATCGCGGCCACAGACATCTGCAGCAGCGGAGAAGGTTCTCTCCACAGCGCATGATGCTCCACAGACAGCAAGATAGTCTTTTGCTAGAGAGGACAAGATAGGATATCTTGAGGCATTGACCTTATCATGAAATAGTATACAAATCATGTCAGTAGGATATAAAACATGAAAGGAAAATAATGAGAAAAAACTTCACCTTCCACCATTCAAGAGCCAGATGAGGATCATTTTCTACTGCTGTGGAAGCCTCATCAACACGCTCAAAGTAATTAGCAATCTCGTTTTCAATTCTTGTATGAGCTTTCCTTCTGTGAGCGCGAAATCTGTCTTCGTCATCTTCCTCCCCATCATTAGATTCACCACTAATCTGATCATTGTTCTTTCCTGCATTCAATTGTGCTTTTCGATTTTCAAATGCGGTCTCTAATAAAGCTTGAGCAGTTGTGAATTTGGCTGAGTTGTTGCCAAACGCAAACTGAAAGTAATCCGTTCTCCAGGAAGGATGGAGGACAGTTGCTAGGACCAATACATTCGACTTGAGTGCTTCGGATAGATATGCTTTGACTCAAACAAGCATGGTGTGATACATCGGAAAGAGAGGGTCGGCGCGTGATAAGCATGAATCGATTTTGGCTTGAATCGACTTCTTCAGTTTGACGTATTCACAAATGACAAGTGACCCTGTTGGAGCATCAGCTTCAAATCTTTTAGTCAAAGTTTGGAATTCCTGTAGTGATTTAAAGTCTCACTTCATTGTTAAACACAATTTGGAATAGATCAAAAACCAAAAAGACACTTACTCGGAGGACCCTGATCAATTTGCCCGTCTGCTTCCATTGCTCTGGTGAGATGTAAGCTTTGTTGAAGATCCCTCGAGGTTGAGTTGTATCAGGATTGCGCGGTCCCAGCTCTGGATTTTGATTTTTGCTATTCTTCTCTTTGATAGTCTCCTTCTGGTCCTCTCTAAGCATTCGATCGATGATCTGGAATAGATATGATGTTAATATTGGAAAGAGAAAGAGAAGGAGACGACTCACCTCTTGTGCATTGAACAATTTCTCCCAACATTGAAGCTTTATATTCCATTGTATTCCGTAACCCGGAATTGGCCTTGGGAATTTGACACCCATACTTACACAGGTGGCATCAAAAACTGCTAACATTCGTGATGACCCTCCAATTTTACGAGCTATTTCGTCAAGCTAGGTGGAGATGAATCAGCTTCAAGAAATATGTTTCTATCAAGTGGAACAGACATACCATCAGAGTCAATAGATATACTGCATTGGCTTCATTTTGATTAGTTGCCGGGAGATCGGGGATTTCTTCCAAAGGTTCATTGATTACACCATACCATTGGTCACCTACTTCTTTTCCAGGTAAGTTGTTCAGTTCCATTTCATCATCAGATTCGGCTTCTTCAACAATTGAATCGACTTTAGGCTGAGAAGGTCCAGGTCCCAATCTTTCGTCTTCTTCTTCTTCGGCAATCGTTGTTAAAGTGTGTTCGTCTAGAGGAAATTCACCAAGGATGGTGGACTTAACAAGGGGAGGAGGTGGTGCTTTGATTCCTAAAGCTTGAAGTCCTGCATTGACTATCAGAGCAATTTTGTGTCCAGCGCATCGAACTTGATCAGTAGACTCGTCAAATTCAAAGGGTTGGTATTTGTCTGATGCTATTTTTGATAGTCGAGCTTGCATGGCACGAGCGCATGTATCATTGTTGCCTCCTGAATCATGAGTCTGTGCAAGCATGTGTGATTCAGAATGGACCACAAATTAGTGATGTGAAAAGGTATCAGAGATCAAATATTATAAAACATTAACTTATCTTGGAGTAAAGTTTGTGTTTAACTAGTACATTGATGAGTGGCTCAGCTAGCCACTCGCCTTTATGGTGCCAGGCAATCATCTTCATCGAAAGGTGTTGTGTTACAAAGTTCCACTCTTTGTTTATGTAGGTCACTGAGGCTGATATAAAGCCATATTTATTTCGAGGTGAAGTCCACGCATCCAGGATTAGGCCAAATTTCGAATCAAGGGCCTATAGGTGAAGAAAAATCGAGTCATGGTCAGTTGCATGGAAAGAATGAGAAAACCAAAATTAGAGGAAGTAATCAAAACTACTTACTTGTAGTTCTGCAATCACCGATGATCGCAAACCAAAATATGCTTTGTGAGCAAACGTAGCTAACCAAGTTCGACCGTAAAGCTGGGCCGCAGGATTTGCATATTGAAAGCATGCACGGAGGGCCTCATCTTCAATTCTTAGCCAAGGCTGGGATGTTTGAACCGCCCACAAACCGATCATTTGATTCAAGACCGAATTTGAGAACCGAGTTGGACCTTTGTTGACATAAGATTCCATCGTATTTTGCAAAGTTGTCCTCCCTCGAAGCCGTTCTTGTTCTTTTTCACGCTCCTCGAAGACCGTGGGGGGTAGTACACAGAAAGCAGCAATCGCCAATGCCCTTTTTTTACAGCCCGGCCGTCCAGATTTGCTGGCTTGTCTTGAACCGTCTCGATGTGCAAGCATATTGGTTGGTGAAGATCCTCCTCCACAAACCTCTTCGCCACACCACTTGCAGTCGTATGAGTTGTAAGGTCCTTCATTTGGCTATACAGAAGACGCCAACATAATACAATAAAAATCAACTTAGAACCCAGATAATAAAATGATATAAGGATAAATGAAAAAGGGACTGATGAGAAAAAATGACTTACATCGTTTTTGCCTTGATAAGCTTTGCCAAAGTAGTCTTTGATATTGTCATACTTCTTGTTGTCCTCGTTGGATTTTGAAGTGTTGGTCGATTTCGATTTCGGTTGGACTTTGGCGTGCTCATCTTCTGAGTCTCGTGTCAAGTTGACTACTATTTTGGCCCGCTTTGAAGTGCCTGGCGAGGTTGATTTATCCGACTATATAATCATGAGGACAAAATTAATTAGCTGGAGTATGACGCTTGGAAAATAGAAGAATCAAGTGTGTACCTTGGTGTGTTCAGCATCCTTGAGTGTCACCATTGTCTTCTTACCACCCTTGGACCTACTCTTGAAGCTAGTCTGTGAGTTAGTCGCCTTTGATTGACTCACATTCTTCTTCTTTCCTCGATATCTTGAGCCTTCTGATTCTGACTGAGTTTCATCTTTTTCAGATTCGGTATTGGTGCGACAGCGCTTCCGCTTCTGAACAGTTCGCCGGTTGGTTTGGACTTGGACTGAGTTTTCAGACTCAGATCGGACGGATCTTCGACAGTCGGAAGGAGTCATTGTCATCAAAGATTGGCGGCGAACGGGGGTAAATCGAGTGCTGGTTCGACGAGGTGGATCTTGAGTTGATTGCAACGGTGTTTCGGGGGAGACTGGGGGAGTTGCTTTACATGCAACTGATGAGGGCATGGTGATCGAATAATACTATATTGAAGGTTGTGGGGGACAAACAAAGATTAAGCGAATGAAGGAGGAAATATGGATTGATTATGAAGGAATTGGATTAAGGACAGGTTGACACTTACGACTGAATTGGGGGAGTCGATTTGAGGGTTAAGTCCTTCGTTGACCGCCACGTAGGGTGCCAAGAAAGGTCGAGCCATCCATGACAATGACATCAGAGATGGCATTTTGATGTTGATGAAGTTGAGGTATGGGAGGTGGAAGGAGGTGGAGGGGTTTGAATCGACTTAGATGGGAGTGGTAGTTGCGTGGTAGTTCAGATCACGCCAAACATATGCCAGTATGGTATACATCCAATGTCGGATTTTCATACGATACTGTAAATGTACTATAGATACTGGATACTGACCGGGACCCTAGCCGGTACAGTATAGCCCCTCTGGATACAGTACTCGATACAGTATCGGATGTCACGATACTGTGTCACGGGCCCAACTAGGGCTGTGACCCGACCCTGAGAGTCCCAGGGCTGCCCCGGGGCCAATCCCGGCCTTGAGAAGACCCGAGGGCCTCTGGAAATCACTCGGGTCGACCAGGGCTGGCCCTGAAAGCTTGGCCACAAGGCCAAGGTCAGTTTTAGGGGCAAAATTGTTGATCGTTGGTGTTCCAACTTTGTGTATTTTGACTTTTTTAATCATGTTGAGAGCAAAAAAATGAGAAATGACCCGGCCGGGTCGGCCAGCCGGGAGGCCCGCAGGCCTTTTTTCACCTCAACAAGCAGGTTTTGTGGCCCTGGGGCCGGCCCTGAGGACTTCAAACAGACCCTCGGGCAGGTCGGGCCGGCCAGGGCCGAGTCCGGGTCACAGCCCTAGGCCCAACAGTAAAGTACCCACGATGCGGATACTAAGTACAGGGTGTAGGATACTGTTAAAAAGATACGATACCGATACTTTACTATAATAGTAAAGTACAGGTGGCAGCGTTGCGACAATCAAAATACCAAAAGATGACTGTGGAGTGTTCTAGTATGAGGGGTTTAAATTGAACATCTTGTATGATCAAATGCTCGTTGTTCATCTGTGGTGATGGTATATTTTCCATCATCCCCAAAAATTGCCATTCTTCAATTTCTGATTGATATTTTGAATTTTTTGTTCATCCATCAAAGCGTTCATCAGTTGGTTGGATGCATTCGATGCTACATTTCCAATTTGCCATCGTACCGATTCATTTATTGATAAGAGTGTAGTATGCTTATATCGTATCGTTTCATCTCACTTAAACACATACATACACTTGTAATCTGACTTCGATAATCATCCGCTTGAGATCTTCAACTTCACCCTTTTCAGAATTCATTCAAAAGTTCAGATTAAGCCAACAAGAACAGTCAAGAATCATGTCGGTACCCTACAAACAGTAAGCTCATCAGAATCTCATCATCACTCTTATTGCTATTGGTTGAGTGATGAGTCTGATCAGGTTATATTACCTTTGATAGGGAATTACCACCAGTTGGTCCGTTAATCCTTCAGACTCACTCTATATCCTTCTCAATCACCTTCATGAAGCTTTATAACTGAACCAATCACGATACTTGACCATATTCAGGTGGCTACGAACCCATCAAGTTTAAACGTAACTTACCTGTTAAAGGTCCATCCGGTGCTGTTCTCTTCGGTGGAACTTTCCTACTCTGCTCATGGGGTTTCTATCGATATGCTCAAGGAAACAAAGAGTTAAAGTATGATCACCCTTTCGTTTATAGAGAAATTCAAGGTCTTGCAAGATACAGAACTGAATAGGATCTGGTACGATCTTAGGGAATTGAAGCGTGAGGACATTTGGTCAAGGATTCATTTGGTACCTTTCTTGATGGCCGAATCAGATCGGGATCGATTTCGAAGGGAACAAGCCAACTTGGCACGTGAGAAACAGATTATGGAAGACGTACCTGGTTGGGAAGCTGGCAAGAGCGTTTATAACTCAAAGTCAGTTAAATGATCACTTCAAATCAACCTTCACAATCAGATCCTTAGCTTATCTTCCTTTTATCTCAATCACTTTGGTTAAATCCTATATAGAAAATATGTTCCCAAGACTATTGTGCCCATGTAAAGAATCCAGGTCTGTGCCTAGTAGCATGGCTCAAGCAAACATAGCCCTGCTATAAGGAGTGTATCATCACACCAGAGACAAAGTGTTTGAAAGCGAGGAGTTCCCAAGTGATATAATCTTGGTTACTTTGAGTATGAGTCTAGAGACAACGTGTAATGGCTATGATGATATATTGGGGAGGACACAAGAATGAGCAAGAGAAAGAATAACAACAGCCTCAAACCAATCATGTTGCAAATACTACAAGGAGACTTCTAAGAGTGATGAAGACTGAATGTGATTTTGTAACTCCTTAACCATCAAGACAAACCAAACCATGAAAATACTATCTTCTGGCATACGGACGGTTATCGTTCTTCCAAACAGCCCCAGCACCAGTCCTAAGACGTTCAACACCCTGAATTGGTTTTTTCTTACGAGTTTCTAATAACCTAGCCTTCTTTGAACCGATATTCACAGCACCTACTTTAGTAGTAGCCTTTGAGATCTTGATTGGTCGACTACCAACATATTTGCCATTCATCTCCTTCCAAGCTTTCATAAAATCTTCTGGATCTTTATAAGATACAAACCCGTATCCTTTTGATTTGGTGGTGACTTTATCTCTTACTACCCTAGCTTTAACAAAAGAGGGCCACTTTGAGAATGCAGCTGCTAGACCATCGTCCGAAACTTCTGGTGCTAAATCTCCAACGAAGAGTCGAAAATGAGCTGTTTGAAGGAGGGGAGATGGAAATGATAGAGAGAGAGATGAGTATAAGAGATCACTTGTAGGAATGAAGAGGGAAAGATTGACTGAAATCAAAGTTTATGGAATGAGTAAGAGTGAAACTCAACAAGGATCCCATTCCATTAAGGTCTGATCTTCCCAAGTCTCACCACCTGCTTTACGAATCACCGTGGTTCTAGCCTTTCCCTTATTAGCTTTTTGAACGATATGAGGGTTTTGAACCGCATCGGGGGTATAGATAGATTGTTGAGCAGCTACGTTGGCGTCAAAGCCAGGATCGAGACTTGAACCGGAAGCAGCAGGACCTGAGACTGCTGAAGAAGTTGGATCGTAGTAGGTAGAGTTGTGAAGATTTGGAGCCGATGAATAAGTTTGTTGAGATCCAGCAGCATAAGATGCTTGATAAGCTTGTAATTCAGAGGGTGGATAATAATTATAACCCTGTCCGGTACCACTGGCCATGATGAATGGATTGATTGAGATGAAGTCTTGATGTAGTTTTACTGATTCGAAGGATGATGAAGTGAAGTCGAAATGAGGATCGTCGTTGATCTTGTTCATGGACTGATTTTCAGAATTCGGTACCGCCTCTGAGTCGGACGATGACCCGATTCCGCTGAGGGTCCGGAGTCACGCCGAGTATACAGTAACATATGATGTCACTCCCCACTGCCCAGATAAGTTGATACGAATTCCAACCCAACAATTTGTACTTACAACATCATCGAAATCGAACCCATCAGAATTGAAAGTGAAGATTGAATTGTAAGTCTTCATTCATTCTTTCAAAGTTCATTATTCTCAATTGAAGATCATTAACATTTAAACCTTTTCTGATGTATGACTGAAATACAAAAGGAAATCATAAAAAACCCAAAATCAAATGGCCCCATCATCATTCAAACCGTATGGTAATTGCTCAACAGCTTTCGCTGAACCAGCATGGTAAAAAGAAATTTAATTTGAGAGAAAAAACCTAGGTTCAAGACAATTATAACTAAGATCATTTCACAAAAACCCCATTAGGTATACGGGTCTTCCTTCGCCTTATTATCAAGAATCACATATCAGATTAAGAGCTGCGGTGAGAAAATGGACAGAAAAATATTTAGTCGATCAAGCTCATGATTGGGCAGAAAGTTAGGATCAACTTCATTCAAGGAGATATTTTACTTCAATTCATATATATATGAATCGCTAATTTTTCAAACTATTCTCCACACTGTAAATAACAGATTATTCAATTGATCCTGAGACCTATCAACAAGCGGCTACTGATGGGCTTCTCGTTAGTTATTCGTCTGATACTTCTGTTTTCTTGATCATCATCCGAGCTCTGACCCAATCAACTTATTTTCCGATCAGTTGCCACAAATCGGAGGCTCGAGAATCCCAAAAGAATGGACGAAGTATGGTAAAATCATTGCAGATATCAAACCTGAAGAATGGAACGGATTTCATGATTTGATCGTGCAAGATGAGATGACGAGATGTGGCGCATCAGGGTTTGTTTGGATCTCTTTGAGCTGCTATCGCTTCGCACAAAATGTCAAACTCACATCGTCTCTATATCAGATCTATTGCAGGATTGTTTGCAGGAATCTCTTATGTATGTCTGCCAGACAATCCAAAGCTCCGAAAGTGTCACATTGACCATTTACATCTATCAAATCCCCGCTTCAGGCGGCTCCATTAATATGGAAGTACGCTTCTACAGAATTGAAAGAGAGAATTCTTCCATCACTCTTGGATGGATCGAAACGGATCTGCATTGCCATTACTGAACCTGATGCGGGCAGTGATGTGAAAAATCTGTCAACATCAGCCGTAAGGAGTCCGGACGGAAAGCATTGGATCGTGACGGGTAAGTGTTTTACATTTCTATTCATTTTATGTCAACCTTGTGGGTATACTTGAAGATTTTCATCTTTCTTCACCAATCATTCAGGTACAAAGAAATGTGAGTCGTCCAGATCGAGTTTCCAAATCACTTGCTTTAATCGACTGTGCTGATGGCTTCGCAATTAACTCAAAACAGGGATCACTAATGGAATTTGGAGCGATTATTTCGCCACTGCCGTGCGAACCAGGGGCAAACCCGGAGATCCAAGTGGGATCAGGTACTTTACTATTTCTTCATCAGCCATATATGGTGATATATAAACTCAACTTATTTATCCACTTCTCATTGGCTAGCGTGCTTATCATCCCATTTATACAAGGTGTGAAGGTAAGCAAGATGTTCGTGGGCGGTGGTTGGGCGAGCGGTACGAGGTAAGGGTATGATCAATCATCTTGACGTCAAGATTGATGACTAATCAGTTGGATCAACTCTAGTCGTGTTATTTTCAATCAGGTTGAAGTTCCAATCGAGTAAGTCACTCACTGTCATATCAATAGTTCTCAGCTGCCTCGCATAACTTTTGTTTCTTCCTGTTGCGTAGAAATCTGGTCGGGGTAGAAAACGAAGGGTTCAAATACATAATGTCCAATTTTAATCATGAGAGGTATGTCTCACCCCCTACCAACACTTCTATTAATTTGACTGCTCCAGTTCATATATCTGAATCCGTCTAATGTTTTCAATTTGTGTTCCCAGACTCAATCTAGCTTTTCTGGCGAACCGACTATCCAGAATTTGTATCGAAGACTCAATTGAATATGCTTCCAAACGCCAAGTCTTTGGTGCACCATTGATCGAATTAGGAGTCATTAGAAATAAGCTTGGTCATATGGCCCGTCTGGTAGAGTCTCAGCAAGCATGGATAGAGGCTTTAGTGTATCAATTAGACCATCTTACTCCAGAGGAAGGCAGCAAAAAGCTAGGTGGTCAAACTGCCTTACTAAAAGCTCACTGTAGTACCGTACTCGAATATGCGGCCAGGGAGGCAGTACAGATCTTTGGTGGATTGGGATATACTCGGGGAGGACTGGGTGAAAAGTAAGTGAAGAAGACTTTCCTTACTTCATATCATTTCCAACAATCTTTACCTTGACGTCCATATTGACATGTCTCATGTTTTTGTAGGGTTGAACGTATCTGGCGTGAAGTGAAAAGTGTCTCCATACCTGGTGGTAGTGAAGAGGTGATGTTAGATTTAGGAGTTAGACAACAAATGAAGATTGCGTTGGGGTTATCGAGTAAATTATAAGATTTCTTGAATTTGCTTCTTGATAATTCATTTCTTTTTTTTTCTCTTTCGTATGTTTCTTTAATTTCAGATCAAGATGAAGTCTTTTTTTTGTAAAACAAATTGTAGATTATCATTTGTGAACATGCAAATGAGATTAATAAGTTGGTGGGATGTTGTAAGTAATGTGAGTGTCTTATGGAAAAATATTCTTAAAATGAGATACATAGTTTGGAATTCATTTAAAGACAGGAAATGGATTTCATTGAGATGATAGGAAGTAACCATTTCTGGCTGGGGTGATTTACTGGCACATTGCACATGCAAATGGATCATGGTTAGAGCATTGCCAACCAGGCCAGGTACCTGTTGGAGAACATCATCCTTTTGATGTTTTGCCATCTGGACATGAGCCACAGGGCCATGTAAAGTGTCATTTGTTCCCACAAAAGTTGCATATATCACCTTGGGAATGCTGCATGTGTTGGATTATACAATAATCTTTTTATGTATGAAACTTGTATTTAAATCCAATTATTTCAGTTACACAAATTGGTTTTTACTTTCATTATTTTTCATTTGCACCAATTTTTATTATGACATCATTAAATTGTATGACATCATTTACCTCTTTGTTCACTGATTTTGCTTATAACCTGAATCTGGTTACAGTCTGATGTCTCTCTTTTTCTTTTTCTCTATCTGACTGTATCCTTTCAATCTGACTATAAGATTTGTCAGAGTATCTATTGTCTCTTTTATCTTATACTAAGATTTATTTTTGTTTGGATTCAGTCCAACAGCAGGTAGCGTCCATAGACAAAAAGATGTAACTTCAATTCTGACAGTTTTTGGACAGTTTTTCTTCCCAATTGATCCAGTCCACCCATTCTGATTAACACAACCTACCACATTCCCCAGAGTGTGTTGCAATTAATCAGAGCGCACAAAGACAGAAATGGAAAGGATAAGGAAAAAGAATCATTTCCTAGTGTGGCTCTAGGTAGTTTATATACAAAAGTCATTACATAACATAATCCAACATTGATGTAATGGGATAAGGATCATTTGATCCGTGGATAGATAAGCTAGTCAATCATCTACAATAGGGATGGAAAGCACACATGACCTATAGGTACCCAGGAGAAAAGGACAACATCCTTATGTAGAAGTACTTATCTCAACAGATTGGACCTCAATTGGGACCTGGGGAAAGCAAGCTACACAGTGCTGGTGGTGGCCACACACTCAGAGTATCTCCACCAAGGACAGGTACCTGTTGGAGAACATCATGATTTTGCCTTTTTACCGTCCGGGCATGAGTCACATGGCCGTGTAAACTGAAATTTCTTCCCACAAAGGTTCCATATATCACCTTTGGGATGCTACATGAAGCATCCCATATACAAAAAATGCAACCTCCATTCTGACACGTTTTGTGCAGTATCCAGACAACTCTTGTTCCCAATCTGACCAGGCCACCCACTCTGATCAACATAATCTATCACAATCCCCAGATTGGGATCCAATTGGGACCTGGGCAAAGCAAAGGAAAATAAACTACATAGTGCTGGTGGCAGCCACACACTTGATCACCCACAGGTAGCAAGTGACAGCCTATGGAAGCCACTCAGCTGAGCCAAATCTACCTGGCTATGGAGATGCTCTCAATCTCCAGCAGCTAGTGGTTGACAGCCTGTGAAAGCCTCCTAACTGAGGCAAATTTCACTAGCTCTGGTGGAGATGCTCCTAGGGTACTTTGTTAACTTGGGTAAATTTCAGAGGCATGACACTTTGATCTGCTGGCTTGATGAATCTAAAAGTCTAGTGGGCAAAACCGGAAGTCATTGAAAAATCACTGCGTCGCCCAGAAGCGTTCTCAACATCAAGATTGCCCCTTTACAGTGAGTGACTTTCTCGATGTTGAGAACGTTTTTGCTGCATGCGGTAAATAGAGATGGCTAGGACTGACAAAGTCAGATACAAATATAAGTGCAAATGGTGACACAACTTAGGAATCATGAAGATGACTAGTATCCAAGTAATCAAATGACATGCAAGAGGTGAATGTAACAAGCATGGTGGTACATAGCGTTTTCAGCACCCTTTGCAATAAGGCTGTCCTCCGCGGCCACCGTTGGTCTCACATGATTGGGGACTTCCACCACTAGCACCACACCCTACTACCCAGTCATTGCCCGACCTGCTACATACGGCTTCACCAGTCTTTTGGTTTCTATTGTTTGCGCAGTATACTACGGCGCCACCCGTGCAGAATGGAGAACATCCTTGTGCAACGGCGACCAGAAGGATCATACCGAGCACAAGGAGTGTAGATATTTTTTTGTTGATCTAAAGCAAGCCAAAATTCACATCAAAATGTACGTCTTAACATGGGATCCTGTACTGCGACTTGAAAAAACTGACCATGTTATCGTAGTATTGATAAAGCTTTGTTTGTTGTGAAACTGACAAGGTTTTAAGTCAATATTATGATCTGAAGGAAAGAAAAGGTATTCTCGCTCAGATTGTGAATGTGAATAACTTTTAAAGTAAGTCAAACAATTGTGAAATCCTTACATGTGGTTGATTTTGATAGATGGATGAGATCCGGTCTCAGCCAAGGGGAGTGAAGGATGATTGGCGAGAATGGGCACTTTGGTCTACCAATACCATCGTTTTATAGACACCCGGACGGATGTAATCACTACTGGTCACTTAAAAGATTCCCATATTGCACGCGTGAAGTATTCAAAATAGCTATCTCGCTTTGGGTAGATACAATTGATAGAGAATCGAGTGAAGGACATCGCATAGATGTTTATATCCATCAAAGTGCAGCAGGGCTACAGAACTACAAAAACTCCGAAGTTGGGTAACCAAGGACCGGTTCTATAAGAAGAGCTGAATCGCTCAGCACGACATGAAGGGAATCCTTCTCACCAAACTGGCCAGGAGAGACGCAGAGGAATTTTGGCACTCCAGCCGCAGTGTAGGGATGCAGGTATGGATACTACTCTATTCATTTCCTTCACGTGTGACGACTGGCGGAGTCTTCAATTGTCATTAGTTGGGTTAATTTCAAAGATTCTCACCAAAAGCTCGCCGACACATTGGCCGGTTCTTCTCGGAGTCCCTATATTTCCCGAAACGTGTCCCAGAATGAATTGGCACCCGGACGAGGCAGGAGGTAGCATGCCCGTGTCTATGGACTCGCGGATCTATCTTTTGTGGATCATTTCACAGATCACTGAAGATAATCTCACAGGTCACTCTCATGGATCACGACGACGACACAAACACGCCAAAGCATAAAAGCCGGCGTGATCTCACGATTCCACATTAAATGTGGAATCTAGAATCTAAACCTACTTTTGCTTCAAATCACTTACAAGCTCTACTAGTCTGGAGCTATTCCACCATAACCTTTACAAGAGTTTCCGCAAAGCCGTAGGTGAATTTTCCTTAGAAAGTGACACATTTGGGTTGGACCGCGGGGTTGAGAAATTTGTATTATGGAAATGCATGGTCAATAATTTTTGTGAATTCAAATGACACATTTCAGTCTTTGAAAGACGGAGGCTGTTGACTTGGCAATCCAAGGACAAAGTTTTGGCCCTTTGAAGGGGGCCGCGATTGCTCTTGCCAATACAGCAGGGAGCTAGGAGGAAGTGAGCAGGGGGATGTAATTCAGAAGATGTGGATGTGCCATTAAAAAGTGTGTGAGAGTTGGGTTCCTCTTTTGAGTACTCAAGTGCTCACTAATGAATTTAATATAATCACGAATTGGTTATCAGAACCTGAGGGAGAGGTTCTAGTTAGCAACTAGAAGTGATATTAATCACAATGACCGAAGAGAGCAAACCTGAGGGAGAGGTTCTAGTTAGCAACTAGAAGTGATATTAATCACAATGACCAAAGAGAGCAAACCTGCTCAAAGTGATGATAAGAATCGGTATAAATATTATTAATCATAACAAGAACAACAATGAGTGAGAAAACATATATTAACCTGAGGGAGAGGTTCTAGTTAGCAACTAGAAGTGATATTAATCACAATGACCGAAGAGAGCAAACCTGCTCAAAGTGATGATAAGAATCGGTGAAGAAAAGAGACAAAGTGAACAATAGAGAGCATCTTATAGGCACCAATAACAACATCACAGCTCACAGCATTATGATCATATTAGTAATAGGTAAGTAAGAATAAAGATCATAAGAAGATGATCATAAGAAGAAAGGATCAAGAGATCATCTATAGATCAGATAACCACCATACTTCAATTCCCTCCCCGGTTCTCTGCATCTAGTAGATTAATCCGTCTGCAAAAATCTTTGTGCTTGTAAGGCGGCAATGACTTTGTAAACATATCAGCAAGCATGTCGACTGTAGGTATGTATTTAATTGAAAAGTTATTGCAAGCAACATGTTCACGTATCCAATGATACTTCACATCAATGTGTCTTGTACGATTTTGAAATTGAGCATTTTCAGCTAAAGCAATAGCCCCTTGATTATCAGCTAACAATGTTGGCGGTTGTTTCAAAGGTAAATTAATGTCTTTCATAAATTGAGTAATCCATCTTAAATCTTGTCCCCCTTCATATTGAGCACGATATTCAGCTTCAGATGAAGAGCCAGCTACGGACTCTTGTTTCTTAGATCTCCAGTTAATGCAACCTGAGCCAAATAAGGAAACTATACCAGTTGTTGAGCGTCTAGTATAAGGACAACCAGCAAAATCAGAATTGGAATAAGTCTTGATGTCAGACATAAGACCACCTAATGTCAACCCCAAATACTCAGTACCTTTTAAATAGCGTAAAACCCTCTTGAATGCTGCCCAGTGGACCATATCTGGACGTTCGAGATGCTGAGATAGTTGAGAGACGACGAAAGCAAGATCTGGCCTAGTTGCCAATGATAGATACATGAGCTGACCAACAGCGTGACGATAATCTTCGCCAGAATTTACAAATTGTTGATGACTTTCATCAGAGCCAGGAATGAGATGAGTATTTTCGATCATGGGACTTCCAACAGGATTTGACTTGTCCATATCATATTCTTCAAGTAAATTTCCAATGTATTGAGGTTGAGATAAAGTGATTGTTCGAGCTTTACGATCGCGAGTAACTTTCATACCCAGAATGAATTTCGCCTCACCCAAATCTTCCATATCAAAATGATTTGTAATTAGATCTTTGAACCGTTTGACATTGTCACTTGCTATAGTCATATCATCGACATGTAAGTGAATGAAGCATTTCCAAGCAGGATCATCTGATACAAATACACAAGGGTCAGTGAGAGTTTGATGAAGCTTGATGCTTTGAAAGAATGCTTTGACAACATCATGCCAGCATCTAGGAGATTGTTTTAAGCCATAGATAGACTTGTTGAGTCGAAGAACTGATTTAGAAGTAGTTCCAGGAATATTTGACCCTTTAGGTATGCGTAAATATATAGTTTCTTTTGGAATACCGTTTAGAAAAGCTAACTTGACATCCATAACATGAATGTCAAGATCCATGGTTGCTCCAGCATCCATTAACGCTCTAAGAGATAAGAGTCGTCCAGTTGGTGCGAAGGTGTCACCAAAATCTTCAGGTCGCTGAGAGAATCCTTGAGCGCAGAGACGGGCTTTGTATTTGATAAGTTCTCCATCAGCGCCAAATTTCTTCTTGAAAACCCAGGTGGTTCCAATGGCATGAGCACCATCAGGTAAATCGACAACATCCCATACCTTACGGTCTTTCATACCTTTTAGTTCTGTCTGAATAGCCCCCATCCAATCATTCGCATCTTCTCTTGATATAGCGTTGTTTAATGATTTTGGAAATGGTGAGTTTGCAAGTCTTGCTGACTTAGCTTGTTGTTGTTTGCGAGCTGATTGTAACCGATGGCGTTTAGAACCTTCAGGTAAGATATTAGATGGATCAATAGCACTTGAAATATCTTGAATTGCAGGAATAGATGCGAGCTGCCAGTCCCAGGAATGCTTGGTGGGAACAATCGGCGCAGGAGGAGACATTTGACGTTGAGATTGATAAGGATTGTAAGGTATGAGAGCTCCTCCATTATACGAGGAACCATCAATGTCCATAAGATCTTCAGCGATATTAAGTTCATCTGGTGGCGAACCAGGAGGAGTTGATGGAGGATCAGGTGGTGGTGAATGAGGAGGAGTTGTTGAAACAGGCTCAGAATGAGGTTGTGTAGATGTAAAATCGTTGAATTCATCTTCAACATCAAAAGGAATGGTTGATGAAAAATGTTTAAAGCCAGGAAAAGATTGGTCATTAAAAGTCACATCGTGACTATATACAATTTTACCATTATCCAACATTATTCAATAACTGTGCATTCCTTGTTGGAAGCCCAAAAGAATACCTTTAGTAGTTGTATCACCGAATTTACCTGATCTGAATTGTTTAGGTATAGGAACATATGCTCTACAACCAAATGGATGAAGTCTTGATAGATCAAAAGGTCTATTAAACCAATTCTGATACGGAGTTCTATTGTTGTGCTTCTCCATAGGCGTAAGATTCTCGAGAAAAACGGCAGTCGTAACAGCTTCAGCCCAAAAAGGGGAAGGTAGATTGGCATGTTTGAGCAATGTTTGAGCTTTCTCAGATGTAGTACAATTTCCCCGCTCAGCAACGGGATTTTGCTGAGGTGTATAAGCAGAAGAAAGATGCATAGTGGTACCATTTTCTTTCAAACAATTCATGAACTCTTTTGACATATACTCGCCACCTCTATCATTTACTAATGACACAATTTTCTTATTGTGAAAAGTTTCAACTTGATTTTTAAAATTCAGGAAGCATTGAAAAGTATGAGATTTATTTCTTAAGACGTATATAAATTTGAAAGAAGTGAATGAGTCTGTAAGCTTAAAATAGTATGAAGCACCACCAAGAGATTCAACAGCGATTTTCCCACTGAGATAATGATGATTTATAAGGCAAGCGATGACCTTTAGACAATGAACAATATTCACAAAACCAGTCAACAGGAGGAATTCGATTAAACATGATTTTTAACCGACTAGGATTTGTGTGTCCGGATAGTCTGTGAAGAGTGTCATATGGCGTTAGCAAAAAAGCGGTTTTTGCAATGATTAAAGGTAGTGATTGCTTGCCGAGAAGAAGATCAAGTTCGAGTACTCCATCGTGAATAGAGCCGTACAAGATTGGATTATTATCTTTAATAACTTGAAATTTTGATTGCTTGCTGACCAAAGAACAGCCTTCAAGCATAAGTTTACCCAAGCTGATAAGAGTGCCATTAATATCTGGAACATGGTATGCGTGAAAAGAATTAAAAGATCCATTACTGTAACCGTAAATAATTCCTTCACCAATAATGCTAATTATACTACCATCAGCAAGAGAAACAGTTGATTTCTTTGAAGAATAAGAAGCAAAGTCTTCAATTCTTGAAGTCATGTGATCTGAACAACCACTGTCAAGTAATGCAACAGAGTTATAAGGGGTAATTTTGACTGCTAAAGCTCTAACAGACCCCGCATGATAAGCTGAAGAAAGATCAGGATAAACATCTAAAGCTTGATATGGATTATCATGAATAATATTAGCTATTGATGAAGTGACAGGTTCAGATTGATTTGATTGATTAGTTTGAATTCGATTAGATCTTCTTTTAGTTCGATTGTTTCGTTTTTCAGGATGTAATTGAAAACAATCTTCTCTAGAATGTTTAGTTTTAGGCCCCTGCTATTTGCAGCCCACCCCGGGCCCATATGGGCGCCGTCATCTAGCGCCCATATTTCAATATGGGCGCTGTATTTAGCGCCCACATAGCCATATGGGCGCCAAATACAGCGCCCATATAGCATCTACCCATATGGGCGCTAAATTGCAGCGCCTACCTGCACATGGGCGCTAAATTACGGCGCCCATGGGAGGATATAGGCGCTAAATTATAGCGCCCATATGGGGAAATGTACACATGGGCGCTACTTTTCAGCGCCCATGATGTGGGCGCTGAATTATAGCGCCCATATCAGTTTCAGACGTATGGGCGCTACTTCTTCCATCTCCACGAGGATCATAGAGATCAGTAATGTAAGGTCTAACAAATATCATTAATTGATCCTTGGATTGTTGAATTAGATGTGGATCTTGATAATGATTGAGACGATCGAATTCTTCTTCAGTATCGTATTGAGCTCTGATACATTCTTCATTACGAGTCATTGCTTCATGTATTTCATCATCATTTAATTTTAAATCATTCACATAATCTGAAACTTGAAAATCAACTAAATCATCTGAATCTGAATCTTGGAAACCATTTCTATCATTAACATTTGAATCAATAAAATCATTTTCTTCATCTTCATCTTCATCTTCATCTTCATCTTCATCTTCATCTTCATCTTCATCTTCATCTTCATCATCATCATCATCACCATCATCATCATCATCATCATCATCATCATTGTCTTCATTGTCTTCTTCTTCATCTTCATCTGATTTGATTGTTTTGACATTACAATTTCTTCTATCATGACCTGATTCACCACAATTACCACATTTCATTTTCATTTTCTTTTCTGATTTTGCAACATATTCAGGCGCTGAATTCTAGTGCCTAGAGATATGGGCGCCAGAATATAGCTCCCATATGCTCCAAAAGGGATGTAGGCGCCAGAATATAGCGCCTATATTCAAGTGGGCGCTATATTCTAGCGCCTACATCCTTGTCAAGGCATATGGGCGCTATTGCAAGATTTATAGCGCCCATATGGCTATGTGGGCGCTAAATACAGCGCCCATATTGAAATATGGGCGCTAGATGACGGCGCCCATATGGGCCCAAGGTGGGCTGCAAATAGCAGGGGCCTAGTTTTATCATTATGAACTCCATCTGAACAGAATACACGAACATAAGATGATGGTTGATTAGAACAAGTAAGTTGACTTCCGAAGGTATTTCGTCGAAGAGTAAAACCTGATGCTTGTTTACCCTTCTTTTCATGTTCTTCAGCAAGATGTTGATCAAGAGAATCGAGAACCATATCAGTTGATAAAGGTCTTTTATCAATAAGAATTTCACGAACAGTATCCATATTGTCAGGAAACTTGTCGACGATCATTTCAGCAATCAAATCATCTGATATTTTAGAAGTAACTTCACAATCAATTAAATCATTTAAACCTTGACGAATATCATTAATAAATTGGGGTAAAGAGTTAAAGTATATTCGAATAAATGAGTTAAAAATTTGTCCTTGATTAGGGGACTTCTTAGAAGCATAATGACTGGAGATAGCGTCCCAAAGATCGTTAGGTGATAACATATTTTTCTTGGTTACAAAGCGGGTTTTTGCAGCTTGATTAATTTTTTGTAGAAGGACTCCACTAGCTTCATTACGACGTTTGATAAATGCGTCATAAGCAGGAGAACCAAGATCAGGAATGGAGGGATGAGGAGTGGTAATGAATTCTTCAAGATGATGTTGAAGCATCCATCCATAAATGTTGAGACACCATTTGAAATAGTTCGAATCATTGAGAACTTCAATGTGAGAATGCTTGTCGGTCATATTTGCAAAGGTGTAAGATTTCGAGCACCTGGGCTCATAACCAATCACAAATTGGTTATCAGAACCTGAGGAAGAGGTTCTAGTTAGCAACTAGAAGTGATATTAATCACAATGACCGAAGAGAGCAAACCTGCTCAAAGTGATGATAAGAATCGGTGAAGAAAAGAGACAAAGTGAACAATAGAGAGCATCTTATAGGCACCAATAACAACATCACAGCTCACAGCATTATGATCATATTAGTAATAGGTAAGTAAGAATAAAGATCATAAGAAGATGATCATAAGAAGAAAGGATCAAGAGATCATCTATAGATCAGATAACCACCATACTTCAATTAATATTTATTTGTTTTATGTGTTATAATTATGTTTATGTTTCAGATACATGTAAATACAATTATGATTAAAGAAAATCAAAGGAGATAGAGGAAAATGGTCTGTTTGAATATATCCAGACAGAACTTGATGAAGCTTGGATCCAAGTCCTTCCCTTAATCTTGGAGTGTACAGATCACAGAGTGAATTGAGGTCACTAATCTGGTTGTTCTTAAAGTCACCAACTTAGGGTTGTTATGGAGGTCACCAGCCTAAAGTTGTTCTTAAGGTCACTAGTCTAGAGTTGTTGGAGGTCACTAACCTGATATATATTCTACTTGAGGAAAGTAGAGGATCCAAGAGGGAGGGAATAACATATCACTTACTCTCAATCAGGGAACTTTAGAGTAGGTGAAGTTTATCACTAGTCTTATATTTATAAGACTCTTGGTATTTTACTTCAACAGAACTTTATTAGTTCTTAAAAGTATTGTGTAATAAAATTATCTCTGGGGCAATTCCCTTGAAGGTTGACAGGGAGAGTTTATATATTCCTCTGTCTTGACCTAACTGTTGTGACATCTGTTTGTATCACTCTTTTGGTTTGGATGGTGATTGCCAATTGTTATTGGTTTTGGTTATTAAGGTTTAGGTTATTGAGTACATTATGTAATATAAGCATATTTAACTTCTGACACTGAGTTATGAGTGTAAGAGCATCCACAGCGGTGCGGTATCTCGGGTGCGGTAAGTTAAATATTACCGCAAACGCGGGGCCATTCCCACACTGGTGAGAAATTAGCCCCGCGTTAGTTAATTTTTGATAAATTTGTGTTACCCGATCGGTAAAGTAACCAAATGGCTAACGCATGCGGTAACTGACTTGCTATCCCGGATTCATCGTATATACTCCGTATCACCAACTCACCTTGAACTCCAACTCACATTTTTACTCCACTCCGACTCACTCAAACGCCTCTCGACTGAACCAAGATTTAATCATGTCAAATCAAGAATCAGAAGATCCCCAAACTCGCAAGCATGGTGGAAACTGGAGTCCAAAAGAGCACGAGCAGCTCGCAAAATCTTACCTTCATGTCTCGTCTCAAGCGGAAATCGGAACTGGTCAATCGTCCGACGTGTTCTTTCAAAAGATTGCCAATCATTTCAACCTCCGCACTGATCCTCCCGGCACTCATCCTCCTGGGCGTACGCCAACCCAAGTTCAAAATGGGTAAGTTGATCTGAATTCTTTGTATTCACCATATACTGATCTTGCATATACTGATCTTGATATTTATTTTGATTTTATATAGTTGGAATGCACTCCGAACTACGACGTTGAAGTTTTTGGGTTGCTACGCTAGGATCGAGCAAGCTCCCCGTAGTGGGAGCAATCTCATCGACATCATACGGGATGCAAAAGCCTTATACAAGGCTGAACATAAATCAAACCGCGAGTTCCGGAGCGAACTCGCATGGGAAGTTCTACGTCACGAACCGAAGTGGTGCCCAGTCCCTCCGTTTTCAAATGCCAGCTCAGTAGCCGACGCCGATCCCGATCAATCCTCCACTCGTGCGTCTAGCCCGACTCGTCCTTTGGGGAAGAAAAGCGCCAAACGCATCCGACTCAGCGATGCTAAGCGTGCACGTGAAGATGACGACGAGAGCTTAGCTGAAGCAAAGGAGCAACTTCGATCCATTCAAGAAAGACGAGTTTCTGCTATGGAAGAAGCCAATCGATTGGCCAAAGAGATGCTGACCACCAAGATGATGGCCAAAGAGGTGGAAATCTTGAATCAGGACGAATCAAAGATGAATGAGGTGTCTAAAAGAGTGTTGAAGAAGATGCAGGCACAGATACTCCTCAAGTACGAGGAACAAGAAGCAGAAGGCTCCAGTGATGTGTAGTTGGGTAAGTTTGTTTCTTACACTCGAACAAATCTTCTTTATCCATGGTTGATGATTTTATCGATTCTGATTTTCAGTCAATTTCAGATCGATCGAAGTGGATTTCTTATCCGGGGATTGGTTTTAATTGAGATGGATTTCTAATCCTGGGATTGGTTTTGAGTTTTGGATTATTTAGATTAACCCACATGGATTGTTTTAAATTTTTGGCTCAAGTTTATATATAAACATTTATTGTTATATTTCATTCTAACTTGGTGGGGAACTATGCAAAGTTATCTACGTTTGTTTTCAATCTCTACAACATATTTAGAAATGAAAAAATTTATTTCATCATATTTAGAAATGAAAAAAAAACTTCATCATATTTAGAAATAAAAAAAACCTTTTCGTCTACAAACCTCCCTGTGCCAACCATCCAGATGTGATGAGATCGTGAGTTAGTCTTAAATGAACTTCACTATCTCGAAGCTCTTGAGATGCCCTAATGATAGTGGCAAGAGAAGGTGCAAGTCGTGGATCCCGTACATTGGGCACTACTTGTACCTGACTATCGTAATCAATGATTATGGGGTCCTTTTCCAAACGTTCCTCGACAACCATGTTGTGCAGGACGATGCAGCAGTACATGATCTGCCTGAGATCACACATCCTCCAAAGACGACCTGGTTGCTTGATAATTGACCATCAAGCCTGAAGGATTCCGAAAGTTCGTTCTATGTCTTTCCTGGCCGATTCTTGTCTTTTGGCAAATAGAGACGTGGCAGCATCACCGGGATGTCGAATGGATTTGACCAGAACCGGCCATGATGGGTAGATACCATCAGCGAGATAATATCCTTGTCTGTATTCGTTTCCATTAAGTTCGAAATGAATGTTGTCTTCAGTTCCTGTGTAGATACATAAAAAAATATAAGCCCATATCTTATGAGCAAAGGAATTGATTTAGCCATACCTGAAAGATATCTTTCAAACAAAGGGCTTGCATTAAGGACATTGATATCATTGAGAGACCCAGGTGAACCAAAAAAAGCGTGCCAAATTTGGCAACTTTTTGAAGCAACTGCTTCTAATACTATACTCGGCGATTTCTCCTTGCCTTGATACCTCCCTTGCCAAGCACTGGGACAGTTCTCCCATGCCCAATGCATGCCATCAATGGATCCCTTACAACCAGGAAATCCTCGTACTTCATATTCCTTGGTGATAGTGAATAACTCTTCCTCATTGGGGGGTCTCAAAAATTCGGGACCGTAAATTTGAATGATCGCTGAGCAAAACTTCTTCAGCGATTGCAGAGACGTACTCTCAGCTATCTTGAGATACTCGTCTGTTGCGTCCGCAGGTACCCCATAGGCAAGCTGACGGAGAGCAGAAGTGACCTTCTGCTCTGGTGATAGGCCGTATCTTCCGGTACAATCCTATTTGAAGAAAGTATGAAGAAGATGAATGATATGAATGAGAATAAAAAAAAACCTGGGTCAAGCTCACAGGTCTTTGTTCCCAGTACTTATCATGCTGTACTAGCCGGGTGCAGATGCCTTTGAACATATTACTGGGCATTCTAAATCGACGCTGGAAGGTCTCCTCGTTGTATCTTGGATTTTCAGAGAGGTAGTCTCTGTAAAGGTGCGCATGGGCTTCTTCTTGATTTCTATATACCATTTTTTTTTCTTCTTTGGTTTATCAAACATATTTTCGAGAGCAAGCTCTTCATCCCATTCATCAAGGTCTTCTTGAATAAAATCTAGTGCTCTCTTGAGGTATCTCGAGAGGAATGTGCTCTGTGCCATGGTGGTTTATTCGAAGGAAGTAGCGTTGGTGGGTGGTGGATCGTGCTGACGCGCGGATGATGGATAATTTGAGTTTGTAAACTTTGTTTCAGTGTGGAAACTCAAATTATCCCTCGAAGTTAGTTAACTACCGTACATATAACTCAACACGGGTGTGAAATTTACATGTGTTAACTAATTTTTGACTTAATGTTGCGGTTGTTACCGCACAGGGCCAAGTTAACAACCGCAAACGAGTGTGGTTGCTCTAAGGGTTACACATGTAGACAGGAGGTCATAGGGTTAGGATCATCGGATTAGCTAGACTCCACGTTACCTTTCTCCTCAACGCCCGGCTTTGGAAAGTCCTCACTCATCCGAGAGCCTTGTGTTGGACTTTCTGGAGCTAGGTGAGATTTCTCTTCTTTCTATCACTTCTTGTATCTCTTTTCATTGGGTTGTTTTACTCACTCATCCGAGAGCCTTGTGTTGGACTTTCTGGAGCTAGATCTAGCTTAGAAATTTATAGAGAAGTTCATAGTTAGTGCTCTTGCGTTGAGTCGTACCGGACATAGTTTCCGGACCCCAGTGAAGGTTATTACAAACCTTACAATGAGGTGTTATTGTGTTTCATGGGTTTTTACATATATGTTACATATTGTTTTCAGTATGTACATATATGTAATTATGGGTTTAGGGGGTTTATTATATTACAAGTCATCCCTTGAGTACATGTACATGTGCTCAGGCCTGACAAAGTGTATGTGACTAGTACCCTTATAAGGGGAAGTAGGGTTGACGGTAAGAAGGAACATAGAGTGAGTATCAGAGAGCTGCAACACCATGACTTATAACACAAGCCAGACAAGGAGATAGTTTCTACCCTTGACCAGACCCCATTTGTATTACTTTCCTATCATCAGTTTTATCATTATCAACCAAAGAATAGAAGTTGTATTGGCTCTATATTTATTTTAATTTCCTCCCAAGAACAACAATATATCATTTTAACTTCACCTGAATCACAACGAAGTTTTTATCATCAAACTCTTAATCATTCAAAAAGACCTCAACTTCAATCTGATCAAAAACAACATTCTTATGCTGGTTCAAGAAATTGATTTGAAAAACAACAATCATTTTCTAGATTAAGTGATCATCCACCTAAATGTCTATCCACTTCAAATCAATTTGATCATTTTCTTAATTCTTCTTCTTCTGCTTCTCATCAAAATCAAGAACGTCAATTGATTATTTCAAACCCTTTAAATTATGATCCAATTCCAACTCAATCTGATTCTTATTTATCAAACCATTGTACTTCTAAGCTAACCTTTATCAATGTTGAATTGAGGCTGAGGTGACCAACAGCAATAAAAGAAGTTGATCACATGTTCTTGTTGACCAGTGAATTTGGCACAAAGGATTGGATCTTGAGTGGCTACACTATTGAACAGGCTTTTCTGTCAACACCCTTCTTTCTTTTTCTGTTGACTACTGAGGCTTGAGAAACGCCAGTAGGGTGTATTACTACCCAAACTTATTTACTTGGTCCTCTTTTAGCCCGTTCTCATTCCTTGCTCACATCACGTTATGGCTATTCAGACATCTCAATCCTCTCACATTGTTGCTCAGCTAAAACTGCCTAGTCTCTCTGCTCACTTAAAAATCTATTTGTTCAATTCCACTGTTTGTGTGAATTTAAGCCAGCATGCACTTTATGATGCATGTATGTCCGCTCCCGTTTTGTCCTTTTTTCTCATTTGGCAACAACTGTGTTCATATGTAATCAAAGCTTCAATTCATGCTTATCTTTTATCAACATGCTGATGCGTGGAGTGAGTTAAACTTGAGGCTGTGAGCTTTATCAGGGATTTGGCTTATTCCCGAGTAGACAGTGAGTCCACGGGTGTAACAGTGAAACCCAAGGTTGATACCCAATTGGTTTTGTATCCTTGCTAATCCCTGTTGCCTGTAGAGTACCCCACAAGTGGTTTTTGTAATCACTCAGTTCTGCAGTGGTACCGGGGATTTCTCTATAGGCAGATTTTAGTGGAAATGCTTGAGGTGGATCTTGGTGTTGGGTGTTGGTCCAAACCAAAAGGTTACAAATGCTAGGTGTGGGGACATGCACAAAAGATTATGGTGGAATGAACGCGCGCGCTTTACTGTATCTAATTCTTTTCACTTTACTATCAACCATGCGCCTGAGATGCTCAGCGTTAGCAGCCTAGACATGTTTTGATACCTCAACCGCCAGGCGGGTTCCTGCAAATGCTGTGATCTCAGCTTTGGGAAAGGAATGCCTACAAAGACCAATACTAATGCTATTTACTCAACAAAAAGATTTTTTCAAAGGTATTGCACATTGACTCAACTTTGGAACATCAGTATTGTACGCTTATGTACACAACTGGGCTTGCCAAGTACTCTACAACCCTTGCTTCAACAATTTCTGGGGACTAACATATGGTGAGGGACCCAAACAACTCTGGTCATTCTTATCAGTATTAGTAGCTGTCAATTGCATATTGCCTTGCCTTCATTGACTGCTAAACATCAATTGAAGGGCCAATCTCTTTATGGAGATCACTTTGAAGATAATAGGTATGTAAAAGTACATTTTGAATTCAACACGTAGTACACAACCACAGCTGACTTGCAAAGCGGGTGTGAGACTTTGTTAAGCTTAGTAGAGAATGTTTGAAAGCGGCATAGAAGTAAAATTGAGAATAGCCTCCCTAATCCAAGGAGGAAGGTGTCCAAGAAAAAGACAAGAACGCTTACAAGTTAAAACGATTCATGTGAGTGGATTTCTTGCAAATTATTAATTTTTTGATTTCTACTACAATCTGAACTACATAGTGCAACTGAGTCTGTAGCGTAGAATCCAAATGTTTCACTTAGGATTTTTACGAAATTGCGTTTGTTTAGGACAACCACTACAAGTAGGGTATCCACCAGCACCACCGTTCATAGCACACCCTTCGGCACTTCCCACCCTACACGATACTCTCCATTTCTGATGACCATTACCATCTATGCCATCCTTAACACAGATAGCGTTCCCTGTTTTTTTACTCAAATTGTTCATACACCTCACTGTGGTGCCTGCATTGCAATACGGGACGCAGGATTTCTTTGCTGATCCAACTACCATGGTTGACATGAGTCCTAAGAGGATCAAGCTGACCGTAAGAAGTGTAGAGTTTTTTTTGATGTTCTAGAGGAAGAAAAGGTCAAATCGGTAGTCAATAAACGCATCTTGAGAAAGATATTGTTTATTTCAAATTTTTCAACCAAAACTGACCATATTGTTGTGTTAATGATAATAGTAAAGCTCTGTCTTTTTGAACCTGGTGTGGTTTTAAGACGAAAATTAATGCTGTAAGGAAAGAAAAAGGGTTCACAATAAAATTGTAAATGTGATTGATCATAAGAGTGAGTCTATTGATACAAAAATCCTTACATAAGGTTGAGTTTAATATATAGATAATATCCGCTCTTAATCAAGGGAAGTTGAAGATGATTGGTGAGCACGGGGAAATTGGTCAACCAACACACCCATTTTATATACAATCCAATTGGAGTGTTCACTAATCATCGCTTAGCGAATTGCCTTCTTACCTCGACTATCTAAGATGACTTGACGTGATATTAAATCACCTAGAAATGTAGTCATGGAAAAGGCTTTTATGATGGTGTACATAGTTCTTTTGCCGTTGAATTCATGAAGTCATATCAACCCTAGATATATCTACCGAATACCTAACGAACGAGACCGGAGACCCTATGCTTGTCGGGTCCTGAAATTGGGGGGGTGGATTAGCTAGGTGTGTCGCAGAGATATTGGCTTTAGTAGGTCAAATGGAGACTTGCTTCCTAACAGCCGGATTGCATTCCGACCGAAGCGAGGCTGTTCAAGTCTTTGTTGGCCAGCAAATGGGATGACTTCATTTGGAATACCGAAGACTTGTAACCAAGATGTGAAGTGTGCAGGATGGTAACACACAGCTCCGAACAAATAAAAAGACTCACCGCATATGAAAAAGAAATATAAAAGGTTAGAGCCCAATTCAAAGAAAATTGAGATAATAAAGATGTGATAAAATGAGCAAACTAGCCGGTTTCCAATAGATCCAAATTCGGAAACCGGACAATCGTTCTTCTTTTCAATGAGGATGAACTAAGCATAATGAACTTCATCACAGATATCAAACCCTGAAGAATGGCAAGCATTCCATGATTCAGTTGTACAAGATGAGATGAGGAGATGTGCATGGAACATCTGGCTTTGTTTGATTTCTCTTAGCTTACTGAACACAAATATTATAAGTTGATCTCACCTCGACTTTACTCGCATCTCTATATCAGAGCTCATGACTACTTCATGCAGAGATCTCTCATTCAAGCCTTCCACATGATTAAAACCCAGAAAGTGGGACATTAGTCTGTTGGATATATGCACTCAATCCAGACGGGTCCATTGAGATTCAGATACGGATTGACCGACTTGAAATCAATAAGAATGTAGTCACTCTTGAATAAATCAAAATGGATATGTATGGCCATCTCTCATGACCTGATGCTGGTAGTGATTCAAAAAATTCATCATCAACACCCATGAAAAGCTCCAGTCCCAACCCATCCAGCAAAATCGTTCTCGACGTCGAGAACTTTCTGGCAGAAGAAGGGTCCAGGACCAGATGGAAAGTATTGGACTGTCACTGGTCATCATTCCACTTTTCTATTTGCTTCACCAACTTCTTGTCACAGTCTGTCTGATGATCTTTATCTTTCTTCAACAAGAAATCCAGATTGTACAAAGAAATCTGAGATCGAGCTTCTGTGTCAGTTTTTTTTTCTAATTGTGCTGATGACTATGCAATTTCCTTACAGCAGATTTACTATAGGGTTTATCGCGATTATTTTTCAAACGCCGAGCGAAGCAAAGGTAAACCAGGATAGTCACCTCCTTCACAAAGTTCAATCTCATCTTTTTTTCCCTTTGGGGGTTTACACTGAAACCTCAACTTCGGACGAGCATCAATGAAAGATAAGAGTGGGTATCATGGGACCAAAAGACAAATGAAGATGGTACAAGGATCCAAATGAATCAATTTGACGGTTATGTTAAGGAAGCACGAATAATTATTTGTAAAACTCATGTGAATTGTGTATGAACAATCTAGCGTTTTACAAACGTAAGCGCTAAGGAGCGTAGGAAGATAAAGAGACAATAAACTATGACAACACGGTGTATAGAGCTTAGGTTCAACAGCACATCAAACGTCCTTAGCTCAACGTCTTCTTCATCAACACATCTTGATGGTATTTTTCTACTTCATGCGAATAAGTTCCAATACGATCGCAAGAAGGTGAGTTGTTGTTGGAAACAGAGGCGCTTCGTAGACCAGGGTGTCTTGTAGGGGTGTAAGTGCTATGTGAGAGTTGATGAACAGTTTGATGATGTGACTTGACTGGCGAAGAAGAAAAGACGGGAATATGAACAATAGTCTGTTTTGTATCGATTGACTCCTTTCGATCTCGATTCGATCCACGTTGAGCTAAACCACGCTGTTCTGCTTCCTTTACAAATGTATAGAATGCTGAACCAGCTAAAATAAAAAAAATTCCGATCCATCTTCCCGAACTTACAACTTCTCCAAAAAGAAAGATTCCTAAGAAAGTTTGAATCACTCCTCGAACAGCTGATGAAACCATATGAGTGACCGGAGAGGTCACTTTGATAGAAAGGAAGCCAGCAAGACATATGAGAAATCCAAAGAGACCGGTGACGAGTGCTCCAATGATGAATGTCTGAAGGTGATCACCACCAGTTTGAACAAGACTAACGAACGTGTTGACTTCGGAGGTGGTACAGATGATAGGAAGCAATAAGATAGCCGAAAGAAGATTGTTATAGTAAGAAAGCTCTATAGGAGAACTGGTGATCGACAATGATTTCTTTACAACGATCGCATGAACCGAGGTGGTCAGACTACTAAAGACACCTAACAAGATTCCGATGGAAGATACAGTGAGTTGCTCAGATTTGACGCCCCAAAAGAATCCTACGCAAACTACCAAGACAGCTGAAAGCGTGTTTGGGCTAGGTTTAGAGTCGAGGAAAAGGTAAGAGGCCAAGACTGTGAAGGGTAAGATCAAACCACGAGCAACCTGATAGAATGATGCATCGACATATTGAAGGCAGAAAGTGTTAAAGACCAGTCCAGAGACGTTGACAAGGATGAGGGGTAACAAGGAGTAAGTAGTACTCCAACTAAACGTAGGAATCTTCAGATAACCCGATAGAGCGCATAATTGTAGTAAGATGACCGCTAAGATTAATTGAAAGAAGAGAAACGTGAGAGGAATAGAGGTGGCATTCAAGACCCACTTTGAAGAGAAGCAAAAAAAAGAAAGAAAAAGTTGAACCGTAAACTTTCTGGTTGTCTTTCTCAACTTGAATTCCGATATGGAAATCCAAAAAAAAAACAATTGCTCACTTTATTCGAGAAGACCATGACGATGGCAGCTACAAGATAAAAGAAAACCGTTCCAATCACTTTTGTACGTGAGGGTGGTTCTTCTGATGGATGACTGATCGGTAAAAGACTCCTTCCATTCGTCGGATGATGATGAAGTGAATCATTTCGTAAAACTCGATTAGGACTGTTAATCTTTTCATCAAATAAGAATGGTCTTGAAATTTCCTGATTGGTGCTATTAGAGGACATTGATGAAGAGCGAGAAGCTAAACGGGTAGAATGTGAAAATGATGGGTGTCGAAAAAGACTCGGAAGTGAAGCTCCTTCGTATTTGGTAGCATAGTTTGCTACGGGTTGGTTAGTGGGTAGCATTAAGGATAAAGTGATATTAAATTCAAGAAAGCGAAGGCGATGAAGTTGTGATCGATAATGAGTGAATGAGAATTCAAGTTTTGAAAAATCAGAGCCGGTTTCAATGATGAAGTGATCAAAGCTTCTTTGGTCTTTCTGGGGTTCAATGAGCGTAAAGAAATTGAAGATGAATGTTAGATGAAGAAAGGGACGCTCTTGGTCGGAACGCAGTCAAGATGATGATGGAATAGAAGATATTGAAAATAGATGGGAAATAAGAAAGGGACCTGAGCGTAAGACCGGTGCCTTATAAAGGCTTTTTTCATGTTTGCTTTAGTAGTGAGTTTAAATACTAGCACGCGTGTTCACGGACGCATTTTGTCAAACCGCCCTCAATATGAGTCTAGTCCATTTTCTGTCGACGAGTACATTTGCTATGGATGAGGCAATCTGATGATCCAATACCACGAGTTGGTAAATCGAGGTGAGCATCATAGGATGGATGAGACGAAGGAAGTGAGCCATTATGATTTATTGGGTGGCTGTCTGTGGCTATCCAATGGTTAAACCGCTCTATACACACGGTGGAGCAAGATACCATTAGGCATGTAACATGCGAACTGTGATCGAGTGGAGAAACGAGGACGATCACCAGTTGGTAGGCCATATATCAAAATCTCGACGACTCTTCACTGCCATCAGTAAGACGTTCGAGATGATATCCTCGATGAGCTTTCAAGATTCATGAGAGCACACCTCAAGACTCAGCTGTAAAATTATACTTGACTGGTAAAGACAACCTCACCCTACAGAGGCAATATGAAAATCGATCTCTGCTCTGCAAACCGTTTCTGGTTTGGAAGAGGCGGTGTAAGACCATCTCCACAGTATCACCACAATCCACACGTTCTGATTGCAGCTCTGATCAATATCGATAACCAAGGCACAGAAGCTATCAAAGGCTGACTCACGCCCTTCGCCGGGGCTTGACTCAGAGTATGACACCATTCTCTTTTGTCTCATTCACTATTCTCACAAGCCGACCAAGATTGGTCTTCTGTTCTTTTTCTCCATATTGGAATGCCTCAGATGCAAAGTGCTTTAAGCTAATTGATCTCAGAGCATACTCAATCTGAATTGGTCATGTGCAAAACAAGCGTCCATCGTATTTGAAATCATCGCTCTCAACCTCTCAAACCATCGTCCGTATGGAAACAATACGCTTACAACATCTTCTGACAAAGCCCCTAGGAAACAGCATTTTTTTGGGGGGGGTTCTATTTGAAGAAGATGAAACATTACATAGTTCAAATAAAGATAGAAAAAAAGCGAAAAATGCAGCACAAAGTGTATTTGCTGTTAGTGTACTCTGTAAGACAGAAACTGAAGTGCATGTGAGGTACAAAGCCTGGGCTGATTGGTAGGAAAGGAATGTAAGCAAAACACTTTTTGGATTCTAGGCCAGCTTTCAGGAGAAGAATGAAAGACTAACTAGGTTGGATACCATTTTTTTAATGATCAATGATTGACAAATTTCCGGTCAGTAATTTGTTCTCCAGAATCTGTGAATTTAAAAGATATTTCAGTCTTCGTGCATCAAGCATGTCAAAGGAAAAATTTCCTGACCGTTCCGTCTGGGATCTCAATCCGATTGCCCTCATTGGCCACAATGATAACAGTACCTCGAAGAGTGACCTTGCGTCCAAACTTGACATCTCCACTCACTGTGAGATGATCGAGTTCAAGCATGCTAGGGATACTCTTGAAACGAGCTTGGTAAGCAGCCACCTTTTTAAAGTGATCACCTAATTTAACGACTGGCGTGGACTATTCAAGGCAAGATATGCAATCACGCAACTGGTCAACTGTCAACGCGGAAGGTGTTGAGCAGAATAAAATAAAAATGACATACCTGGAACATCCTAGCTTCATTCATTACCAATCGACCATGTTCAAGCTGATAGAGATCGCTAGTGACGAGCAAGAGATCAGAGCAACTCTTGACAGGTAAGAAACGGCTTCGAGGTACATTGACCCCATGTGCGTTTTTGAAATGTTGAATGGCCGCACCAGCAGCGGTTTCTAATTGAATCACCGCTTCACCATTGTCAGCCACCTTGTTATTGACAATGATGTCTAGCTCCATGCCATCATTATCCATCACGTTCTTCAAGGCCTTGAGATTGACCCACAAGCTACGGGAAATGATCAAGGGGAGAGTAAGAACGGGGGTTGAGTTGATTAGGTGGATTGTTTGGACACGTAAAGTGTGATGACTGACTTGTTGGTGTTGAAGATTTTAAATTTACGGACAGACTTAAAGTCTTCCACATGATCATTGGGAACCTGAGCTATTTCCAACAATCTCACCTTTCCATCATAATCAATCAATGTTCCACCCTTGACATCAGCTTTCGTCTTGTCGGTCACCTCCATGATGAATTCAGCCTGACTATCAATCATATGTTGCATAATCTTTGTATCTAAGACTGCGCCTAGATTGTCAGAGTTAGAAACAAAGATGTATTCCTTTCCAGCTGCAAGAAGCTTGTCTAACAAGCCTGAGTTGGTGATGGCGTCATACAAATCACCATGTCCAGGCGGATACCAGGCAGATTTGTCACCGGTGGCAGTGCGTGGAGCAGGTAAGAGACTTTCTCGGTTGACACGAGGGTAACGGGATTGATTAAAAGTCATGATTTCAATGTTATGATTGGCATCTGATCAAAATGAAAAAGGAAGGATGAATCAGTGATTTGAGTGAAACACCGCGATTCTTACATATCAACACTCACATTTTTGAATGATTCGAGCCGTATCTTCATTAGTGTTGAAACTGTTCATCAAGATGAAGGGCACATTGACACGGTGTGCAGAGTTCAAGTGTTCGATTTGTCGCACCGAAAGGTCCAAGAACGTCATCCCGTCTCTTACTTCGATTGCAGACTTGGGCCCCACACATCCCATGGTGGTCCCAAGCCCACCATTCAATTTCAAGACTGCTAGCTGTTGAAACCAAAGCGATGATCAGCGGAAAGTCTCGCTCCTGAAGCTGGCTAAGACTGACTTTGTCCAGGATCGCATGATTTGTGGCCTCAGGAAGATCGGCGTAAGACACCACTTGTTCCTTTGCAGGAGGATGGATTCGATCCCAGTGTCTAAAAGTGATTAACACAGGATTGAATGAGTCTCTGATTCTGAATAGCAAAAGGCTGTTGTACGAGCAAACTTACAGGGGTACGTTTCTGGCTTTTTCTTGTAAATATCGATTGAAGAGTAAAAAGAATCCTTGCATCTCTGCTTCAAATGCCTTTCGGTAATTCAAATCATCTACACCAGACGCCAAGGTCGTTAATTCGTTCCTCATGGCTTTTGCTGCTACTCCTGTAGTAGCCGATTTGAAATCCTATGAGCGGTGGGGTAAGACCAAAGAATGTAGAAAACAGATGATAAGATATTTTGATAGATGTTCAAAGCTATTGATTTTGAAAGGAAAATGAAAGTCATAGTAAAAGATTTGATGATGAAAATGAGCCAAGTTTGGAGAAGAACACAGTCGAAACATTCAAATCAAACACTGCATAAGGAAAATCGCAGGAAGAAGGATGGAGTGCCGATCAAGGTGGCATACAATAAGCATCTTCAGATGAAGCTGAACACCAGATCCCAGCCAAATCAAGTGCCTTCAAACCAAGACACTCGGAATAGATCACAACCTGATTTTGAAGATGAAGATGAAGATGGAGATGAATGAAAGACTGACCATTTGTGAATGACCCCTCATCCGTTTTCCAGAATGAGCTTGAATATTAGCACCTGGAGCAGCTAATCCACCATTGGAATCAGTGACTGCTACTTTAGGTGGGTCCATCTTGACTGGTTCTAGTGAGGATGAAGGATGTTGAGAAGGTAGGCTTAAAGAGAGTTGAGTGAGGATGAAGTGGAAAGGAGAGAGAAGATGAAAAGGTTTGATGAAGAAGAATGAGTTTGGATTTGGTTAGTTTTCTGATGGTCAATTCGATCGATCGATGACGCACATCTGCAGAAAGTATTCACCAATTCAATTCAATCCAACCAAACAAATCAATCACAGTCTAAATCAAACAAAACTGAAGGTTAAATATTAGGATAACCCTTAGCTTAACTTAACTTAACTTAACTTCTTGTCATCCTTCACACCCATCAACTGTCAACATGAGCTCATCGGACACATCATCTCACTCAATCTAAACTTAAAGCATTCCATCATCTAAAAAACCACTTCATCACTTTCACTCTCATCACCTCCTTTCCACTCAAAAACATCCTATCCAAAAAAAACAATCCATCTCATCTATCTAAAAACCCAAACGAAATCAGAAATTCATATGATAGAGTCTCATTCAAAGTGAACTGATTCAATCCTTTTACCAATCAACTGCTCTCCCTACCACCAATTTCAATTTGGCATCTCATCCCTGAATTCCTCATGAACCACATCCTCATCAAATCCATCAATGTTTTTCATTATATCTCATCCTCATCTACCTCATCCCTCATCTAACCAATTTGTTCCCCACTTGATCAATGAGCCGCTTTCCAATGTTCACGTAAAGCTCCCAAGATACTTCTAGCTACAAGTTGAACACCCCAAATCCCCACTATCCCCACTCTTCTTCCATTCGAATTCGTCACATGAAACGCCAAGGCATGATAAACTTGAGATCCAATCTTTTCGACTAAACAAAGATCATAGGCTGTCCAACTTCCATCAAACTCGGTCTGTCAACAAAAAATCGGTTTCAAACTCTTCATCAACTCAAAAGAGAGATTCGTTTTGAAGAAAAAAACAAAAAGAAAACTGAAACGATCTTACAAGCGGAAGGGTCAGAGCACATCGAATTGGAATCAACGTCTTATTAGAGTTGATGAAGGCTACAATCGGCCTAACTAGGGCATGGTTCACATGTGAGAGATTGTGACTGAAGAGCTAGAATAAGAGCCATGTTTCAGATCAGAAACGTTTGCAGGACGTGTTTAGACGTGCTCAGTTCAGAAAGAGAACATCACACTCAACTGGAACAGTGGCCTTGACATCTTTGAACCGGATATCCATCTCAATGACCACCCCCAGATGATCATCATTCACTTCATTATCATCATCATCATCATCGTCTCTCGGAGTGGGACCGGTAGTGAGCAAAGGTGCTTCGAGCGCAGGTTTGATAAGCTCAGGTCGTTCAGATATTCGTTTTTGAGGTTGAACGATTTCCTTTTCGATATTATCCACAATCTCTCTGACCACACTTCTCAAATCTAGTTTTTCAGATTCGCGTGGTAAGCTGATATCAGCCACCAGATCGACTTTTCCACTGGTGATCCAACTCAGAGGACCTTCATCACCAGCTGATTGAAGATGATCGATCGGAACACCATCGATCCTGAAACGTGAGAAATGAGTCTCATACTTGGATGAAGAAGGACGAGGGGTGGGTGAGAGATTTGAGTGGGTCAGGGATTGAGGTCGATGTAGAGAGAAAAGACAATTATCGATTTGACCTGTGACTTGTTCTGCACTGATCAAGTCAAGGAAGAGCCATTGTTTTCTTAATCGACGGACATGGGCACTAAAGATTGAAAACGTATACTGTGGTGCTCATCCGTGAAGCCAAAGCCGAACACCAGATGATGGTCGAACAGGAGAGAGAGAGAGAGAGGCGCGGAAAACTATGTCAAAGTCAGTGAGGTCTGATGGATTTGAATAGAGAAGAAGAGTTTGATGGGGAAAACGGACCGGACGGAATGAGTTGGGTTGATAAATCGTTACCAACAGATCGTCCACCAAAAGTTGCTCTAGATCGAAATCACCTGTACTAGGTTTCCGACGCGTGCTCGACCGATCGAGCAGAGTTGGGTTTTGGTGATTGGCTTGAGTGGATTCCAAATGTGATCGATCTACGACACCTCTAACTCCACTGACAGCAGCCTGTCGGATGAGACCCTTTCCATTGAGCCATCTTCTCAGACTTAAAGTTACATCAATGGTAGCTATGGTGAGATGAAAGTGAGTGAAATTGGAGGATGTGGTAGACAGAGTATGTTCTGAATGAGATGGTGATGAGGAAGACTTTGAATGAGATCTGAGGATGTGAGAGAGGTCTTTATCTACTTCTGAGAAATGATCGTCTTCAGTTTGTTCATGATCAAGACTTTGGATTTGATGAGCCTGTAAGATTTGATTGAACAGTCCACTAGGTTCGTCTCCTAATGTACCTCGTAAGACAATCACATTCTCGAATCTGATCAAGCCATCTCTCCAACGAGGCACAAGAGCAGACGCAAACAGAATCCGTACTCCAGTCGTCCTCGAAAGATAATCACTCAACCAGCGAGCAACTAGATCTTCAAGTCCAGCTTTGTTAAAGATTAGAAGGAGAACTCCAAGGAACGAAGTGGTGGTGAGTGCAGCTAGGATGAGAGCTAGGATGAAGATGAGAGATGCAAAAGCAGAGTAATCATCCGGTCGGTAGGGTCGAAAGGATCGAATGGTAAGCCATTTGAATCGAATCTGAGCTCGATCGATGAATGAGTTGGTGAGTGGGAGTAAGTCCTTGGGAGTAGGAGGGTTTCTTAGATGTGGTAATTTAGCCGCCAATGAACGAATCGATGGTAAATAGGTAGCAATGACAGCTTGAACAAATGTTGGCTGGTGTGGTTTCTCATGATCAGATGGAAGGACGTTCTTGGTGTCAATCTTGATTTTATCTTTCGATGATGATGATGATGATGATGATGAGTGATTGATTGAATGGTATTGAAGTGATTTGAATTGAGATGAACTTGGATTGAGATTCTTAAAGTGTTTAATTTGATTTGATTGAGATTTGAATGGGTAAGTTGAGAATCTTTTGATAGGATACATTTCCCTTGATTCCCTTTTCTTTTCGATTGAGCTTATTCCATGATTTGATTGGATGAGAATGAGGTAGCAGTCAACAAACTTTTTAAAATTCAAAATTCAAAGTTGATAAATTTAAATTTGCGTTTCAAATTTTACTCAAAATGGGCAATCTTCATTTGAATGTTGTTTCAGCCAATTCTGATGAAGAAGCGGTTGAGAAAACTTTGAAGGATGGTGTCTCCAGACAAAAGATGCATCACAGTCCATCCAACTCTCAAGAAGAATTGTGAATCAATCTGACTCTAGTACTTTTCCAACTTATTCATTCTCAACCTCATCCAACTTCAACTTAGGATTAAAGTCAGTTGATCAACATCAGATTTGCAATCCCTACCTTCTGGCTTGCACATTTCTAGAGACTGAGCTCATCTTGAATGTCTCAGTACATAGCTGGCTGTGGGAATCAATGAATTTGAAGGTACCTATTCTCTACACCACGAGGTCACTGAGACGGATGATCACCCGGGGATGAGCCCCAGCTGACCAGCCGATCTCCGTTGCTGGTGACCCGCGTGTCAATAACGTGCTTATCCACCCCGGGGCAGGCCCGTAATTTTGAGACCAGCCCCTAGGCTGCTCTTCCGCGGGGGCACACCCGAGGTTTTGATGAAATCCATTTCATCAAAACTGCTGTTTTCGATTAAAACTGCCTTTTTTGTTTCTCAGTTTTTTTTTGTCACATTTCTCGCATGCAGATAGATAGTACGAGTGAAGATACGAGTGGTTCAATTGCAATAATGTAAAATAGAAAGTGAAATAATATATTAGACAATAAAACAATGATAAAAAGATACAACTTGAACTACCAGAATCATATACAGACAAATTGTAGGCAGAGATACCAGAAATTATACCGTAAAAGCAAATGAAATACAGTATTATAAAATGCTAGAAATTTGATAAATAAAGCAAAGTGCAGACTGACCAAAGGATTAAACTTTAGTCACATGGAGCCAAAGTTTGCTTGTGTGATGCCTCGTCAGCTCCAGTACTTTCTCCATAAGTCTCGTCTAACTCCTTCATTACGGTCTGAATTTGAGCTTCCTCTGGCGGTGCAAAATTCGTAATTGCCTTCAATTCTTCAAAATTCTTGCTCCCATCAATTCGGTCAATATCGTCGTTCACCGCCACAATATAGAACCTGTAAGGAAAGAAAGGTCAGTTTAGATGAATCAAGATTTTCAAATTAAGGGAAACTACTCACGCATAACGGTATCGCAAAGGTTTACCCCGCAGGTACTCCAATTTACGATCCACAACATTCCACAGGGTTTGTTTCTTATAAACCCCGATGTTCAACCCCCAATGAATAGCCTGCATTCTCTGGGGGTATAACATTCTGATCAGCATTATGTATGAATACCTGAGAGAGAGAGAGAGAGAGAGAAAGAAAGAAAGAAACACTCACCAGCCACGCATATCGAGCCTCTTGCAAATGATCCACTGCATCTAAAATTTCGTCCTCCACAAGGATACGACCACCAACCTGCGTGTGTTTCTTCTCCCAGAGCTGTTTGTACATCACATTAGTTCAATATGAAAACAGGTATGAGAAAGAAAGAAATCTTGAAAGAGAAAAAAAAATTGACCTTGAGAATCACACCGTCAATCTTCGGCACATTGGCATTAACTTGCTCGGCGGATCGGTTTGGGAGGTTGATGTTGGAAAGGAGCTGGCCACAGGCCAGGTCTTGATAAGGAGATTGAAAGACAAAAAAAAAATAGCCACTTACTACACCATCAAACTCTTTTCGGATTTCTTTCAAAACATTGTTGATCGCAGTTTGAAGCGCCTTCGTACTTCGAGGATCGGGATCTGTCCCATACCCAGGTGGAAGGCAGCGGCGCTTCCACTGATCAGGGTTTGAGAGGACTGCACTCTGTAAGTGGCTTTCATCATTAGTAATTTTATTTCAAAATGATATTGATAAAAAAGATAGAAATTTACTTACGAGTACTTTGGCGTATAACGAGAAAGCCAGCTTGTGTTTGACACCATTATTGCTTTTTTCTTCAGTGGCTGTATAGCCTTGTAAGTCGCCATCCATGATGCGTTGAGTTGCTACTGAGCGCAAGTATGCCTTGCCAAGAAATTGAAATGGTCAACTTCCATTGTGTTCCAATACAAGCGGAGAGGGAAGACTTACCTTCAGTTCTTCATTCGCTTTCCAAACATCGTTGTCGGATTTGCTTACACAGGCAGTCCGTATCTCTCCAAGTTGGCGTGATATGTCCCGGCGTAACAAGACAACTTCTTGACGGACGGCCAAAGTCGAGATTACACACGCGACAAACTGATCCGCGTTGTCAATCTGTCCGTAAGTAGTTAAATAGTCAGTTTTCAATCAAGTTAACGGATTGAGTGAGATTGATTACAAATCAATCGAGATAAAAAAAATTATCGAGATAAAAAAAATTACTTACGTTACACATCTGGCGACCTAGAGCCAGATGCTCTTCGTCGAGATGTGCTTGCGTGGCCAATCGATTGAACATCATTAATTTGAAACCTCCCATGTGAGTTTGGATAGGTTCGGTGAGGAGTGTCTTCTCTTCTGAATGGTTGCTGCCCACCACAGATGATCGCTCCGAACCGATCGCGATCTCTGGCGATTCCTCGCGTCGTGTGGCCATGCGAACACCTGTATTGAAGAGATATTTAGTCAGTTATCTTCTTTTATCTATTAATATTCACTTACGTTTCTCAAGCTCGTCATCAGCAATGATGTTTTCATCATTGCTGTCGGCCATTGATTGAGACTGCATTGCACTGGGTCCACGAGGCTGAACTTGTAGGTCTTCTTCACGATGGTGGAATTTTTCAAGATCGGACGCTTCAAATCCTTGAGAGTGGGTCAAAGTCGTACAGTCAGCGATTGGAATCGGTTCGAATTGAGAAAATGAAATGATTCCACTTGCCTTTATTCGTGGATTGCTCGTTTGAAGACGGTGGGTCTTGATGTCGGTCTTGATCGGTTTGAGATTGTGAACCTGAGTCAACGATGGCGGCCACTGGAAGCTTGTACGGCTGAAACCGTTGGCCACGAGTCATCGGGGGAGGTGAAAAGAGATTTGCGATGAAAGACAAAAAAAAAAGATGAAATGAAAAAGAAAGATGAAATGAAATCGACAGACCGATCGAAGTCAACAAAAGTCAATCCAAACTTGCTGAGTCGGGCGAACCTTCGGGCCTCAAAAAATCACGGTACTTCGGGTATTCAAACGTTCAAAATGAATTTTAAAAAAATCGAAATTCCTCTCAAGCTCACAACCCATCATCCCTCAGACATGGATCCACAAGATGTTCGCAGTTGATCTGGATGATATGCCCAGATCAACTGCGAACATCTGGCACTCAATCATACGTTCTTACCAAGCGGCTGGCGTGGATCCGTCCCGATCTCTCCCACCAATCCAAGCGATATGAACAGCTTGAAAGAAGATCCTGGTTTTTTAAATCACGAAAAAAAGATCTTGTTAGTCATGATTTTATATGATTCAAGAAATCGAATCACATCAACAATGGCAAAATTAAAAACCGTTAGAACAAAGTCGATTTGAATTCTTCTTTTCTTCAAATGGGTTCACATGTGAATCCAAGTGTGTAATAAAATCGATGATTTTATCACAAATGAATGAGATGTTAAAAGTTCGAGAATGAACTGAGGATGAATTTTCTTTCCAAATTATATTAATTATATTGTTATCACATTTCATTAGATTGATGATTTGTACATCCATTGTTTTTCTTGAATTTTGAGATTTTGATGTCATGAATCTTTGAAAGAATGACAATCATTGAGCTTGAAATTTGACCCATTCCCCTGGAAGTCATATTGTCAAAGATGTTCTTATTCCTATTCACATTCCGTCTTCATGATTTTTTTATAAACACCAAGACTCGGAATCAAAACAATCTTTTTGGTTTCTTTGATGTTTGGCTTCCAAGGGTGGACACATCAAGATTGGACAATGTGATCGGAGATCTGATAATTTGGAAGAGGCCGCAGAATGTTATGAAGCAAGTATATATTGATCTGTATATCAAAATAAGTAAGACTTGACTCAAGACCTTCCTTCACCATCAAAGTTGTCCAAACCGATCAGATGGACCTCACAGCAAAATCATCACAACTCGTTGAGATATATGAATTATGTGGAAGGCAGGATGATTCGTATGCGATGGTGGATGATAGTAAGATAACCAGTTTCTCAATCCTATCCGTGTAATCTCGGTTAATGTTGTCTATGAATCTTAGTTATTGAGATTAGGAGGACAGCAAGAGCTCAAGGAATTGTGCTTGATTATGATCCAATGTCAACTAACTCTCGGGGATTAGAAAGCACCTCATCACGCAAGCACCTCATCACGCGCTCATTATCATTATCAATTATCCATCCGACCTACAACCACACATAAATTGATGGAAGAAAGACGGATGGAAGAATTAGCTAGAACGGAAAGATATATCAGTAGTTTTAAGCGATTAGAAGAGATTGCTTCCAAGGTTTCTGTAACAGATGATCGAGTGACGTCTGGTTTGATGAATGAGTTTGTACGGATCGCAAATCCGATGGTCGAAGGCTTTCGTCAAACACCTGCTCTGTTTCCTTGTGAAATAGTTAATTCTCAACTCGGCCAAACATCCATTTGCTTATCAGGCGCCGAGCCATTGACACAGCTTGTGTCAAATCCAGATATGATGCAGGTCAGAACAACATATATTTTATTTTATAGTTGCTTAATTTGTATATAAATTATTTTATAGTTGGTTTATTTGTATCTGATTAACATATAGTTGGTCTATTTGTATCTGATTAACATATAAATTCTTGAAAAAAAATGGGGAAATATATATTATTAAGCAAACAAAAAAAATTAAAATTGTGATGGACCCGCCACAGGGCCTTCTTCTGAAACTGGAGACTGTAAATTTGAAAATCCCAATGGCCCGGTTTTTCTTTTCTTTATGAGTGGAATATAGCCCGGTTGACTAGCAAGAATTTTTTGTTTCTCTTTTTCTCGCTTCTTCTCCTTGACATCTTCTTTTTTTTTGATTGAATCCTGCCAGTTTGCTATTCCCTTTTCCACTGCAATCTTCCAACCTTCTGGACTGACATTGTTGAATGTGAGATTTGCCCAATACCTATGCATCTCGCTGGAATAGAAGGCCGCTGAATTGAGGATGAAACTTTTAGTTGGTTCATGGACAACTTCAAAGTCCAGCGTGTTGGAGGCGCGACGTTCAATCATGACAATCCGAGATTTGTGGACAGTGCACTTGCTTTTGTAGCAATTGTGCTGGATATTCAAGATTCCTTCAATATCCTGGGTAAGGTAGCGTATGCAAATTGTCAACATGGTTAAGTTTGTTGTGGAGAAAGGTTGTGTACGCACATCAGGCTGGATCCATATGACATTGCCAGTTAATTCAACTTCCCGCATTCCATAAAATTCATTTACCACGCCTGCATGACATTTGTGGACTTCAAGCTTTGTCTGTCGTAAGACACAGCCACCTACACCCCAAATATTTTGTACTCGGACAATTCTTTTCCCAGAGAGACTTTGAGCGTTCTTCACTGAAAGAAAGGTGTTGACGCTGACCTTCTGTTTGTTTGGAAGTGTAATTGCGCTTAAGACCTTCCAGTCTTTTGCTGTGTAAGATTTGAATATACGTTGAGGAATTATCGTGCTTGGGTTTGTAGGCTGGATAGCTTGCGGCTCTAGCATGTTAAAGATTGTAAAAAATTGATTTGGTAAGCGTCAAAGTGTCCTAAAATCAAAAGACAAAAGTGGCTTACTCCCTATCATGATAGGATTCTCGTGATTCCATGATGAGTTGTATCCTAATGCTTTTTGAAATAAAGTATTGTTACGGAAAATCTCTTGTACCTTCGAGCTAGCTTGAATATATGTCTTAGCATCAAAATCATAAATTTTTGCACCCGCAGTGATAGCTCTAATTAACCTATGATTGTTAAAACTATTAGCTATGTCCTTTCCTGGGCTAATATTATTTGATTTGATTGAAGATTGTCGAGTATTTCCATTATAACCTTCGAAATTCTCAGTATCAATCAGGCATGCAGGCCCAAACTCTTGAATTGATTCTGCTAGATGGATGAGCATGTGAAATTTTGGTTTGTTGCACCATTGAGCGGTGAGTTCTACAATTGACTTCAGGAAAATTTCGATCAGACAAGCCAATTCACGAAGGTATAAATCAATGTTGGTGATCTCCGTCTGAAAGATGTATGGAGCAAGGTGAGCTAGTGCGATCCAAGTGGCACGTTCTTCAGTCGAAATGTTCAATTCAAAAAAAATGAATGGTGCAGCCTGAAGAACTGCTCGAAACTCTTTTCCATTGAGACTCATGAAGTGTTGTATCATTGTTTTTGGTTGAATTGGAGGAATGTTGAGACCAGATGTGTTGAAAGACCTCCAACGACCTCGTATGGAGTCTTTTTCGGATCCTGAGCAACTATTCATCTGGTTACGCATAAGATACTTGCCAACACCTAAAAGAATCACATGTAATACTTCAACTGGGGTATCACGATGTCCATCAAAGCCTGGATGAGGTGAAGAAAGGACACAAAAGAAGGATATAAGATAAACCAAAAATCCAAGAAGGAAATAGAGTCTGGAGATGGACCTTTTAATCGTGAGAAAGGGTTAAACAATCTTTCTCGAAATTGTTCATTCAAATCACGGCAGATATCTTCAACAGAACTGCGTGAAATTGATCGATCTCGATGAAAGTCCTGAACCATCTTGACGAAGCTCATGTTGAGACTATCACGGAGTCCTAGCTCAGCTGATTTTGTATCAAACTGGCTGATATTACCTGGACGCTGTGCCAAGTTCCAAAGATCCTTTGTACCTTGCACTGTTTTGGCCCAGTCACGCCTTTGCAATAATGACTAAAAGAAGATATTAAAATTCAGTCTCATCTAGAACACAACAAATACATACGGTGAATGATCTTGAAGGAATGATACCTTATTCCCGGTCTCATCAATTCCTAGAAAGTCACATATGTATCTTGATGAGCGCTTGTCCATCAGCGACTGGACCTTCAAGTTACATATTCGACAGGGTGTCAGTGATGTAGTTGGATTCATTGTATTTGTAACCTCAGCGTGCATGGGAGAGTCTCCTAAATGACAGAGGACCACCGTCATTACAAAAACTTCTTTTTGAATCTTTTCATCATAGGCGACAAATCCTTCTGTCATCAGGTTACTAGCAAGCCATGTCAGAGAACTGTTCTGAGATAGCGAGCTGAATCACCTACTTAAGCTCGTCTATCAGTGGATCTGCCAACTCCAAAGCACCTGCTGTGTTTGAGGTACTGAGAAAATGGCAGTTGTATTCTTGATTTGACAGTTTCGAGGGTAGACCCGCTAATGTGAAGTAGAAAGCTATATGTTTATTCCATCTTTTGGAAACATTTCCAGAGAGGTCATCACAATATAATATCAACGGAACATGCCGAATGATTCGTCCATCTGCTTTCTTTCGCCATTCATTGTATAGAGGGAATTGTACAGAACTCCCACTATCATGGGCTTGTACGATTAAAATTTGATCAGATACAAATTGCTTATGAGTTATTTGTTGACCAAAAGTTATCTATGAGTGCTCTCACCATACATAACCTCTCCGCAATGATCTTTCATCAAAATACCAGGCCGTATTTCGATTTTATCAAATTCTCTCCAAAATTGATTGACATTGATTGTTGATAATTGATCAGAATCAAAAGAAGGAATGTGTTGGAATTCGATCTGTATACTTGATGTGGTCACCAGTTTCTGACGCGTAAATACACACTTTGCATATGTATCAGCTCCTGATTGATAAAAGAATAAAGGAATTACAATCTTCTTTGATTGGAGCTGAACGGGCTCATAGATGTAAAAGTGACGGTCATCTTGGTGCACCATCTGAACTCTAAGAGTCGGATCTAATCTCTCACGCCATTTCTTTGATTGCGAAAATCGGTTGATCTTTGTTCCCGAAGCTGGTAGCTCTGGTAAGAATTGAAGGTGATCTCTAACATAGGGATTGGCGAGTTCCTACAAGATTCACAAGAAAATGTCTCAATTTTAATCTTGTGATGAAAAATACAAATTTACTTGCTTGTCTCAATATATCTTTGACTTTCAGTCCAAAGCAAGGCTTCTCTAGCGGACTGAGAGTTTCTGAAACACTGAAATTGTATTTATTCTTGAGGTTTTGGCGGGTTTTTTTCAGACTTTTATATCCTGGCAACCTTACTCCAAGAAATCCCACAAACAAACGGATACGCTCATACTCTAACAGGGACAAAGTAGTCCTTGTTGTACCAAGCACCAACAAACCGACCAGTTGCTACACACAATGATAATCAATCAGAGACAAATAGAAGTTTGAGATTGAACGGGAGAAGCCAGAGATGTACCTCTAAATTCGAAAAGGGAGCCCAACTGGAATCATCCACATCCACACCCTCTTCGCACTGAGACTGATCCTCAGAGTGTTCTGATATTGCATCTTCATCATCTGAGGTGTTGGTGTGATCATCTGGATGACGTTCAATTGGTCTGTCTTCATTACTATTGACACTGTGAGATGGAGTACGGAACATTGCTGTATGATCTTTTGTCCACAGTTCAATCAGCGTTCTTCGGCGTTTTTCAGAAGCCAGACCATCTGGATCTGACTCGAGATCAACAAGGCAGGCAGGCTCTTCGTTATCCTGACCTGCTTCAGAGTCTAAATCCATGGGTGGCGTGTTAGCCTTCTCCTTGGCCTTCTCCTTGGCCTGATGCTCAGCCAGCTGCTCAGCCAGCCAGAGCGTGAAGTTCTCGACGTGAGCCTTCGAGATCCGATGTTTTCGAAGTGATTTTGACTTCATTGCTCGGCTTGCAGGACAAGCCCGACAAATGAAAGTTGCTTCACCTTGTTTTGATTGAGGAATCTCAACAAAGCCTGGCAGTGTAATTTCAGTCAGCCTGCAATAGCTTGATGAAGAAATGAAATAATTCACATTCTTTGTCATCCATCTCAAGAGGCACCCAATTCAATTTTATGATAAGCCCGACTTTGCAATATTAATGACTTGCTTTAACAATCAACGGTGAATTGGGCAGATCCGTTTCAAAACTACGCCTTTTTGAATATTTATGGCTGGTTTTTGGAAGATCAAAGTCGTTCAAATCGATCAGAAGATGGCACTTTTTGTGTCGGTGACCGGCGTTTGAAGCTTACAACGTTCGGATTAAATGAATTATTACAAAAGTTTTTCGATTGGAAAACAAACTCTTAAAAGGTTTGTTTTGAATTCTTCCTTTGTCAAGGGAAATGGGAAGGATGGCGAGGCAAAGTTGAATAAAAAAATTCAAAGATTTTGCCTTTGAAGAATCAAAACGAACGAAAGACAGTCATCGCCAGCGAACCGCTGGCATGACCGCTTGAAACTCGCTTTGGATCCGCTGGTAAGTTACCCCAGCGGATACGGTGGACTTTTTCACAGATTGTGACAGGGTAAATCTGACGCGGATGATCAGCGGCTCAAGAGCAATCGATCATCCGCGTCCAGCCCCCGCCTGAAACTGTCCGATGTCCAGCCGGGACCACGCCTGAGTCCCAGCGGCGCATCATCTGTTCGTTTTTAGACTCCTCATCCCCTGTATCTCAACGAAAACAGGGTTCGTGGTGTAGTCTGATCTCAATCTTCTTGAAAGTTTCCATTTGCTAAAGCTTGATGAATTTTTTGTTTTACATAAGATATAAGCTCCAGTCTCCTCACTCTCCTCCATCACTGATAGCTCACAAGGGTTAGCTTGAGGTTGGGATGATTGAGGAGTGGAATTGAGTAGGTGTCAATTATGTAAAGCAAAGATCATACACCAGGTAGTCTGATGTGATCAAAGCTCAACTCACAAAGCCCTTCTTGATGATCAGACTTGATGGCTTGTTTCCAAAATTCCACTCAGAGATTCATTCTCTAACCCAAGATCTTGGTACATTAGATTGACCAGAAGATATATGCGGGGATCTTTTGTGATTGAGTCTTTCAAAAGTGTTAATTTGATGAAAGTTCATTAGTTAGAAGTTGATCTTCAATCTAACTTGATTCTGATTGAAGTTTTAGGTAGTAACAGATTAGAAAGAAGAATGTGATCCAAAGAACATGAGATGATTAGATGATATATGACTGATGTTGTTTTTCAAAATGTGATAGTGATCTGAGGATAGATTGGAATGAAGATGGAAAGTAGGAAGATAGTGAAAAGTGAAGTACAATAATCCAATTGGACTTGAAGGTACAGTTGTTGAGATTGTAAGAAGTGAAGTGATGCTAACAAGTGATGATGAGGTGAAGGGTATGGGATATGAAGGGTGCAGGGTGATTTGATGGGATTACATGAGGTCTTCTGCTCTGTATGTAATCCATCTCTGTTTAAATTCAATCCAATCCAACTTCACTTCACTCATCACTCATCCCTCATCATCATCCTCATCATCATCAAAACCACTGACTCATAACTCATCAATCCAATCTAACTTCATACCAACTCACTCTTCAAACTAACAAACTCATCATCATCAAGACTTCAATTCAACTATCAAACAATCAAATCCATCAATCTCAATCCATCAATCAGATGTATCATCATCCATCTCATCCCAATCCAACTCTAATCTCCACTCTCACTTCTTCATCTCACCATCATCCATCTCCAACCGAGCCAGTTCATCCTAGCCTCAACCTCGATCCACCCCTTCCAATTCGAACTCAGAGGATCTCACTCACCTTACCTGGCTTTAGCTCTATCCTATCAGCTACCTCTTCCGAATCTCTTCATCCACCTCTCTCTCTCTCTAATCATTCATCCTCACCCCTTCCTCACTCCAATCAAACCAACGAGCTATCTATCCTTCAACACTCATCAGATCCATCTCTACAGCTCAATCCTGATTTGACTCATATCGAACAAGGACCATATCATCATAGAAGTGAAGATGAGGATGAACACATTGATCTACATCCATCCTTAATCTACGTTCAAGAGCACATCCAACCAAGTCTATACCACGAGATGTCAAGTAACACTCAACCTGAAGATTTAACCCTTCATTTCAATGATACCTCCACAGAGAACCCTGCCACACCTTCACGATTAGATCACCTTGCTGATTCGGTTCACTCTCATTTATCACCTTCCTCAGATGAACTTCATGTCACCTTAGACCAGAGTCTGGTCAATCCTAACTCACCACTCTCAGAAGCACCAAGCCGAAGCCTGATCAGTGATTTCGATGATCATGCCACTAGGGTTCGTCTTACCTCTCGTCTCACACAACTCCGATCACCACATGAGCGTTCCATCAGTCCTGAACACAATTCCCCTCAGTCAGGTAAAACCTATCTCTTCCTCCTCACTCATCTCATCTTCATCTTTTTGAATCTGATTCTCTCACTTGATACGGTTCCTTAGAAGAAGATCCCAGTATGATCCATCAAGGCTTTCATCAAAACCGTCGAAAACGTAGTCGAACAGCTCCTCTGGTCTTCCAAGACCTTCCTCTTACAGATCCGAGTTCCTCTCCCTGCTCTACGTTCACAACAATTCCAACAACCGCTGATCTTGCAGAAGAAGCAGCTCGTAACACCAATCCATATCGTGCATTACCTGCATTCTATTCGCAGGACCCAGAGATTCTCACCCCGGAGATCACCATCTCAATCGACACTGACCCCATGTCACGCCGTCAGATCATTCTCGATCACTCCACTCACGGTCCTATCCGATGGCACGATGCGACCCAGAAAGCGATCTACGAAGCTTCCAAGGACGGTCTTGTGGGTGAAGAGATTGGTCAGATTAGCTTTGATTATCTGAGCATCCCTCCTCGTGATAAGCCAAGAGATCGGACAACAACAGAGACGAGTGAACAAGCTGAAGATTCAGAAGAATCGAGTACGAGTCGTGCTACAGATAATCATCATCTCAGATCATTTTATCTTACCAGTGGAGAATGGGGTCCGCCTACAAGTTATACATCCTTTCGAGAATCATTAGATCTTCGGCCTACGTCCTTTAGTTGGGGTAGACGTGCTATGGCTCATGATTTGCCATTACCACCTTCATCTGCATTACTTGATCCGATGGGTTCGACTTATCTACAACATTTTCTTACGCCGAATCCGAACGGGAGACCGACTCGATTATCATCCTTTGCTCGACTACCACCGATCACCAATAATAGTAGTAGTACATCCAGTAGTAGTAGTAGAATCATGAGAAGAGAAGAAATGCTTCCTCCTTCCTTTACCAGACCACCTTCATCATAGAACAATCCCTTAGACATCTCACACTTTTGATGGGTCTGAAAGATATGATTGATTGATTGAACATAGGTTCTTTCTTTATTTATTATCATTGAACTTTGACGTTCTTCTTTATTCGACTCCTTAGAGCTCTTTGTTTCGTGTTTCTGTTCTTGTTCAACTAGTTTAGTTTGTAATTGGTAGCATATAATCTTGAGTAATGTTATCACCTCTACCCATTCTGCTTCTTGGTTTAAATCAAACTTGGACTCTTTCAAATCCAACTTGGTTGAATCTTGACCAACAATTTGAAGTCTTTCTTACCATTCATTCTTAGATGAGCACTAGAGTGATCAATTTGGGTTATGAAGAAAACAGAATGAGATTTGTGGAAGAAGGATGAAGGTAGGTTGAACTTGTCCTAGTTGTGAAGAAGGGTTTTTGTGAGGTGATCATGAGAGCGAATGAAAGTCAATCTTTGGGATGAGTTCATTTTATTTAAACTGGGATGGTGAGGATTACAATAATTTTGAAAGGTTGCATGGGTAACAAGTTATGGAGAACAAAATGGACAACAAAGGTGGATGGAGCAGGATAGATCATAGAGATAGAGCCTTCAGAGGTTCTATCTCTATCTAAAGAGCCTTTAGAAGCTTTAACTCTATTTGAAGAGCCTTCAAAGGCTATATCTCAATCTGCCCCTCCCTTCAGAGACTCTACCTCTATCTGGACAAATATTTGAATTTTTTGGATCAGAGAATCATGTTAGATATTTGATCCAAACATCAATTTGAAAATCACTATTTGGATGAATTTCTAACAAGATACTATCTGAGCAGAGCAACCAAAGAAGCCCTTATAGTCATTACCAAACATGTGACCAGTGATCAAGAAGGTCAACAATGTTCATTGAGAGCATTTGATGACCCTTTTTTGGTTGAGACTGTATAAGCAAAGAGATTCACTATTTCAATCTGCCCCTTGAGATAGGGGTAGATTGAATCATTGTTTTTGTGTAACAATGGATTGGCAAAAAGCTATTAAACAGGCCCTAACATCTTGTATTTTAAATGATCTTCACACTAACTACTTGAATACTCAAAATGATAAGGTTTGCAAACAAAAAAAAACAATGGGTTTTCTTAAAAAAAGAAAAAGGCTGTATGGGTTTTTTTTTGTGTTAGAAAAAAAAAGAAACGAGAAAATTCGAAAAAAAAGAGGAAAAAAAATCAAAGGTTCAAATGAAATTGAAATTGAGAAAAAAAAACAAGCAAACAAATGGAAAATTAAGATTGAAAAATTAAGATTGAAAGAAAATGATCATTGGTTAAAGGAAATTGAGTTTAAATTGAAATGGAAAAAAAATCAGAGAAGAAGAAAAAGGAAAGAATGTGTAAAGGAAAAAAAGACCAGGATGAGAATTGATTTCAAGCTTGAATTGAATGGATCTGACCCAAGTAACCAAACTAGAACCCATCAAATCTAAACCCTCACCCCCCAAAAGATAGGTCATATGATGATCATCATTTTACCAAGCAGCAATTCCCGAACGTCTTTTACTCGTTTTCTTCTTCACTTCTTTCTCTCCTACACTTTCAGTATTCGAATCAGTAGAAGAAGAAGCTGCAATATGAATCGAATCATCTTGGGTTGGGTTGGATCCCACTTTTTCTTCCGTCATCTTCGTCTCAGTTTCGGTTGGTTCAATCCTTATAGGTTCGTCATCAAGAGTATTACAACTTCCATCTTCGGTTGAGGATGTCTCACTGGTGATGACCATAATATCTAATTGTTCTGATTGATAAGTGACTTCTTCTGTGATTTCTCGATCAGAGATTTTCAAACTTTCGACTGCATTGATCAGTTCGAGTTGGGATGCTTGTGATGGGTCTTCTATCACGGATGGGGTTGATTCGTTTGATTCGATCTCATCTGGAATGGTTGGGAATTCAAGTGTGTTGATCGCAGCCTCATTTGATTCTAATGGACTGCGTTCATCGATTTCTATTACACCTTTCGATCCTTTAGGTGTTTTTGACTCTACTGAACTTTTAGGTGAGCTCATATTTGGCATCGGAATCTTTGAAGGTGTGCCAAGACGACTGTTGGATGATAAAGGTTTACTAGCACTTCCCGGTTTCATTCCTCCTTCGACAGTAGAGGTCTTCGGAGTCTTTACACCCTCGCTCACCTTTCTGTTGGCTGTCCCAGTCTTGGGTGTTACAGATGTGCCGACTGATTTTGTTCCAGCTGCTATGGGCCGTCTGACACTGATAGGAGTAGCTATACTTGCCACTCTAGCACGGCTAGCTGGCCGGGTTTCAGGTTTGGTTGCTTGTGAAGTCGGCGTAACAGATGCCTTGGCAGGTCTGGTGACAGGTGTTGTACCGGCGAGATGTGAAAGGTTGGTACGAGATTTACGAGGAGTAGGACTTTTCGCTTGAGCCCGAAGTCCTGGTCCAGCTCCAAAAGGAGGTATCCCAATGGGAGGTGAAGGTTTAGATTTCACAGTGCTGGTCGCGCTAGCTGGAGCCACTTTTTTAGCCGGATTGAGATTGGTGGAGGCTGAAGCTCTTCTGTCAACTCTTGAGGGAGACTTGGGAACGGATGATGCAGCACGTAATCGTTCATTGCTACTTGGGCGTGGTGGCGAAGATGGTAGACGCTGTTGAGGTAGGGCTGTGGTAGGACGGCGGGCTGTTGGATGAGGACCTTTACCTAAGGGGCTATGCACTTTTCGACTGAGCGATTTCGATGGAGAGAGCCCGAGAGAGGATTGATGACCGATGATTGACTCAGGCTTGACTTTGGGAAGTGATTGGCCATTGGACGTAGTGCGCGTTAGGGAATCAGTACGGGCCCGAAGGACAGGAGATGAAAGGACAACACTAGGAGGAGTGCTACCATCGGCCGATCGAATTTTGGCCAGAGAAGCAGCAGTAGGAGCAGTGACGTTGGTGACTTTCCTAGTACGAGGTGCCCGGATCTCGGCTAAGACTGCAGCTCGGGGTCTAAAGTCAGGTTGGTCGAGAGCCGAGGGTGTGGTAGAAGACTTGACTAGTTTGGACTTCGTAGGAGAGTGGGTGTGAGATAGATCTTCAGTAAAAGGTACGGAAGATTTTTGAGAGTTGGAATGAGTTGAAGAATATCCCGAAGTTTGGGTTGAGAGGTTTGGTTTGTTAGATATCGGAATAGATTGATCAATCGGAGTGGGTGGAATGGTTTCTAATCGAGGACCTAAAGGAAGTGATTGGGTTGATTCTGCTTGGTTCTTTCCCAGCTGAGATCCAGGGGTTTGAGAAGGAGAGCCATCTTGATGTAATCCACTGGGAACCCGTGATGACGGACTAGCGTTGAGTTGAGGACTACTGGTATTGCTATAACCGCTTCCTGAACCATAGCTAGCTTGTCGACCTCTCCAAAGGACTTCTGTCTGGGGTAAAGCAGCTCCACCACTACCTACAGCCCAAGATTTACGACGATAGGCTGGGTCATCTGGACCGATGCTGAGACGTGCTTTAGGAACGAGTGGTACGGGTTTCTCATCGGATTGATCAATGTTTTGTTGAAAGCGCTTGATGAGAGAAGATGCCTTGGGTGCGGGAGTTTCGATGGGTAGAGGCCTGATAAGATTAAGTTAGTGTTCCGATGTGATACCTAAGCATGTTGAATGAGAAGAGCTTACATTTAGAGCTGATCTGCAAGTTTGATTATTTCTGATTTTGTATTGAGATTGAGAGTGAGTTTAATGAAACATGAAGAGAATGTGTTGATGGTACTTTAAAGTGAAATGGTGATGATGAAGGATGAAGTGGTATGACGATGAAGATGATGATGATGATGCTGATGATTTGGTTTGAAATTTAATTTAAATTCAAATCAACTGGCTTACATCACTCAAAGTGGTGTGTGAGTGTGATCTTATCTAGTTTGATGTATCTCTTTGGCTGTCTCTAGGTTATCGAGATTGGAATTCAACTCAATCATCACCACCCTCAGCATCCAAGACTACCTTCAGCCACCAAGCTTGAACCCCTCTTTCAATCTGTTTACACATTTCGATCATTCCATTTGGTGGCTCAGTATCCCTTCAGGTTCATATCTTCAACTGTTTGTATCTTGATTGCTTAAACTGTTTGTTGGATAGGAGCTTGATCAGTTTGACCATGATTAAAGATTTGAAAGTCTCTTTGAGCTCTATAACCTCATTCTAGATCATTGTGTCTATCTGAATTTGATCTCATCACTTTCAAAACCTCACCTTTCTTGATTCTAAAACATTCCTAAATCAAATCACAAGTTCTTCATCAAAGCTTCATTCTGGTAGCCATCCAAACACAAACACCCTCTCTTCCTCCCAATCTTCATCATCATCATCAACCTATTCTCTGAACCCTTGGAGAGACTTAGAAGGATTAGTCTACTTCATCCAAATCTGGCCATCTCAATCCTTCTTTCACCTTGATATGTTTCATTTTCTGACTTTTTCTTCAACCCCTTCATCATCCTCCGTTGCTCATCACTCTTCCTTACTGTCTGCTCTGTTGATATGAACTTATCTGTGTTGGCTGAACCTTTGACCAGACTCCATCTGACAATCCTCTTTCCTTTATGACAACAAAAGGCTTTATGTGGCAATGCTTTCATTTTATTCCTCACCCTCATCAGATTTTCTTTGTATTCTTTCTTCTTGCCTGAGTGTAGCTATCATTCATTAAACTTTGTATGACTCGACCAACACCATGTTTCAAATTGTAAATATGAGATCTACCAAGACTCTACTACATGTAAGATACTTGATCAGAAATCTTTCCTTAGATCATCTTACAAATTCATTTCGACACGTTTGACAATCCAAAATTGCTTTGGTTTTGATGATTTCGTGGCTTGACCCGGTAGGACAATGGCATAAGAGAAATAGATTGGAACATACCAAGCCAAAGAGGATCTGGGTTGATCCAATTGCAGGACATGAGTGTGGATGCTGCCAGTGTGAATTTGGTTTACCATGTATTTGAAAGCAAACGATGCTTGAAGAATGCTTCTTCAACTATGCCTCTCATTTAAGGCTGAAGATATGAAACCAGACTCCAAAGAGATCTCACTATCCCGGACTAGCTGGAGAAGACCTCTTTGAAAGGACTTTTGAAAAAAGCCAGATTGGTGTAGGAGTCAAGGATGTATCACTTCAATGTGAATCTGCCTTTGTGGGAGGGTTCATACATAGCAGATCTCTCAGCTCCTCTCATGCGTCATACCTGCAAATATTACAATACTCCAGAAACACCGCAATGGGAGGCCAGATGTAGGTCAGAGTGATTCAACTTGCGATTCTTGGCTTGAACACGCAGAAGAGCCGGGACACACAGAGGGTCCTAAACCTGTCGTTGTAGCATGATACTCTTCATGATTTCTGTTTCAATATCGCCCTCAACTCTATTCCGTCATTCATTACACCCATGGTGATAGCGTAAGAACAGATGTCAAGAATAGGAAAGAGAAACATGGATGTGAAGATGCCATTTTTCATTATATCTCAAGATACGTCAAACCAAGCCGAGTTGGAAAAGAGTTCCAGTTTAAACCTTCATCTCGGCAAGTCCGTCTTTCCAGCTGCCATGTATATGATATCAGTCTCAGATGTCGATGTTGATTGGTGATTGTTTCGAGAAGAGGACTTACAAGGTAAAGTATGGTGTTGTACCATCCTCTCGGTAGTTGAGTAAGGCCACCATTCTGATCCAGCCACAGAAACACAGCAAAATCAATGACTGTGAGCTCTAACCTTACTTCTCAAAACACTTACCCATCGGGGTTCATCTTTTCACCAATGTAAAACTCATAGTCTTTGAAGTTTGCAACAATGTTCTTAGCAGCTCCAGAGGCTAGCTTTTCGAATTCGGCCACCCGATCGGGCTTGGTTTCTTGAAGATGAGCTTTGATGGCCTTCATGTAACCCTTCAAGTAAGTCAAATAAGATTTCTTATCGAAGGAGGTTGCTTGAAGTCGGAAAGTGTGAATAAGACTGTTGACCTGAGAAGTGTCGAAGAGTAAAAGAATCAATAAGATGACTTGAAGCTGAGTTATTGAATCAGAACACTAACAGTCACGGCACCGTCCTCAAGGGCTTCTGCTTGTTCTTCAGCTGAAGCATTTGCTCCAATGTCTACTTCACCATCCTTGATGACCTCCATGGGACAATTGACTTCCCAGAAAACACCATCAACATCTTTCATCTACAGGAAGTTGAGCGAGTGTCAGGAGTGACTTGAAAAAAGGGTGAAACTCGTATTGCACCTCAAAAGGACTCACGTCGAAAGCATCGGAGCAGACCTCGTCTCCGCTAATCACATCGGTAAAAATGATCATGATGATCTATTGATAGTTGTTGAGTGATTGATAAGGTAGGTTTGTCGAATCGAATCAAGTAAACGGAGACCAGGTTCAAGGTGAGATTGTCGTAACAGCAGAAAGAAGAAGACTGTTCAGCTATGAAGGTTTGACGAGCATAACGAGAGTTTCAGGTGATGAGAAGGCAGTTCAGGAAAGAGAGACCTACAGAATGATGTGAAAGTGAATGACTTTGTGTTTTTCGAATGTGGATGAAGGGTGAAGATTGATTTGTAGGTTTAAAGAAAAAGAAAGGACACTGGACGCATACAAATCAATCTCGACCAACCACAATTGAATAGTAAAATTTTATCAATTGACCCGATCCAAGCAGATCGGAGTCCGAATCGGGGTATGCTTGATCGTGTCCTACATAAGTCTTAACACTTAAGCAACCACTCCTTTCACGTGACAGGCCCATTTGCTGCGAGTTTCAACAGTAGACCGCAGCAGATCCAGATGAGATTGTAAATTTTGGAATTCAAACCGAGGGAAGAGCATTCCAAGGAAGGATCATAAAATCATCAAAACAACCACCACCCATCAAATTCAAGTTGGAAGAAAGACATGCCCAAGATTAGAAAAAGTAAGCAAGTCAAATGAGATGAAAAACCATCAAACCATCATCACTCACTTCTCTCTCTCTCTCTTTGCTCACCTATTCAACTTATGCAGAAACTTCTAAACGAGGTACTACAAGAATGCGCGAAAAGGTTAAACACAAAGTTAAAGAAGCTCACAAGAAAGCTAAGAAACATGCAAAGAAGGACGTCACATGGAAAACTCGTAGGTCATCTCATCCTCTTTCATCTTTCACAGTCAATCTTTTTTATTAATAACATTCTTTCATCATCACAGGTGTTAAGAAAGATATTGGAATTCCTAATCTATTTCCATACAAAGAGCAAGTACTGAATGAGCAGCAACAAGCTAAAGAACAGGTGAGCACATCTTACGTTTTCGTGCCTTAGGATCATACTTAGATTCTTCGTCTTGCGCCTTCATAGCGACTCATCGAGAAACAAAATCAAAAGCTAGCAGATTCAACTGCTTCAACTAGCGCAGCTGCTCTTGCAGCCACCATCGAACAAGGCGATCACAACATGGACCTTGATCATGACGAGTCTGAAGATGCTGCTGATGCTCCCGAAGACCCATCTCTCTCATCTGCTTCCTCTCTTCGCGCTTATGCCAAGTCACTTCGGAAAGTCTTGATGCTCTCAGACGTAGTAGTAGAGGTTCTCGATGCTCGAGACCCGTTAGGCACGCGAAGTATAGAATTAGAGAAGGATGCAGTCAAGGCAGGAAAAAAGGTTTTACTGATTCTCAACAAGGTTGATCTGGTACCCAAAGAGAATGTAGAAAGCTGGTTGAAATACCTCCGTAGATCTTGGCCGACCTTACCATTCAAGTGCTCTACTCAGAACCAACGTAATAATCTATCTTCTAACGGAGCTGATCCGAACTCACGAAAAGGAGTCGATTCTTCATCAAATGCCTGTTCGACTCAACCTCTGATGCACCTCTTGAAGAACTATGCCCGCTACTCTACTCCCGCTTCTGGTTCTGCCTCGGCCGGTCCCTCTGTCAAATCTCTCGCCTCAATCACCGTCGGTGTCATTGGATTTCCAAACGTTGGCAAATCATCTCTTATCAACACCTTGAAGCGTTCAAAAGCTTGTGGTGTAGCTCCTACACCAGGTTATACCAAAGACGTACAAGAAATCGCACTCGAAAAGGGACTCAAGATTTTAGATTGTCCCGGTGTTGTTGTCGAATCTAGAGCGGATAACGCAAAAGCTTCTGCAGCTCGAGTCTTGAGGAATGCAGTCAAGGTTGAACAGATCGAAGATCCACTCGGACCGGTCGGTGTCATCTTGGATCGATGCAAGGCTGAGCATCTGATGTTGCTCTACAACGTCCCTGCCTTCACTTACAACGGTCAGACTGAAGAAGATCGAACCAAAGAATTCTTGATTCATGTTGCCAGGAGTCGAGGGCGGGTGAAGAAGGGTGGAATTCCAGATCTAGTAGGAACGGCTCGCAGTATACTCAGAGATTGGAATTCAGGTCGGATACCTTACTATACAATTCCTCCAGCTTTACCACCGGCTGCATCGAGTGTGTCTATCGCACGTGTCACTGTTGATCAAACTGACAGCAATGAAGCGGAGGTCGGAAGCTCAAAGATTATGAATGAATATGGTGTTGAATTCGATTTTGAAGCCCTATTTTCACAGGTTGATGAAGAGACTTTGGGATCTTCAAAGAGTCAAAAGGAAATGAGCTCAGTTGTTAAAATGAAGAGTACGGAGATCAATGAGAATGAAGAAAGTGGGATCAAATTACTTGGTGAGATTCCGGGTTTGGATGATGATGAAGATGAAAAGATGTGAGTCTTTTACCTGGTCCACATCGTCAGGCTTTGTTTACGTTTTTTTGGCTGATGTTATCTTGATTCTGGTTTTCTTAGGGATGAATGTGTGAATGATTCAACATCCAAGCGAAGGTCTGATGTGATGGGTCCCGAGACGGTCTCTCTGCCTCCCAAAAAGTCAAAGCAGGTTAGCTTTGAACAGCCTGTAGCTGAACCGCAGGTCAAGGTGGTAGGATCTAGTCAGGCTGCTCAACTAGCTCGAATGGGTATTGAAGGTGTTGGTGAGAACAGACGCATAGCCAAACAAGCACGCAAGGACAAGAAGAAAGCCAAGAAGAACGCGATCGCGGCTCTCGGAGTAGATGAGGAGATGAAGGGTCCAGAACAAGAAGTTGCGGAGGACGAGGAGATGACGGATCAGCAACAACAACCTTATAGCTTCGCTGATTTCTTTCAGGGTACCCTTGCAGTTGCAAAGTCATTGTAATACTATGTTTGATGCTTGAGAGGCTGACATGAGCATCTCTTCTAAATTACTTGTTGTGTTTCGCGCTCACTCTCGTCATTTTCTTTATTTCCTTTTGAAACGTCACCAAGATTGCAAAGAATATGATGTTCTGAGAATCCTGCATCTGGAAGAGTTTCTCTTCCTGCAAGCATGGATCTCTCTAGCAACCCTCTCACGGAGAAGCATGATGTAGAACAGACAAACAACGAGCACCAACTGTTGTGCACTTTGTCTTTAGTATGATTCATATTGCAGTGTTGAGCAAGTCACAAGAATAAGTGTATCCAGGCTATCAAGTGAGACAACGTGAGATATGGAGGCGCTTAAATACAACGACGTGTTGAACCGCTAAAGGTCAAACCGAGGGGAAATTGTTCAGTATTGAAGATTGCCAAAAGCGTGATTGGCATCTCAGGTCAGAGGTTTTCAATTTCGAATTGGACTATGACCCTGCTTCAAGTCTTCATTTATTTAGCGTCAATTGATCAAAGTTAAGCAGCGGCTCAGCATTGTGGTTCATGAGCAGCTCGCTTGAATATCTGCTCGAATCCAGCTTGGATCTTCCTCGTTTTTCGTGAACTTGAGATGCGCTGTTGATCAGAGTCCCGAACGTTCGAGGGCAACCCTTCCATAACGATCACGACTGGTGTAAGGCCGAGGTGCTGGGGATCCATCTTGGTTGTGGAATCCACTGAGTTCAATTTCTTCTGAGTTCAAACCGAGAGGTATACGATCGTAATTGATCTGAATAGCGTTAGAGTGACCGGATTGGACTAGCTCGGACCACCAATTTGACAAAAGCCGCCGAATAGGAGGTCCCATACATGTGGAAAGGACTGAGGAAGAAGCAAAAACATCGTACTGTGAGAGTGAGAAAAGTGTGAAAGGTGAACAAGGAATGAAAGGTATTGACTTAAGAACGCGATCCAAGATACGAATAGCAAGCCAACGCAGATGATCAATAGTTTAAGCGATCGTTCCATCACCGAGACCTCTTTGTGGTGACACACCGAGTCCTCTTCGTGGTAACACGTACCAATTAATTCTTTCCCAGAGCAAGAGGTTTTGTGAAGGGAAGAGCGAGAAGTGGAGACTGACTAAAAGTTGATAAAGAGCGAGGAAGAAGAGCGAGTTGAGGATGATATGTAATCAGAACTACAATCCCATACAACTCACTCCGAGCAAGCAAATACACCAAAAGCCAGGGAACATGTATACTTAAACCCTCTCTTGGATACTTCCATCCATTCCCATCAGTGTCTTCCCTTCCTGATTGTCCCCATCCATCCTAATTCAAACTCTATAAAAAAAATGTCATCAGTCCAAGAAATTTCTAGTATTACTGAATTTCAGAAAGCAGTCAGTCTTCTTTTTCTTCATTCTTGTCACCGTATCCCAAAAATTCAAAAGGTACCTCTCATATCAGATCGAAACCGAAAAGGTGACCATCATGAATTTTTGGGCCCCATGGTATATACACAATTTCTGCACAATGAACAACCTCAAAAGCTTCCTCACGAGTTGAATGTACTATTTATCAGGTGTGAACCTTGTGCAACCATTTCACCAGTATTTGAGAAGCTAGCGGAGGAAGATAGGTCTTCCCAAGTAAAGTTTTGTAAAGTCAATATTGATAGCCTTCCGGTTCGTTCATCTCTCCTTTGGAGAATCGCACTGAACCATTCCCATCCATCTTGCTGTATCATTTGACCGAGCAACTTGACTTTATGTTTTCAGGATGTTGCTAGTCAATATGGTATCAGAGCAATTCCTACTTTTATGACTTTCATGAACGCAGAGAAATTAGATGTGGTCTCTGGCGCAGGCGTTTCTCAACTCACCGTTCGTGATATCTTATCCTTCATCCTCTAGTAAGATGCTAAGTCACCAATTTCCATACGTTTGCTACAGGATTTGATTAAGCACTCTGCCGGTGTATAAACTTATGATTCTAATTTGTGAGGCCATCCTTCTTTGATGATTCAAAACCAGAGCATCAAAAAGGTATAAACATTGCAAACTTTCAATTTAAAGGCTTGTTAAAATTGTCCCAGTTCTTATGATAAAGTCTAAACTGTTTTGTAGCAATTATTTGAGAATTTCATCTTGTCGGCCCGTGGAACTCTTTTTCTCTTTATTGTCAGAGTGATTTGGATAACAAATTACATCTGCACACTATTCATCTGACTTGTTACAAAAAAAGAAAGATGATATGTCAACTTTTGGCAAAAAAAAACTTTTCAACAATCTCTCCTTTGGATTCTTTAAAAGGTGATTTATCAAACAAGGGTGAAGAACATGCTGGGAATGAGACCTTCAGAAGAAAACGGGATAAAAACATAGAAGATTTGTAAAGAACCAGGCAGAATTCTTTTAAGCATGAATCATACTTCTAACATGGTATGTGGCAAGGCAATTAGAGGCACTTTTCCTTGTACCATCATCAGCAAGGGTATCCCACTAGCTGGGATAACATCAACCTCAATTTATAGTATGCCAGGCTGAACATACCTCTCAGTAAGTGATGAAGGCTTTCTCCCAGGCTAATAAAAAACCCACTCTACACCAAGATGCCTGTATCCCTGTGTCAAACTGAAAAAATAACACACTCATGCAAAAGTGATGTAGAATGGCTTACACATGTCTTGGATCTAGCTATTAGGCATGTGCAAGTCCTTACTTGAAGTATTTTCAGCTGTCCAATAGGAACCACACTTTCCTGTAAACTATGATCATCAACCATTTGGACATGTATAGGATTTTGTTAAACACCATCCAAAATCAAAACTCTTGGGCACTCAGCAAAAGAGTGCCTAAATTTGGGATTCAAGTGCTGGAATTGTCAGTGTAGGCCCTTTTTTGAGCGTATTTTAAGTTGCAAAAAGAATATTGAGGACAGAAAACATATTTGGAGTTGCAAAACCTATATGCAAAACACATATTAAGTTGCAAATTCTGTATTGGAGGACAGAAAACATGTTCCGAGTCACAAAAAAAATATTGGAGGACCGAAAGATATTTGTAGATGCCAATCCCATATTGGAGGACAAAAAACATATTGTGAGTTGCCAAAACAATATTGCAGGACAGACAATGTATCTTGAGTTGCAAAGACAATATCAGAGGATGACAAACCTATTTGGAGGCATGATTCCTGTCCTCTGATATTTTTTTGGCACTCAAGAACCTACGTGGATTGTTTACATCCTGTTATCAATTTTGCAACTCAAAGTAGGTTTTCCGTCCAGTGATCATGATTTTTCAACTCAAAAAAGGTATAGGTTTTCTGTCCTCTGATAATAAATTCGCAACTCAAAATAAGTTGTCCATCCTCCAGTATTGAACTTCCAAGTTTCTCAACCTCCTTGTTTGGTGCCTACATCAGTTTGTGGTAATGTAGGTGCTTTTTTTGAGTGCCTACATTCATCTTCACATGCAATACAGCACAAAAATTGATGTAGAGAGCACCAGACAGTTTGGATTTTGGAGTGTGTTTAGCAAAATCCTATGTTTATCCCCCATAACAAATTCTAGCAGAACTAAATTGAAAAGTAGAGCATCTAAGAAGTTTGAAATATGCACATTCATGTTGAATATATTTGTGTCAGGATCCCAATCTTCTATTTCAGATCTGATCAAGTTCTGACATGCTGAGTCCTGAGTAACTGCTAGAGAGAGCTGAAGACACTCTAATGATATGCATGGTTTTTTATTGCAGGTGCACTTCAATCAACAACCAATGAAGCGCACCGCGTAGAATTCCTTGTAGCACGTTAATTTGCACACACAACAAGATTTGAAAAACAATTTAAAAAGAATTCATCAAGTTTTGTTGTATCTTAGTGAAATACTCAGCCCCCTATGTTGCTTAGGAAACAGTAACACTGGTTCTTCCCCTGGGTGTTCAAATGTGGAAAGAAAGGTTTGGTGGGCCTTTTCTTTGATTTGCAAAGTTTTCAAAATGTTACAATTTGAGTTTCCTGTTGTATATAGTGAGATTTTTTGAAAGACAATCAAGACTTGAACATAAGTTGGGATGAAATTCAAGTTATGTGTATTTGATATTTGATAATCCTAGAGTGACATATTTTTGGTGGTTATGTTTAATGATCCATTAGGGGCTTTCAAGTCAAATTGATTTTTGTGAAAATTGTAAAAAAGGACAAGTTTTTTACAGCAGTGAATTTTTAAAAAATTGTCCAATCTCATAAAAAATGCTGCAAGATATGCAAGCGTAAAAAGAGCAAGCTGGTCCAATTGAGTATTCAGACAGTGCAGGACCAGATGATCTATGATTGGCCAAGCTCAATTTGACTTTGAACCTTTTGTTTCTTTCTTTACCACATTGATTGAATAAGATTTAACACCAATTGAATGAAATTCAATTGGTGGATTTTTACACAAATATACAGGCTTATGAATTGGGGAAGAAAGGTGTCCCAAATTGAACATTTACGGTAAATTTTACCATCTTGGACAAGTTTTTGTACTGTAACAGTAAGATTTACAGTCTTGGACAAGTTGTTGTACTGCAAAATACCGTAAATTTTTTTGACTTGAAACCCCCTAATGTTCCTGAATGTTTTGAAGTGCTCTAGTTACCACTTATATAGTTATACTTGGGTGCAAGTTCTCAATCTTTCTCTCTTACTTTGTCAATTTCTTAAAACATCTGTTCCACTAGCCTTACTGGTATTTTTCCATGTTATACACTAGAACTTCCTATCAGATCATAGTCACAAGCCTTATGCTTTGTTTGTTTCTTGTCTTAACTATTATTCACTACTATTTCAATCCCACAAAAAACTAGGTTAGTCAAAGGTCTGCATACCTGAGACTCTGTGGAGAGAAAAGTGCTTAACATTACACACTGGTTTATAGGTTAATTGGTGTCATTAGCAATTTACAAGATCTATAGAGGAGTGTCTTGTTGTGAGCAATTCAAAAAAATCATATCCACTTGGTTGTATAATCACTCAACAATGAGAATGAATGGATCCACTTGATGGAGCAGTGGGGGAGGATATAGACAGTAATGGTAGGGTTCAAGTTGAAAATTCCAAGCAGGAATATTAGGCAACTTGATCCACTTTTTAAGTCATCTGGATACTTATAAAATGTGCAATTGGTCCAAGAAAGTGCTTCAATATAAGTTAGTTTGGTTTGAAATAAAAAAAGCCTCTGAAACAAAGGTACAAAGCTTAAAAAAAGTACATTATTTTTGCTATGATGGATCCAACAAGAGAGAAACTTGATAATTGGATACTGAAAAAAAACACCCTGAGCCTTTTTGGCACACAAAGGAAGGCATATTTTTTCCTAAAAAAGCTGACTTGCTTGAAATCATAAGCATCAGCTTATAAATTATAAGTTGCCAAGCAGCTCTAGAGCTAGCCTAAAACCAATTTCAGACCCAATTTTTTTTGACTTGAATCCCACTGATAACAGAGGGGTTCAAGTTGCCCAAAAAGTTGCCGAAAACTTATGTAATTTGGCCTCCCAGCTCTTTGAAATATTTTTTTAAATAAACTGGAATGAATGTGCTGCTTGGGTGGGGATTCGAGACAGTCTTTTTGGAATTTGAAAATTCAATGTAGAATTTTGTTGTAGGGGCAATTGTATTCTGGACATTTTTCCAACTTGAACCAACCTATTGCTGTGCACATTTGGGACATCCATTGTGAGGAAAGAAACTAAACATTCCCAAACAAACTCAGACTTGCATGTTTGTCTAATAAAGGCCCCACCTGCTGTCTGAGCAACTGGACAAAGGAAAGTCTTTGGATCCAAGACCTCTTTGAAGCATCTATCATGCATCTATGAATTTTTTTTGGTGTGTGCACGTTGACGTTCTACCAGGAAATATACCTGGTGTAGTCATGAAACTTTTCAAGCATTACACTTGAAAGTAAGTTTTCAAACAACACACGATGTAGAACTCCTACGCAGTGAAGCGTAGGCTGAGCCGGAGAGGGGATGAAGTACAAACTAAGAGAAGAAAGTACAACAATGCAGTTACGCTGCCCTCAACCTAATAATATTCTCAAAAGTTCAAAAAAACAGAGGGAAACAATTCAAAACAAATCTTCCCGCTACACACACCCAAACACCTGTAGTAGCGTTGCTCTACTCTTTCTACTGATAAAAATCAGTACCAACTTGGTCCGAAAAGGCTCAAACAAGTCCAAAGACTGTACTGAGTGGTCACCAAAAGTCCCTAAACACTAATGTGTCTAGGCAAGGGCTATAGAAAAAGTATAACAAGGCTAAACAAAGTATTTTGATAATGCTACACAGTCCAATCTTATTCGAAATACACAAACTGGGATTTTTGAATATAATTAAAAAAAATATAAAAAAAAATATATAGAGGAGTTTTATTGAAAAAATAGAGGTTGAATGAACTTCTAAAGCTAATTTAAACCAAAAAAATAAACTACTAATTTTCTACTAAAAAAAACTACCAAAAAATATTAAGAATTCAAACTAGAATGCAGAATTTAGTGCTGCAAAACTTTCACACACAGACCTTTCACAGGTCAACAGATTACACACGCACAAAATCTCAAATTTGAGATTATTAAAAAAAATAAGACTATTACTTTATTACCCTTATAAGAGTATTACACTAATAAAAAAAATAAGACTTTTCTAATACACTACAAAACACTAATACACTCGAACACAAGGCTCAGCAAAAAACACACACACAAAAAAACACAGACTTCAAAAAACGGACAACTTCCTCAACAACTCCCACCTTCTTATACCATTCCACTCGATCTCCACCACCAATCCAAAAGCAACTCAATTACATCATTTAATCAATCTAACCAACTTTTCCTCGGATCTCCTCTTCTTCTAACTCTTCATTCCTTAGCTTCGATCTCAATTTTCAAATTTTAATGTAAGTTGTTTCTTTCTTTCTCTTTTCTCTCATTTAGTTTCAATTTGTTCATCTTTTGATCTCTGTCTATAAACTAATTAATCATCTGTTGATCTTTTCTTCCTAATCTGATTCTAGCTATTTTTTAGATCGGTCTCAAGAGCTTCTAATGGTCCAAATCGATCGATCTACCTTAAATTGAATCAATTGAAATTAGTACTTTGAATATATGTATTGGACTGTGGTACTTGGTTCTTAGTTTACGCAAAGCGTGGACGCAAATCGCGCCACGCAAACAGGGAATGAAATTACCAAAGCAACAACAGAATTCCCCTATGGGGTGGCTAGAGGCACCATTCTACAACATATAACTAAAACAACAAATTATCAATCTTTTACAAATTTCTATGTCATAACATAACTAAATAAAAAACTTCAAAAAAATCCCCCACAAAATATCTCCTTAAACAAAATTTTGAACTCTTCTTCTATATAAATTATTTGTTTTTTTTTGTAACTTAATAATAATAATAATGAATTTTTTTTTTTTTTTTTCAATAAAAAATCAACCCATCTATTATAAAAAATAAAAAATAAAAAATCTATGGTATGGGAGGGTGGGATGAAAAAATTTATTCTAATGCGAAGAACTGTTTGAACTGAGATTGACCGATGATTTCTTTCTGGATAAGTTATCGCTGGAATAGACTTCAGCTGGATCTATAATTAATAAAAATTGTTCGCAAGGAGAAACTGAAATTGATCCTGACACCATCTTTGAATAATATTGATATCAATTCGATTGTTAACCTATGACGTTTTTCATGTAACTATTAATATCGGTTGCTTTACATATTAATCTTTTGGTCTATCTTCACATTGCTCCTAATTATCCTTCACTTCGTTACTCTACCAAAATCCTGTATATCTCTCTCGTTCAACATTCTTCCCATTATCTTGTACTGATTCCACTCCGTTAATAGGGACACCAACTGCGAGAAATTAGTACTTCGAATATATGTATTGGACTGTGGTACTTGGTTCTTAGTTTACGCAAAGCGTGGACGCAAATCGCGCCACGCAAACAGGGAATGAAATTACCAAAGCAACAACAGAATTCCCCTATTTGCCGCCCGCCTAATCTGACAGACTGATGATGGGTAAGATATAGACTGATGATGTAGGCAAAATAGGTCAGCAATCTGTCTTTAATAACTTCTTCCTAAACATTATTAGATGGACCATGTATATTCCTTCATGGAAAAGGAAAACAAATTTCTTTTCCACTTACAACTATTATCACTCATATTTATCCCGAACCATTGAAGGTTACTCCCGCTCCTATATGCCTGTCTAACGACAATGGAAACTTTTGATATAACGGGAGTCTCATAATAGGATGATCTCTTATATAAATTTTAAATGATTCTGAAGACCATCTTCCGATATCCTGAATATGTTCTTGAGGCAGTCCTGCTTGAGCTAATGCCGACGCTCCTCCTGAACGCATCGAATGTCCTGACTTCTCTTTTCCGAAAAATTTGTGAAATCGGCGCAAGAACCATGATCTCGTCGGTAAATCGCCTGTGCTGGTGATAAAAAGGTGTGGTGAAGCAATGAAAGCTTCGTCTCTAATTTTAAGATATGATAAAATTGCTAAAACTGGGCATGCTTCTTGTATTTGGCAAGATGCTAATGTTATAGTTGAACCTAAGAAAAAAGGATCCCCTTTATGATACGGTAAAGTATATTTGATAAAAGAACCGCAGTCTGAAACTATCACCGATAATCTCGATATCACTTTTCTGTGGTCTACCATATTTCGATTATCTGGTATAGTGATTTCACCTAGCCTATGCAGCGCATGAAATCCTACCATCAGCATAACTTTGAATAGGATCGAATCAAAAGATGAGTCTGATTTTGTCGAAACTAGCATGATATCTTTTATTGATAATGGTTCTTTTCTTCGTACAGGAATTGAAAACTGCTTCTTGCAACCTTTCAAGACCTTGCGAACATCCGGATGATTGGTGATATTAGTAACATTCGGTAATATTGGTTGAAACGCCGATGCAATACCAGACAAGTATGCTTCTACCGTTCTAGGCGATACACTTTTGTGTGTTCTATGACTGATACGGCGACATGAATATGAAATAAATGCTGATAAAGAAACTATAGATGGAAAAGGAGGAAAATTTTCTTCTTTGCAGAATAATAAGAAAGAAACTACTGCACTTCTATATTTAGATTTTGTTGATGACGCTAAAGCTTTATCAGCATCTGCTGACGATATTGCGTTTAATAAGTCTTTTCGGGAGAGGGATGACATGTCTATTGTGTGAAGAAGGAAAACCTCCCTCTGGTAGTTCTTTAAAAGGGATGAAAGGAGCTAATATCGCTTTCGGTTGACTTTCATATATCTTCTCAAACTTCCCCCTTGACAGACCATCCGCGAATACGTTCTTAACTCCGGGTAGATGAGCCACCTTTGCGTCTACCTTGGATTTAATGATCTTCGATATAACCGCCTTGAACATCTCTCTGACCTTGTCGACTGGTCTATGCGAAATGAACAAGTCACATACATTCGACGAATCCAAGCAAATAAGAATCTTTTTCGCTCCCCTCTCTATTCCTATCAAAATTCCGTGCGCTACCGCCGCTAACTCTGCCCAAAATATGTCTCTAGATGGAGGCAACATATGAGCGTGAAACCCTTCGTACGTGTTTGGCAACCATAACCCTAAACCTGTCATACAAGCGTCCGTTACGCAAATGAAATCCGCGTCTTTAATGTGCCACACGTAAGATTCCATAAAGAAATTTCCATCAGATCTCTCCAACTCATCTGCTAACCATAACAAATCTTCTTGGATTTTCTTATTATGAGGAACAATTAAATTTTTATGAGTTTTTCCTCCTATCTTATCCCAAGACAATTGAAGGGCCCATCTTCCCATCGGAAAAGAGTTTAAACCCCAAGAAGCCCAACCTAATAACGATTGCCATTCTCTCAGGTTACGTGATTTCGAAGATGTGAACGACCTCAACGCGTTAATCAATTCTGACTTCTTTTCGGACGGTAAAGTAAACATCATTTCATTTGCCTTAACCAAATGACCTATGATTTCCAAATCTTCTCCATATACTTGCTTCTTCCATTCCCATGGTATATTCAGCAAGTCAAATAGCATTAGGAACTTAGCTTGATCGTAAGGTATGATATGACCTTTGAACGGAACCAGAGAACTCGCTGGACATACTCCCCACGTATCGTCCATTAAATTGTTAATATGCGTAAGACCTAGTCTTGTTCTGGCGATCCACAAGACTAATGAAAAGAACGACACCCATATTTTTGGTGACGCAGCTGATCCAAAATTAGCACATTTATCTATATGAAATGTATCACCAATTTTGACTACCTGTCTTAGTTGCCACGAGAGCGCCATAGCTAATAATCTATAAGCATTCTGTACATCTGATTTCCATAATAACATTTTAACCCCTTTTCTTGCCATGTCTACCATGTAAGGAGCAAAAGAGATGAGTGAATCGAAGCAAACTTTGATTTTTTCTTTTATAATTGAATCATTCAAAGATGGTTTTCCAAAACTCATGTCTGTGCAAACCCTCATCTTTGAAGACCCCTTCTTAGAAACCAAAAGAAGTGGTGATACCTTCATTCCGGGTAATAGGGTGTGAAATCCTTCTGAGTATCTTCCTGCCTTCACTTCGACGTCTCTAGCTGCTGTGAGTAATTCAGGTGACACATCGCATACTTTGTGATTAGGCACCATCACCGTCTTTGAAGATGGAATATCACTCATTGGCCAAAACCCACGATATAATCCCTCAATTACTGAGTCTACAAATGGCTTGTTCGGGTGGTCTTTAAGAAGATATTTAAACATTTTGATATCGACCGGGCATTCAATAGAGAAAAATTCTTTATATCTATCTAAAGCATATTTAGCGCACAGGTCATCATCTATCGGAGGTGGTGAATCTAGAGGTGGTGCAGTTAAACTGGAGTCTATTGCATTGGAATATCCCATGGCGCTCGTCCAGTCCCATTCATATCCTCTCTTATATTTTCTAACCCCCAGTTCTTCATTTGTGAGTTCTCGGTGTAACCACTCTTTAGTATTTAAATCAACATCTTGGTGTGTATAGTTTTCTTCTTCACATTCAATTTGAATGCGTGATTCTTTTGTGGTTTTCATAACATCCGACGTAGTCGCACATATTGTGAATCCTGACGCAGCTATCACCCAACTCGCATTTATCGAGGTTCCACCCTCCGCATATTTGCTGTTTTGGCGGAAGGTTTTTTGTGAATTTGACTTTACCGGACCAAGGAGACTCCATACGGGGTTTCTTGTCGAATCTCGCTCTAGAGGTTGAAGCTTTTGGCGTAGGATTAGAAGTTGATGCTGTATTTTGTGCAAATCTATGTGATATATTTCCTTTATTATCATCTTTTGCGGCCAAAGCCAGGTGTTTGAGATGTGACAACTCGTCACTCGCGAAATCGGCAAACGATAGGTGTCGTCTCGTTGCAAAAGCCTCTCGCACTTTGATATCGTATCGTATAACCATCCTCCAATTGCCCTGTTTGCACAACGAACAATGGTGATTGGTTTTGAGTAAAATCATTTATTTCATGTCAGTATACGAGGTGTATGTTCCTACAAGACATCATAACACTGGGTATTTCCCTTAAGTATTTTGTATGTATAAGAATAAAACGTACCTCTTGGCAAAAGGTTCGTTCCATCTCCCTAAGGTGTTTATCATATTTTCTGAAGGAATCCTTTGCGCACTCCTGAATGTGAAACATACAAGCGATATACGACGTATAAAGAAACCAACATCAATTTTAAACATTCTCCGTTAGGTGTGGTATGAGCTGTGTATGCTCTTGTATGGGTATGAAAAGTATAGAGACGTCGTATATGTCTTTTTCTAGAATAAACTCACGAATGCAAGACAAAGCGTCTCCAATAGCAAAGAGACTGCATCTCTCCATTCTGTGGCTTCTCTGAATGGTTTTGGTTTGATCTTTGAAGCTGGATCGCTATCTTTTGATTTTGAGTATATATCGAATTTGCATGCTGATGGTCCAGCATTAATCTTTTCGAGATCGATAAATTTGTATTGAAGAAGATCTCGGACCAGAGCGTCTGGGAAGTCGTGATTTTTTCCCAATTTCCAACAGAAATCCAGAACTGCCTTATTGAGGTCATAGGTTCTGTATTCCAAAACCAATTCCGATATTTTTCGAGCCTCAATGGGCAAAGGACATTCTTCTTGTCTTGCATTCTTAACAAATGAAAACACATGTGGAGTGTTGCTTGTGTTACGTGATTCTTTAAAACTATCGTCGGACGAACTCCTCTCCATATCCTCAGCATTTCTCTTATCTCTTCTTTCTTCATTTCAACCTTCTGCGAAACTTTCCTCCACCACTTCTCTTGCTGGATCTTGTCTTTCGGCTGATATATCGCCCTGCTGTCGTGCTCCTCTCTCCTCTCTAACTCCCGTCTCCTCTTGTCGTCTCTGAATATCACTTTCTTCTTGTCTGTTCCTAGCATTACTTGAGTTACAAATGGTTTGTAACAAATGAATTGGAAATATATATGGAACTGTGTCCTTGATGGGTACGGACGGGTCTGGCTGTTGTCCCCCAATGGGATAGACGAACCTATTAGCCCTAAGGTCTCTCGCCACCGCTTCAGTAGCGAATATTGAGAAATGTCTATGGAAGTTTGGATCGGTATAAGGAATTGTTTGAGCAAACGAAGCTCTAAGGCTTTCCATGTTATATACGGAACTACCTCCTTCTGCATCATAGACTTGTAATAAAGCCTGTATAGCAGATGCAACTTCCCTGTTACGATTGGCTAGCTCTGCCATCAAATTTGAACCAACTAGAATGGCCCAGATCCTCGACGGATAAAAAAGATATCTCGATAAAGCAAGAAAAAAATCTTTTTTTTTTTTTTAAAAAAAATAAAGTAAAAAAGATATAAAAAATTTGATAGAATAGAAAAAGAAATAAAAGAAAAATAATAATTATTCGTAGTGAACTTATGAATCTAATTTGAACTTGAATTATCTTGAAACTTCTTGATAGTCTTGAATCTTCTTTGTAAAAAACTGAATAAGAAATCAGAAATTAAACTCAGCGAAAAGAACAGAAAATGAAAAAATTTATTCTAATGCGAAGAACTGTTTGAACTGAGATTAACCGATGATTTCTTTCTGGATAAGTTATCGCTGGAATAGACTTCAGCTGGATCTATAATTAATAAAAATTGTTCGCAAGGAGAAACTGAAATTGATCCTGACACCATCTTTGAATAATATTGATATCAATTCGATTGTTAACCTATGACGTTTTTCATGTAACTATTAATATCGGTTGCTTTACATATTAATCTTTTGGTCTATCTTCACATTGCTCCTAATTATCCTTCACTTCGTTACTCTACCGAAATCCTGTATATCTCTCTCGTTCAACATTCTTCCCATTATCTTGTACTGATTCCACTCCGTTAATAGGGACACCAACTGCGATTCTTCTTTTTTAATTTATTTCACTTCTTTTTAGATCGGTCCCAAGAGTTCCTAACATTCTGAATAGATTGATTGCCTTAAAATCGATCTTGAGCTTCTATTTTTAATGTAAGTTCTTTTATCACTTTCTAATTGCTTTGATCTCATTTGTTCTCTTTTGATTCATGTCAATACACTAACTGATCATTCTTTCTTTCATCTTGAACTTGTTTTGTTTAATTTTAGATTGCTCTCAAAGATAACTAGCCATCTGAATCAATTGATCTACTCAGCTTTAAGCTGGTAAGTCTATCTATCTTCTTCTTTTGTTTAATTTGATCTTGTTCTGTGTTCTATAAACTAATCTTAGTTGTCTCTTTGCTTTAGATTGATCTTTTACTGCTTCTGACTTGACTTTATATTTTTGTAAGTTTCTCTCTTTACTTCTATTGTTCTTTATAGACTTTCTGTTTTGACCTAGGTGCTTGATATTTAATAATTATGTCTTATTAATCTAATTTTCATACTCTTTAGGTCTTCATAGATAAATCAATTAGTCTACTTTTTGTTTGTGTTGATTCTTTTAATTCCTAAGATTTTTTTTTTGTTTGATCTTTGTTTGATGTGAATAAAAATGATAGAAAAAAATTTTGAATCTTTGAGTTGAATATTCTGTATAGGTGAATAGAGATTTGATAAGATAGAATAATTTTAATTTGATTTGTATAAAATTGATGTAAATAATTTGAGATGTGAGTATGTAATAAAAATTGTTTCTTGAACTGATTCTGAGAAATGAAAGTATATAAGTTTGAAAAGTGATCAATGAAAAGTGATCCAACTAAATTAAATCATGAGTTTAAAAGAAAAATGACATCTTTGTAAAATGAATGGCAGAATAATTTTGCTTTCCACAACGACGTATGTATTGTTCAGAAACCAGGGGAAAAATCTGAATTTTCTCATAGTCTTGTGAAAAGTATTGGTCATGAAATGGCTAAAAAAGGGAAGGAGTGTTTTGTTCCTGTTGGTTCACATTTTGATGTTTTGTTTTTTTTATATATTTGCAAGTTTTTCTGACTAAGTCCAATTTAGTATGGTGAAAAACCAAGTTGTGCACTGTGTGCTACCAAGATCATCTGTCCCTTGAGTCTCATCAATCAGATTTTATCTTCTCTTGTTGGTTTATGCTTTTCAAGAATCATTTATTGGACATAACAAACAGTCTTTAGGAAAACAATCAAGATTGTGAAGCATATGATGTTGGGACGTTCCAAGAAGTTTGTTGCCCCAGTACGTTCCAATTTTTTGTCGGGAGAGGATTGTGTACATACCCGGTTGCACGGAGTCCACGATCGGACCTTTGCTCACCCGTGGGCCGTGAGACGTTACGTCATTAGCGATTACTAATCATCGCTCCGTACCGGATCATAGCAGGGATTAGATAAGATCTACATTTCTTTAACAATCAGCTTTCTCTAATTCCTCATTTCTTCAATTCTCAAAATGCCGTCCGTGGAAGTTATCTCAGACATAGATGAGTTTAAAAAAGCTGTGGGTCTTCTTTACCTTCATTCCCACTTCATGTACCAAGCTTCTTATCGATATTTTGGATTCAGATTGGAGGCGACACGGTAGCTATCATTGACTTTTGGGCCACTTGGTAAAACTCCTTATACCTATTGAATCGCCTTGGGATTAACTTTCTTGCATTGCGATCACTTACAGGTGCGGACCTTGTCGAGCCATTTCACCCCACTTTGAACGTCTCGCTGAAGCAGATAGTTCTGGTAAAGTGAAGTTTTACAAGGTTGATGTTGATGCTGTTCCGGTTCGTGTCTCCCTATATTATTCAACTTCATATCCTTTAGACATACATCAATGAGGTCGGGGACAGATCCTAGATATAAACAAACTGACGAGAGATACATATTACCTTCACCATCAGGCCGTAGCATCTGAATGCGGTATTTCTGCAATGCCAACCTTCCTGGCGTTCAAGAAAGGAGGTGTAATTCAAACTGTCAAGGGAGCAAATCCCGCGCAACTTGAGGTCAGTCCTATCTACACACTCCCTGGTATTTCACAAATGTGTTGTCTCAACTTTGCATCCTGTCACTCTGCATTCAGAAAATGGTCAATGATTGCGCTGCTGCATGAGTCGGCGAGATTGGGTGTGGTTAGACAAAGGATCATTTGATTACCAGACCGCCGTCCAGAGACAACTCACTAGCAATTTTCATCTATTTTGTATCTCCAATATGATCACTTGTGAACTCGAGTAAATTATGCTGATCGCATGACAAACCTATAGAGATCGCATGGAGTCACTTCTGGTCAGGAAGATTACTAGTCCAGGATCAGACAGATTGATGTTGTTTCGAATTGGCTCTTCAAAAATCTATTCCTTACGCGTTTTTTTGACTCAACAATGTGACGTGCCTCATCTTTTATTAATGTCAGAGTTTGTCATACGCCTACCTCATCGAAAGAAAGTGTGATGCTGTGCACTACATCGAGCGAGAGCTGCTTCACCAGGAGGGGTGTTAAAGTGTTCAGGGACCAAAACTTGGGTATCCCGTCTGGATAGGAATGTGGCCACAATGATGTCATCGGGAAGTATCCCTCGGATCTGGGTATATCTTTGGAGTCCAAACTGAACGGAGTGATCATCAGACAAAAACATGAAATTGCAAAATTCTTTATTTTTGAACAGGCGTCTGTTAGAGGTTCGAGAAATGCAATAAAAAGTACAACGTGATGTCCTTCAAAAGAGAAGAGGGAAGCATGCGCTATCTGATATTTGGTATCAAAGGCCCACAGCATTCCGGTAGTAAGAACGAGAGAAAAAATATAATTTGAAAAAAAGAAGGCTTAAGCGCGAAGCGCAATCTCAAGTTTTTTGATGATGAGAACACCTTGGAGCGCAATGAAGTTTGATGAACAAGCAGCATTGGCTTAAGTAGGTGATCTGGAAGGTTGAGCGTCTGGACAATCTGAAGTTAGATTACGGCCTTTCCAACATTTGCGCTCCTTCTCGAGTTTCTCTGCGTTTTCGGAGTAATGTCCTACATCCACAGTATTGTGCACACGATCCACTATTTCAGGGACGTCAATGAGTTCTTCGAGAAAGGGCTGTCGACGAACGAGGCCCAAGGGGAATGTCGACGTAATCCCAACGAGAAGACTAGCACACAAGGCTATTCCGAAGTGGCGCATTTCCCTCAATATGTTTATGGAACACCGTCCGTAAGCTGAGATAGGTTTGCCTTTGGAAGATTATCCCATGAAGTCAATTGTAGGAAAGCCAAAACTGATGGGAGCTTAGTAGAAGAAGCTGGCAAACATACTCGGATGTGTACGATCAACCGGAACCTAAGGACTTCAAGGACCGCAATCTCAGTTGTCTGCTAAACAAGCAGAAATCGAAACGTGCGTTGGGTGAGTTTAGCCCACACAGTATAAGTGAAACGTATTTTTCATTGAAGACAAAATAAATCAGACAAACCTAAGCGACCAGAAGTAGCGCCAGCACTACCACGTTGAAATGACTCTCAAGGTTTTTTCAGGGCTTTCCCTTTTGAAAGTTCGGAAATTTGATAGTTGATTGGAGGAATAGAACGTCGAGATACAGTATTTTCGGAAGCGCCTGAGCAGTGATTGGGGATGTAGCCAAGTCTTTCAGTTGCCTTCAGAACCACCTAAATATATCGGCGTCCGCTGAGCTGCGACAGGCTCAAAAAGGCTGGCCGATGTTAGTCCTGCTTAGCGGTGAATGATTTTCTAGGGTCCGAGAGGGCTTCCAGCGTTGTGCGCGACGACTTGATCCTTTCATATGTATGCATTGTATGTACCCCTCTTTCGCACCCTGTTGCATTTTCTTCGTATTGGTACGTTAGTGTGCTTGTTTCAGGATGTATTGTTGTTGCGCCACAAGCCATATCCCCGGAAGTATCAAATTGATTCGCGGACAATCTTCTCAAATTATGAGTTCCCTCGGATTGGCAGAGCTCTGATGAGCCACGGTTATATCAGGATTTAGATGGAGACCCATGCTCACGTCAGAGCGAGCGCATCGCAAATACGTGCGGCTGGGTCAACGTCTCTATCGAGAAATCATTTGAGGGAAATAATCTACACTCTGGAGTCTGCCTATTTCGAGAACCCTTGGTGTCATGAAGAAGAACGTCATAGGCAGAAGACCATCATATAAATGTGCAACGGCACATGGGCCAAACCCTGTCAGCCTCGATGGATCAATTAATCTGGGAGATCGGAAGACAGAAAAATAATTTGGAAAGGCGGCTCTAATCCCAAAAGATAAGGAAAAAAGGATCTGGAGCAACCAGGATTCTTGGATCCCATCAGTTTATAATGCCATCCGCGAGGAACGCAGCACATATACACTCAGTCCACAATATTCGGAGGTTGGCCTTTAGACAATCTGTGATCCTTTCAGTTGTAAGGTCAAATCAAAGAGGGACGATTTGAGACTTTCTTTCGGTTTTTAATCAAATAAAGATCAGGTTGTGATGGGTAAAATATGAATATGTGACGTACCACGCGCATGGACACGCTCAACGAAGGGTTGGAGAAAAATTGCGGTCACACAAGATCTGGTCATGCGAGCTGGATGAAATCTAGACAGCCATCGAGGCCAACTAAAGATGGTTCACGTAATCGACAAAAGAAGGAAGAACACAAAATCAACACTCATGTTTTGGAACGGGTGTATTTGGAGGACGATACAGATGCCAACAAATTGTCCAAACGAGTTAAATTATAGATTGTGCTTAATTTAAATATTATATCTTCAACAAGGAGGCACTCTGCCCATAGCTACATACAAATGACTCAGTAGAAGAGACATAGTGGGGGTGTCTTCAGGATGCTAAAGTTTGATATATTTTTGTAGACGTTGACGCCATTCTGAAGCTGGGTTGCAAGATGGTGCTCTCATTCGTCAGTTTCACCCTCAACATACTCTCGCCGGTGCTGTTCACGTAGTCGACGTTCTGTTAATTCATGAGGAGAGCCTCGTTTGAATCTGAATTCAGTGCGGTGGTATTACACAAATCATTTGACCATAAAAAACCATTAGCCGGGTATCTCAAGAGCTGACGATTCTGATGTGTAGACTCAACTTGTACATCAAACTTTCTTTTCTGCCTTGGATTTCATGTTCAAGACTTGCATCACCCGTCGAAGCACTAGCTAAGGCAGCAGAAGCCATAACCACGGCGACTGTTAGGCCTTGAGCATACCTGATTAAGAAATATCATGACTGATAAGTCTTGCATCAAACGCAGGCACGACAAACACGTATAGGACAAGAAGATTGCAAAGAACGACACACTCACATCCGCGCCTGAACAAGTTTTTGAGTGAACGGCATTGGTTGAGTTGCGATGAATCCAAAAGAGCCGACCATGGATGCGGCCCAACTAAGGAAGACATCATACGGGCAAGCCAGACTGAATAAGAGGGATCGGCGTTGACGGCGAGATCTTTTAGCTCACCTGCCTAGTACATAATAATATTGATGTTCTTTGAAATGTTCAAGCCATCTAGCTTTGTTACTCATGTTCTCGCTGGAACGACTTTTCTGGTCTTGCAACCTGTCGGTAAGACCCAATTTCCGTTCCAAACTTTCATCACCCCAACCCACTCCGAGTTTCTCGATCATTTGCTGATCAAAAGCTCGTGAGCCTCGATCAGCTCCAACGATTAACGCGAAGGTCGCGGCGGAGGTCACTGCAAAGGCTTTGAGAGGTAGCTACGCAATTCAGAAAGGCCATCGTTAACGACTACAAGGAAGAGGTGCTAACGGTAGGGTCAACTCGGAGCCTCATACATACCGTTAAGCCCCTAAAGCCAGCCCAATATCGGTTCATGGTAAAAGCCCCTGCCATTCCGGCGGCCAGACCTGTCGTTCCCCAAGTCGCGCCGTTCTTGAGGACGGCTTGATAGTGCGCATCTTCTTCAGCTTGGGTCAGCAGCTGCAGGTACGGAGATGGTGAGTATAATTTGATATCACCAAGCCTAACATTGAAGATGGCCCGAGCTTGCAAGTGGTCAGAGGACTACCTGACCTTCATAACCGGTTAAATGTCAAGTCGCTGGTTATTAACTTTTGTACCTATTTTTGATGAAGATAGTGAGCAGAGTTTAACCCGGAGAAATGAGGAGGCTGCCCATCCAACTTCACTCTTTAAGTTTCAGTTTACCACAACCCTAAAGGAATGCATATTATCCAACACGTTTCAGACATGTCTTTAGACAGGTCTCAATGGTACTTGTCAGACAATGATAGTCGACCTACTCCCATGAAAACGATGCGTTGCGCCATCCACATATCATCAAGCCTGGTCACACAGAAGTGAGCTGGTGCTGACGACCTGTTTGATCTCCCATATTTCGGCGGAAGGCTTTCTCCCTTTCGAAAACCACACACAGCCTTATCTGCTCGCCCTCTTCGATCTCCGCGCAATGCTTCTGATTGCATGCGCTACGCGGGCTGCCCGGGTCAGTCGAGATCCTAGCCCGATTGATCAGCTCTTACCAAGAATGGTTCACAGCGAGCTGGCCGAGAAAATATCATATTGGGATGAGAAAAAAGCCTCAATATGTGTTTCATCTTACTTCCGACCTTCATTGGACACAAACTTGTCATAATTTTTCCCTCCCACTCCCTCTCATCAACCTGGTCACCGGAAGTCATTCTCATCAGTTCTATTTAGTAAATTTTAGCACCGCTTAACTTGGATCCATCGACTCTCCGACATTATCAAGAATCAATCTCCCGAAAAAGCCTCTTCTCTTCATATTGCTAGTCGGCTCCATGGCGGAATCGCGAATGGGAACGGTTGCGTTTGGATTCACTCTTGGTTTTAGCTTTTTCGTGATCCGGAACGCTCTGAAACAAACTCACAAATTGAACACTTATATCATCCTGGTGTGGTCAGAGGTATGCGTTGCTACAAGAATTTTACATGATTTACCAATGCGGCTGAGCGATATGCTGACTTGTCGGATGGGACATTTGGAAAGATCACCGCCTACCTTCTTTACGCATGTCTGGTTTTTTTGTTTTTGAATTACTTTATACCACCCTCGATGGCCTATTTTCTTGTCGCCTTAACTCTGTGTAAGTCCATAAGAACTCAATACCACGTCTGAATTCAACTGATCATCTTTCATCGCATCTCCTTCGGCTCACAGGGGCCATTCAGGTGCGTTGATACCGTCTTCCTTGAACACAGCGCCGTGTGTTGACTCTACCGATCGATATATATTCACTCACATAGGTTCAGATCGTAGTCCAGATAATTGTTCGTCTTCCATTTTCAGAGGCAAACAACACTTTTAGCTGACCAATTCAACATGTTGTAAGCTTAATCGAATATCAATGGTCTGGTCGAACCCTAGGCACAAACTCTTTCTTTGGTGGGGAGTAACCGTGTGGATAACTCTGATAAATATCTCAGTGGTTAGAAATTCCATATAATTTTACCTCATCTTGTTCCAGTGCTGATAAGACGATGCGTTTGTCCCTTTTCTAGTTTTGCATCTGGCTACCAGCCACGTTAAGACTTTCTGACCATATTGTCATGGTCAATCGGATATGGGATCGGTTAGAGTGAGCAGTGCTTCGTCTATCCAAATCACAATCTATCGCTTCTAAGCCACTCCGTTCAGAAAGTTTCTGTACCTCTTGACGGACGCAGCCCTCAATGTGGTGTTTATTCGATCCGTCAAAAAACAGTTGGTTTCAAACGGATTGACAAAATAGTGAGCCATTCTCTACCACCCTCAAATTCCTATTCTGCCTATATCCGTCTCGATAACACTTCATGGTACACAACAGTGATAAGCTTGTCAAGTTTAATACCCAAATCATGGCGGTTTCACTTTCAATGGTACGTATCTCGACATAAGGGTCATTCTTGAATCACACACACTAAACTGCACGTACCGGCTCCGTCTATAATCACAGGATTTGATTATAATTGGAATGATGTAAGTTCGCAACCACTTCAGTAAATCACTCATACTTACCCGCCATGTTCAACTCCCTGTTTTTTCTGCAGGTCTGCACCTGACCGGTAAGAAAATCATCAGGTCAACTTTCACAATCCATATTGCTGACAGTCATTCTGCGTTCAACATCTTCTAGATTTTTATATTTACAATTTCATCCTCTAGCTTACATGATCAAGCTGAACATCGTGCGTCTCAAGCTGTCTCGACTTTTTCTAACTACAAAACTAACCCCGCTACCTTTCCGTGTGCATCCTTGCTAAAGGAAATGGAGATGAGCGCGATGATAGTTGCAATAATTCAATCGACACACCAGTTAAGGACTATCCAGAACCTTGAACCGTCGTGGGATGTTACGTCACGTTCGTTCCTCCATGTTATATCTGCAAGGCTACGGATCCCTTATCCTTATCTCACGGATCCCTTATCCTTATCTCCGCTTTCTATATCAGCTTTCTCTGAGTGGTACGATGACGATGACGACAGTCACTCAAAACGTCGAAAAAATTCACCTACCAAACCGACAAGTCGGTATAGACCACAGCTTCAAATAATGACCGCTCCAGCATATCTGCATTGCTTAAAACCAGAGGGTCCAGAGAAAACTCCAGTGCGCAGCACAAGTCAATCTGGCCACACCCCAATCGAACTACCGCCGTTAGCGCTAATAGCCGAAGACGTTTCCGATGAAGAAAAGCCAAGTACATGGACCGATCTTTTGAAGTCTCCAATCATGAATGGAGAAGCGCCATACCCTGATACCATGAATTATTTCGGTGACATCTTACCAACCTCCGCGAGGTGATCAATGTATTTATTTGTTAATACCTGGAATCCTGGCTAACATATTCACTTGTGATACTTTGGGTAGTGGCACGGTCGTTCAGAGCAGTAAGCAGCGGGCGGAACGATGCACGAATTCCAATATAATTCAATCTCATCGGAGAGCTTGAAATTCTTGCAATTCAACTCAATTGTAGCATCCTCAGAAATCGTTCGATGCAGTGGTCTATAAACTGCGCTTCATGACACTTTGTCAACCGAACACATAATACAAAAGCATCTCTTCTCCTATTTCACATCTTGTTTCGTGCATTCTTGCCTCTGTAAATCATATTCAACAGCTCATAACCTATTATGTGTCATTATGCATGTGTATCACTATGTAAAATCCGCACAAAAGGCAAAAATGGAAGATCAAATTTATGTCATCTTTGTCTTCATTGTCAATTGGATATTGGTTTCATCCCTAGAAACATGATATCTCATATATACTTCAATGGAACGAGAAAACAGGACACACTTCCTCAACTTGAAACCTTATATCCAACTCTTCCACTATCTCGTAGTCATCTTTCAAGTTTCTTGCAGTAAAACGCGTGATATTATTGGAGTAAATTTAGCTTGTACACCACCATTTTATGGGTTTTGAAATTTAGGATGCTATTTAATGCTATCCAGAATTATACAATTTTTTAACTGCCTTCAATTTTTGTCATGTCCCCACAATTTTACCATATTCTGATAAACAAGGTGATTGGCATTTGATACAATCATCATGCTTTCTGAACAACTTATGAAATGTGATCACATGGACAAGTCCAGAGAAAAGTGAACAACAAAGTGTTCAACAAATTTCCAAACATCAAGACACAGATCACATGTTGTTTCAAGATTTGTCTGTGAGAATCAAAAGATATTCAATTTTTCCATTAAGTGAACAAAATCATCAAAATTGAAAGCTAAAGTTTCTATTGATGACTAGATATTTGTGATTGATCTCCCTATTTTTCACCACAGGGCAGGTTATTGCTTTGCTTGCATGGCCATCCCTGTCTCAGAATTCAGGAAGAATTTTGCTACATAGCTCATATAAATTCACCCTCATGTGAGCTTAGACTCCTAGGTTTTTGTGGGTATACTTCAAGAACTCGGGTATGAGGGGCGTACAGGTGCGGAATGTGAAGCTATAAACTTCTTGTTTACAGAGTTATTTATGATTTCAACACCTTGTCATCTTCCACCTTTCATACATCTTGAGCAGGACACCCAGGAAAACTGTGTACAATAGCCTCAAGATTGAAACTTATGCTGTGTTTTGAAGAAGTTGATTGTTGTGTAGCATATCTTTTGTTAAAGTCATTTGGTTTGATTATTTGTGGTTAATTGAGTGATGGAAAAGATATATTATGAGGAGGCAGACATGTCTTTTGTTCTTGTTTTTCTTTTTTGTCTTACCTCATACAGCCATTCTCAGAAAGCTTCTCACCCCCCTTCTGGGAACAAAAACTGTTCCAAAACCAAATTTTGTTACAGGAAAATACCTGGAAATTGTATGTAAAAGGCTCAAGAGTCACCTTCAATTTTGAAATTTGGTTTTGAACAAGATTGGTTTTTCACCAGGAGGGGGGTGACAAGCTTTTTGATAGGGCTGCGACCTAGATCCAGCCCTTCTTGGCCAAAAGTGCCCAACAATTAGGGTACTCAAAGTTGTATATACTTTGCCGTATATAATTTTTTTCTCTCTTTCCACAACTACAAACGACCTGGAAAAAGTATGTCTCATAATTGAAGCTCAAAAATATGTACTTTTAAACCAAAGACATAGTTTTCCCTGGTTTTGTGTAGTCGTGGAAAGAGACAAAAAAACTATATACGGCAAATTATACACAACTTTGAGTACCGTAAATATTCTCAAAGCTGACAGTACTGGCCCTGGGACACCCAAACCTATTGCAATGAGGATGCAAAGTTTTGCGGGCACCCAACTGGCCGAGTGGCCAACCCGCTTTCCACCATAAATAATCCAAAATATCCTCTTTTGAAATGGTAGATCCATTCTCACTCATTCTGAAACTGAATCAACTTTGAGCTTATGTACCATACCACAAAAGTTGTATCTTCACTCCATAACTCACATACACCCCCATAATTGACCCGCATCATACAAAACACTCATTAAGTTGATGATTGTGAAATGCAGGGATGTCAAAAATTCAACCAATAACAGAACAATCTCAACTTATTCTGAAAATGAACCAACTTTGAGCTCATCCATCACACGGCAAAAGTTTTATCTGCACTCTGTAACTCACATTCACCCCCATAATTGACCCGCATCACTCATTAAAGTGGCAATGAAGTACACCCAATTTACATTATATCAATAAGAAGAAATCAGTGTGATTTTGACAGCATACCTCAAATACCACCACAAGAATTGTCCAACAATCACGTCAGGTCTTATCAGTTAAGGGCCTTTGTTTATGGTCTCATCTTTTTTAAGCCTGGACCTTTTCACTCTGTTTGACACTGTTTATGAGACAATACAGTTTCCTATGTGTTCAACAATTACGGATTTATTAATTTCAAAGGAACCCTTTCTTTTTGATACACTAAGTCAAGGTCTGTCAGTATCAGAGGCTGCCAGAGTGACCACTGACTGTTCCCTTTGTCTTTATTATGTGATATTCCAATTTAGGAGCAAGATGAGATTGCTACTGGTTCAATAAAGTGATGAACTTTCTAGGCTCCAACACTTGCGTTGGAGAACCATGACAGAGGAGCAGTACATCTTGCTGTGATCCCTACTGTCAACCGTGGTGGCTCTAGAAGAGTCTATAGCTGTGCTGGTGACTGAAATTGGAGGCAATGCTTTTTGAGACATGCCAGAGGTCAAAGGTGATACAATATACAAATTGGTAGCCTTTGGGTCCAATACACTGATCCTTCACTATTGTAATCCTCAGAGCCATGTGCTAGACAACGGATGCAAATACAAATGCCAAAGAAAAAGCTTTATGAAGCTAAGGTTGGGAAGACTGAGTGGCAAAAAAATGGGATAAGCCCAGCATTGGTGAGTCACGTTATGAAACCCTATGCTGTGCCGTTCTTTGCATTGATTTTCTATTATTTAGGTACATCTGAGCAACCAAGGTACAAGCATATCATGGAAAAACAGAACAAAGAGTTGATACAAAAATACAATACATAGAAGTCAGATGTTGAAACTTATAACACTTTATTTCCAAAATTTCCCGTTTAACAATTACCAACCTTGGAAGACATTAAGTAAATGTATATTGCCAATCACTGCAAACATTAAACAACTTCCCTTTAATTGAGCAAGGGAAAATGATTGGAAGTGTAATTGGTCATCAAGGATTAATCACTGCACACTGGAGCCATAGCACCCACACTACATATGTGCACCGGGATGGGAAAGTCAGGAGCTATCATGTACATACAAAGCTGCTCAGCTAACAGCTCATCTGAATGAGTGAATCACATGTAATAACACCTGTACTCTTTTGTAGTATTTACTAATCATTCAAAAAACTGACTACATACACTGACATGTAAGTTTGGTTCAATTCCATCAACTAAACTTCATGTAACACCTTTTCTGTTACTGTTGGATTGTTTCTAGAGTATTGCCTCAGGAGTTTTGAAATGATATGTAGTCCATTTTTGGGAGGATTTTGTCAAACTGGAAAAAGTTACACAATGTATCACATATGATTTACTCATTCAGATGAGCCGGGGACTGAGTAGACCTGTATGTACATGATAGCTATCAAATTACTCAGCATGTTGCATATATGTAATGTTGGTCTTGTGGCTCAGGTGTACATATATTGACCCTTTATGACCAATTACACTTCCAATCATTTTCCCCTTATCAATTCAAGGGAAGTTGTTTAATGTTTGTAGTGAGTCCATTTTGGAACATTGGCCAACTTACACATCCTGATGAGCCCTGGGCAGTTGACCTGAATACATAGACCAGGATTCAGGCTTTTTGTACAGCAAGGAGTGGTGAGGAGAAGGTTGAGCGGATTAGCTATGAGGTACAAAACAAGGTACGGTGTGCTTTACTATTTGACAAAAAGTTATCAGACTTGTTAGCAATGAGCAAGATGTGCAAGTTCAAATTACTTGATATGCACTGACATAAATTCTTCTTGATATAGCTTGGGTTGATGGCTGTCCAAATGGATATCGTCCGCTTGTGGCTCGCAATGAATTTTTTCTGGACATGGATGATTTGGCATAGCCAGATACCTTTGTTACTTTGAAGGACTGAACAATATGCAACAACCAGTGTTGAAACAGTTAATTTGCTGATCCCAAAGTGGGATGGGTTGATTCAAAGGTCAACAGGGACCTGGGAGAAGATTGTGAACTGCTGCTCTGTCCGTTCTCAACCTCTTGATAAACTTGAACTGCTTGAAGAGGCTGTATTTTTGGGTGATGAGCATGTTGGAGACGGAGGTTTAGATATAAAGTTGACTTAAAATTCTTGATCAAAGGTTGTTTTATTTTCAATGAATGTTGTTGATTGAGCAAAGGATAAATTTGATAATTAATTTGAGTTGAACAATTGAGTATTGGTTCCAAGTTGTAGTTATCTATTGTGTCACTGGTGAATCATAGATAAAGTGGTATGTACTGATGCCTTGAATGGAATCGTGTCTTCATTGCCTTTTCCAGCAACCTTAAAGTTAGCCTCAATTGTGAAATCAAAGCCAACTTGAAGGTACCTGGAAAAGGCAAGGAAGGTTGGACAGATTGAATGATTGAGTCTATATTGATCTATGTTGAGATTTGTGAAAAAACTTGAGATGAGTTTGAGTTTGAGTCAATTACTTGCTCTTGATGAAGGTGGTGTCTTCAAGACTGGTTGTGAATGTGTGTATGGCTGGCTGGGGAATAGATCAATTCACCAGTGGATCAATTGGTTGAAGTCCCACCAACAGTCAAATCAGTTGACTTCATCAAATGGTGTTGGCTGCTGTTGAATTTTGACTCATTCAAATTGATGGGTCCAGACTGATCTGATGGAGCGCACGGTGTGAGTCCAACCAAACCAGTCTGGATTGGTTGTCGTTTTACAAGTCCAACATGGTATGGATGAGCCTAGACTGGTCTGGGATCAATGTATCAAATTGGTCTGCGTGCCTACAGACCGGTCTACGTGGCTTTTGCTGGTCTTCATGATTTCCAGTGGACAGACCAGTCTGGAACTAACTTGGCAAGCCTACAAAACCAAGCTGGCTGAGCTGACCAAGCTGATAAAAGTCTTTAGGTTTGACACCATTTGTATTGTATTTATTTTCTTCTGTGTTTCACTGTGGGATCTGTATGCCACAGGTGATAAAAGATTTGAACTTGAAACCTCCTGATGGTAATTAGTAATGATTATTGATTATGCTAATTGCAGTTTATGTTATGATGTGTATCATGTGATACCATCAACTCTTGATACTGAGTTATGAGGTGTGATTCATGTTTTATGTGCTTTTGATATGTTACATGTTGTTTTTAGGGTATGTGTTTTTGTAATTATGTTTTTTTAGGTGTTTGTCATGTTGCAAGTCATCCTTTGGGTACGTGTACAAGTAGATGCATAAGTTTTGTTGAGATAGTCAGTTGCTTTCCATTCTACAGTTCTGCGTGACTAACATTAACAGATGTCCTGTGCTGACAAACATTTCATTCTACTCATCTCATATCTTTCTATTTCATACACACTAATTCCACATATTTCATTTCATACATTTCATTTCATATTTTGTGTGCTTAACAACATGTTTGTCATGTGATTCTTCATCTTGTCATTTCACTATATAAAGCCAACTGGAACAGCTCAGGAAAGGTACTCTTTTTCTTCACCTTTCCTTTATTCCTTTCACTCACTGTTCCAGGTAGGCATTAGTTTCTCTCTTTTGTTTTTCTTCTAATATGTGAACTAACAAGGTGTCAACCTTTCCTTTATTCCTTTCACTTGCTGTTCCAGCTCTGAAACTCAACAAGTTTTACGCCACCCCCCTGGCCCTGACCAGTTTACTAACCAGAGAAGTTTGCTATGTGATGCAAAATTTGACCTTGAAGGCACCATCTAGTCTGCATTCGAGTCAATAGCTCTTGTAGTTGAGACCAGGGGGTGACATAACCATTTTGCATCTACTTGTACATGTGCAGGGCTGACACTTGAGGCATAATGAATGGAAGTTTCCTTCATCCTTCATCTCACATAATAATTCAAGCACAACTTCAGATCACTTGCACTCACTCACAATGTGGTGGCAGAGATACCTGTATGAGTTAACATAGAACAAATGCTCACAACAAGTCAAATTGTCTTCTCAATGATGACAATGATTTCAAGCGCATCAAGAATTAGCAGTATCAAACAAGTGTACGAGTTGAATCGAAAAAGAGTACAATAGAGCTTTAAATTTTTAAATGTAGCATATAGACGCTCAAGTCTATAGGTGTAAATTTGATAACATTTTTGAGCGATTTGCGAGGTAACATATTCTTACCGGTATGAGGTAAGATCGAAACCCAAAGACTAAGATGTAGACGATGAAGCGGTTTGACCTAAGCTACTACGTGATAACCCGCTACCGAAGCTCCTGGTTCCACTGGCGCCAGTAGTTTCGCTACCACCCACTAATTCATCATCAGGAAGCTCTGTTTTGATAATCTCAGTCAGTCTGCTGATTCCAAGCTTAGGCTTCTGATCGTCCTCGTCGTCAACTGCGCGGTGATCTTCGCCTGGCGCGGGTAGCTCATCAATGTCACTCATTCCACGTCTACCGGTCGATATGGGCTGATTGTCAACATCACTAAGATCGTCGATCCCTTGAAGTAAGGGGGATGAGGTAGTAGAAGTTAACATGAAATCGCTGGAATCTTCTTTCTTGATTGAGAATTGATCCGGCTGTTTCATTTGTGCTTTTCGTGCGGCTACCAAACCCCACGTGCATAATACACTTGTGAACTCGGCGATCATGAAAAGTGTGCAGAACATGAAGAATGACACGTAAGGGTGATAATACATCAGTGCCCTGCATGTAAATCAAGACACCAAAAGACAATCTTCAGTAAGTATAACCTCAGGGTTATCAACAGAGTATGAAGATACGGACCGTAATCCTTCAAGATGAGCCTCGAAAACCAATGTCGCGTCATAGATGTGAAGTTCCCCCCACCCTTTCGCATGGGCCAAAGTGATCGTAGAATCGTATACATCATCCCTGCCAATTTGAATCTCTGCGAGAGCCAGACCTCCTTTTTTGGCCAGGGAACTTGGATTGATAACCTTTTGAGAGAAAAGGTTGATATCGAGATGTTGAACCAGTCGAGGGGCGGACAAGAAAAAAAGGGTTCGAAGATACTTGATTGTGTCCAAGGCTCTGGCAAATCGAGGTTGATGAACCAATGAAGAATGTCGGGAGATGCGATGAAGGGTGATATTTTGCGGTGGTGCGGTTTTGAGGTTGAGGCGGACCATGAAATTACCTGGAAGGAAGATACGTCATCAAATACAGATTGAAGGATTGGCACAAGGGTAACTTGATGATCAGCATCCGGTCATGAAACGCAAGACATAGACAAGTACCTACCGAGCTCAATATTCCTTTCGTTCACAGGCACGGTCAAATGAAGACTGACATCGTATGCTTGATCGATGGCGATCGGATCAGCAAGGTTTGAGAGGTCCGCCATGGCGTAAGGTACTTTGCCTTCACTGAAAGTTATAGACCCAGGGGATGGACAAACAAGGCGAATTGGAGATCAATGTGATTGTGATGTGAACAAAAGGATACGCACCCATATTGAAGCCATAGCGGGATACTCAGACCGATTTGAGGGACATAAGCCCAGTAGAAGGACACATAAGCAATCACAGAGATCAGAATACTTGAACAAAAAATGAAGCTTAGAAGGAGAGAGCCTAATAGAGAGCGATGAGTGGTGGGTGAGGAGATGAATTGGCCAGCGAGGCCAAAAAGCGATCTGAGGTGGGGTCGAATGTCGAATACGGAGAGTAGGTTGAAGAAAGGCAAGAAGAGGGTTTGAAAGAAATCATGAAATTCTTTTGAAACGGAGGAAAGATAAGTTGAAAGATAATTGAATGGATCGATAGAGTCAAACCAGGAGGATTGTTGGCGTTCTTGCCGAATGGATGAGACAGGCATGACTGGTACAAGCAGGAGAATGAGAGGTAAAAAGCACCAATGGTTTGAATAAGGAGAATGTGTGTGTTTGTGTAGCTGAGCTTACAATTCTTTAATAAAGCATGTAGTGATGATGATGATAATGATGATTGTAATAAGAAAGCAAATACCTAAGTAATCAAAGATAAAGAAGAGTTTGAGAATGAGATTGGTTCGAAAACGTTCAAAATCGAAATCAAGCTCGATTGAAGAGTGTCTCTTACATACACTTCACCACCACATCACACTACGTACTGCTTCATCACTCATCATCACTCATCATCATTCCACATGATGCATTGATCTTGACGAGCAACGAAGGAAGATTGACAATCGATGATCGATGAGATGATAAGATAACCCAGGAGAATTGAAGATGGAACAACTGGACTTCACTGACTGACTGAGTAAAACAAGCTGCAGTCACAGTGAATTTCACATTCACTAAAGTAAACACCACTCGGCTGGGATGGATAAACTGAACACATGATCACTTGTTATCATCACCTTGGAACACATCAAATGAACTCATGGAATACAAGAAATGATGAGCCCATTTACTTTGATGTATCATCAGCCGAACTCAATAGATCACTCCTCACAAGGAGTCCATCTTTGGCTATCGTGAAAGGCCAAGTTCCTTAAATGGGTAGACCACTCGATATGCGAGGCTAAAGAAAATCGGAATGCTCGTCTCAAGCCAGGAAGTTCATCTCGGCAGTTTATAATGCTCTCCCCCGGATGGAATCTCGAGTGATCAAGATGATATCGCGGCTCAACGATCTTCTTCTGTTGGAAATCACAACACCATGTTCTTTAGTGAAAGTAGCGCTCCGATTCGTGGAATTACCAAACATTCTGAATGACTGACATAACAAGTACATAAAGCAAATGAAAAGGAAGAGTACCTGAGTGAACAAGCTCAATCTACAACATGTCTCTATTGCCTGCCAAACCCTCACTATCCACAAATAATTCCCACTCTTGATGATACAATTCGGTCAAGTTGTGCTTATGAATGATTCCAACGCTCTTTCATGTTCTTTTGTTTGAATGGTGATGATTGAATAAACGGTGCCATCACAAAGAGGTCAAGCAAATGAGGTGATCAACCTTTGATCTTGTATGCTCCGTAATCTTTCCCTGGTACATACGGTTCCCATCGAGAAGCCTATCAGGACACGAATAGACTGGATCAGTTATCGGATCGAAGCAATCTCCAATTTTCACTAACCGGGAAGATATGCTTGGCTCGGTTATACCAAGTTCGTGTCACAACTTTCCCCGCGTGACTTTCATCTTTTTCCACTGTGGCATCGGCTACCAATCGTACATCATCATGGGCATCGAAGTTGAATAAGGGCCCCGATTTCCCCCTTGCTTTCTGCAATCAGTCGGAATCAAGATGATGTTGATGGAAAGAAAGGCAGGTCAGTACAAAAACAGTCACCAGAATCGCCGTAACGTACATTCACGATAAAATCATAAAACGTATAATGCTGTAATATGTTGGAAGCGGAGAGTCAATTCATTGTTTTGATTCATGAAAGCGAGGTAGTTTTACTTACGTGAGGAATGATCAAATCTTCTTTCACATATAGAATGTCAGCCACGGAGACCCCTCTCAACTCAGGCCATTGTGTCCTGGCCTTTTCTAGGAATTGTGCTATGCTGTCACCTTTCTTGCACTGGAGCAGATCAAAAACAGTGAATAAATCAGAGGAGCAAAATGCAAAGGCACATGTAGTTAGGTTCAAGAAGGGCCCACATACAGTGACCTCCTTCCGGTGACCGGTGCCATCCCAATATGAATAAGTGATCTCAATATCTTCTTGTTTGATGGCTTCCTGCATCTTCAACCATTTCTGCCTCAGTTCTTCACGCTCACGTCGATCCAGTTCTTCCCTGTCTCTATCCGGCAAGAAAGAAGTGTCTACAGTCGGGTTTTTGCCAAATTGACCTTTTCGTGAGGTAGTAGACGACGATTCTATCTTCCACAATTAAACGATATTTTCAAGATACCACGTCAACATATATGTCAGGCGTGATACACTGATACAGTTGTATTGCTCACCTGTCTTCGATGTTGATGCTTTGGTTTCGGTAACGCTGAGTTCTTCATCCTCATCCACTGCAAATGATAGGTTGTATTTAGATTTCTTCTTCTTCTTCTTTTTCGGCTCTTCTTCCCTGGTAGTCAAAGATAAATCGATAGGTCAGACTATATGGCAAGAGCGGTAAATATGCAGAAGGGCGCTCGGAGTGAAGGCGAAGGGATAATGGTTTACTTCAATTCATTGGATCTTGCAGCCTCTCTCATCTTCTCCTCTTCCAGGGCTTGTCGTTTCTGTTGAAAGTCTTCAAGCTTCACTAATCCTACTGTCTGCATCTTCAAGCTTTCTTCCATGGAGTCCGATTTGCCCACAAATCGATCAGCTCCAGTGCGGTTCCGATCAGTCTCGCGAGTCATCTCAACTTTCTGGCGTTCGAACTCGTCCTGTTTGATACATTAGATTCAATTCAATTGGAAGCATTTGTCGTGGCGTGAGCGAACATCGAGCGTACCATCATTTCTTTGCGCTTCTTCTCGTGTACAGCTATGAGTCTCAAATGTTCAATCACAATCAGTAAGGAGTAACAGTAATGAGGATGGTATGATTTACCTATCCGGTGCTTTTCTGCAGTAGATGAAGCCATATCGAAATCAAGGAGTCTTGATGGAGATCAGAAAAACGAGGTTGGGAGGGATGAACAGGTTAACTCGAGGCGTATGAGTATCCTTCTTTAGACTGTGTGGACTCTGGAGGTCGAAGGATACTTAGCATGTATCCAGGACAGCTGTTCGGTCGGGTAGTCCGATGAAGCAGGACCGGCACCCATGCTTGTGAATGTACCGTTTGATCACTGAGCTGTACACCACCAGCAGGTCCGGACTGTTACAGGTGACTGTTTTGAGGGTCCAAGTTGGTGTGTTTCAGCCTTAACATGGCGGTTATCCTCACCAATCCCATGCCTCTATTTCTACATAAATTGTACTCAGTTTCTACATCTTGTTCACTTTTGTTGGTTAGTTAGTAACAAAACTAGGATCACGCTATTCCGACCCCCCCTGTTTGCTAGTCAGACCGCCCCTCCACCCTAAGCAGGCTTAGGTAGCCTTAAGCACCATAAGTACAGTACAACCTCAACCGTGTGCCTGCAGTTGAGAAGTTGTCTTTTTCTCCCGATGCAAATCAATCATTGGTGTGCACCAATATCATTTCCATTGCCATGGTCATTGACCCATCCTTGGCAGATGCTACCTCACAGCCAAACCACCAAGATCCAGCTTTGTCCCATTTGTTTGTCACTTAAAATCACTTGTTCACTATTCTCACTACATACACTACAAGAAACGTAATGTTTTCCAGGCGGTAAAGAAAAGTATTGACATAGAAAAATCCTGAGACACACAGGAGAGAGCAACAAATCCAAAAAAATATGTGCCTGATTTGTAGATATTGGATCTCCATGATGAGTATTTTTTTGTATTTTAGACATAGATATTGTTCAATGTACTAACAATAAATGTGAGGAATCATCCAATAACAACTTGTAACAACACCTGAAATTTGGCCCAAGATCTTGGAGACAGGATTTTGCAATCTAAAAATAGCCATAACTTTTGCAGTTCTCACGCAAACCACTCAATTTTGAGTTCATTGGAAAGCTGAACCTCCCCTGTACAATTCCATATAGCACATCACATACATAGCTAGTCTGTGTGAGATTCTACATAGCCATCTATGGGAAACCCTTACAAGAAATATAGCATATTTGCATGGCAAGATGACACCAAACTGCCTTAATGAAGTTTAGAGAAGTGAGGTCCAGCTTTTGAATGAGCTAATAATCGATGGATTTTAAGCAGAATTGCAAAAGTTATGGCTGTTTTTAGATTGCAAAATCCTGTCTCCAAGATCTTGGGCCAAATTTCAGGTATTGTTACAAGTTGTTATTGGATGATTCCTCACATTTATTGTTAGTACATTGAACAATATCTATGTCTAAAATACAAAAAAATACTCTTCATGGAGATCCAATATCTACAAATCAGGCACATATTTTTTTGGATTTGTTGCTCTCTCCTGTGTGTCTCACGATTTTTCTATGTCAATACTTTTCTTTACCGCCTGGAAAACATTACGTTTCTTGTAGTGATACAGTCTTTTTGTTACCTTTGTTCTGTCAAAATTCTCATCTTTGTTCACCCAAAATTTACATTACTAGCTCAATCTTCTTCAATATTGCTGATCTTCTACACAAAATCAAGTTTTTTCTAAGATATGATTGTTACATTTGATCACTCACATCTTTAAAAACATAACAATAACTTTCATCCAATCTCAGAGCTTGCAGAAACTCTTTGGGGTCAGTTCACGATGTGAGATTAAAAGACTGAGAAGAAGATGTCCATGATGAGATCTGTGGGTATCAGGTTCGATAACTCAGAAGGTGTCCATCACAAATTCTACGATTGTTCTACGTTCAAAGTCATCATCTTGAGGATGAGGTTTGTAGAAAGGATTGTGTGTTAGGCTGTACGGTATGTATGGTGCTTAAGGCTACCTAAGCCGGCTTAGGGTGGAGGGGGGTCTGACTAGCAAAGAGGGGGGGTGGAATAGCGTGATCCTAAAACTATTTGTGCCAATACAGACCACCTTTAAACCGGCTGCGCAGCCCAACAAAGGGCCGCCCTTCTGTCTGCACTGGAGGGCGGTCCTTAGGTCAACCTCACATTGACCACCTACGAAATGGCCAACTCAGGTGCCCTTTGGCGGCTAACCAGGCAGAAATTGTGGGATATTGAGGCCACAAAAAGTTGCCAGAGCTGGTTTGTTATGGGCAAAAAAGAGTGGATTGTGTTGCCAACACATTGACAGTCAGACAGGGATCCACTGTCACTCTGTGCACAACATAGGTATAAATCAGATTCACTATAATCATCAAATAGGCTGTATCTATTTCAATTGAGTTCAGCCTTAGGGGATGAAGAGCACAGATCAACAAGTGCCAACACATTGACAGTCAGACAGGGATCCACTGTCAATCTGTGCACAAAATAGGTAAAAATCAGATTCACTATAATCATCAGATAGTCTGTAAGATGCTGTCTACATAATTTGGGTGAATGTTCCTTATCATAAGCCTGGCAAGATAAAGCAAAGATAAGTGAGAGATGATATGTTGATGACTTGATGAATCCAAGAGTAACTTGAGCATCTGATTTAGCTTTATTCATTATCAGCACTCCTTGACATACTCCTCCATTGGCAGAGCAAAGTCGCAAGTCTCTTTAAGATTTTCAAACAAGTTCTGGAAATGGTAGAATTCAATATCTTGGTTGTATACAACTTTGCAAACAATTTAGATCATCTGCAAATGCACTATGAGTATCATTTCATGAGTTTAAGAATTCTGCTTTGACCCAAGCAAATCAATGGAAACTTTACGCAGTAGTATAGTCCTCACCCCTTCCCCGCAACCTTGCCAGTTGGCTGTCTACAGACGCCCAAATTGAACTAAAACCCCAACCTTCTGAATGATGCAAGCTGCTTCTTGCCGCTGATGGAAGGTAGATGCAGATTTTTATCAGTTTGAATGTGAAAGCGACATTAGGATATCAGTGACAGGTGACAGACCAGATATGTGATTTAAGCACAAGTGGGCCCATAAAGCATTTGAATCCATGTGAACAACAGCTGTGCCCATTCCATTTGCAATGTGTGAGTGAGAGGTAATGAGCTCAAGAAATACAACAAAAAATCATCAGGTCTGACTCTCAAACTTACTTAATGCCATAGTAACTCAATTGTTGGAACTTGCACACCCACAACAGCAAGGGCCCGTTCGATGATGCTTGAATCAGCTTTACCGATTTGTTTTTGGTACTACGCATGTAGTACGGCCGTTTGTCTCACCAACAGATGCATCACAGCTGCTCTTGAAGGTGGCAAACCTCCCTTTGAAGTGTGGAATTTCCAAAAACCCACCGTTCATCACTTACAAGTTTTTGGCTGTCAAGCTTTTGGTTTGATCAGAAAAGAACTTCGACCTTCCAAGCTTTCACCCGTTAGTTCCGAAGGGGTCTTGTTGGGATTTGAAGATGATAACTTCAACTACAAGTTATTTGATTTGGCCTCGAAGAAAATTTATATCACACATCACGCAACTGTCAATGAGGATCATTTTCCCTTCAAATCTCTTCAAGTCTTGACTTCTGGCGTTTCTAATGACACTGATAGACGTCCGGTTCAAGTCCGATTCTTTGATGACGACAATGACCTACTGGTTGATCAGTCGGCAGCTGAGTCTCCCATGATTGATGATGTTAACCAGTCAAACAACCAGCAAAGTGAAGTTCCAACTGTTCAACCAATCTCGAAACAAGTTGATGCTCCACGCCGTTCAAATCGTGCATCAAAGAAAGTACACGAGAATCTTAGTGGCATGTGTGCTGGTGTAGAATTTGAAGACGAATTCATCACTGAGTCGTTCTTTGCATGTTTACCTCCTGAATGCAACTTAGCTGATATTCATTCAACTCCTGATCCAAAATCATTCAAACGCGCTATGGCTTCAGAAGACGCAAAATTGTGGAAAGCTGCGTGCGATAAGGAGTTTAACTCTCTTAGAGATAAGGGGGTGTGGGAGCTGGTTGATCGCCCGAAGAATAAGAACGTAATCAGAGGATTGTGGGTGTTTAGGAAGAAACTTCAAGTTGATGGAAGTGTCAAATATAAGGCACGGTTTGTTGCAATGGGGAATACTCAGATTCCTGGTGAAGATTATGGAGAAACCTTTGCTCCCACCGGTAAGCCTGGGTCTTTACATATTCTTGTAGCTGTGGCTGCAGTCAACGGTTGGGAGATCCATCAGATGGATGCTGTCACAGATTTCTTAAATGGTCTCTTAGAAGAAGAACTCTACGTAGAAATTCCTGAAGGTTATCGTCATGAATCAACTGCCGGCAAAGTTTGGAGGATGAGGAGATCACTTTATGGTTTCAAGCAATCTCCGAAGATATGGCAAGATGACGTCGAGTCCTTTCTCATTGAAATAGGATTTGTACAATGCAAAATTGATCACTGTATATATATTAGATCAGTTGGAACCTTATTTACTGCTGTTTATGTTCATGTTGATGATTTAGCCATTACTGGTAATGACATCACCAAATTCAAATCTCAAATTGCATCAAAATGGGAAATGGAGGATTTGGGGATAGCTCAAACAGTTGTGGGAATTCAAATTGATAGACTTGATCATTTAACCTACTCAATGTCTCAACAGCAATACACTTTGACTGTTCTTAAGCGTTGTAATATGATTGATTCTAAGCCGGCTGTTACTCCTCTATCACCAAACGTCAAACTTTTGCAATCTACTGAAGAAGAAGCTCAGGAATTTTCTAAGACCAAGCTACCTTACAACAGCGTTGTGGGATCTCTCATGTACCTTGCACAATGCACAAGGCCGGATATGGCTCACGCGGTTGGAGTTTTATCTCAACATCTCAAATGCCCTAACAAACTCCATTGGGACGCGGCTATGCACATGTTAAGATATCTTGGTCACACTATCAATATTGGTATTGTGTATACCAGGAATGAGTCAAAGGTAGTAACTGGACAGAGGAGTTTCAAATGTCCCATCTCTCATTGTGATGCCGACTGGGCGGGTGACGTTAACACTCGACGCTTGACTACTGGATATGTTTTTGTCCTTGCGGGTGGACCAATTTTGTGGCGGAGTCGTCTTCAACCAACAGTTGCGTTTTCATCAACTGAAGCCAAGTATAGAGCAATTACGGAGGCTGGTCAAGAACTCTTGTGGCTGAGGAATATGATGTCTAGATTTGGTTTTATTGACCCAAATCCAACGGTTTTACATAGTGATAATATGGGGGCAATTCATTTGACTTCAAAATCAATTTTTCACGCAAGAACAAAACACATTGAGATTCATTACCATTGGATCCGGGAAGTTGTGAAGAAAGGAGATCTTACCATCAAACATTGTCCGACTCATTTAATGGTAGCAGATCTTTTAACCAAACAGCTTCCTAAGGATCAATTTTTGAGTTTAAGGAAGAGTCTAGGGTTAAGGTTTCTGGGTTGATGCTATTTGAGGGGGTGTGTTACGATAATACTATCTATTGTGTTGGTCAAAGATCACAATCCCTTATAAGGTAACTGTAGTATTTGGATTTGATGGATTTAGAGTGGTGTATTTGATGACAGTAGACTAATGCAATGTGGTACTAATGTGATGTGGTTAAAGTAAGGGATGGTAAGTTGGAAAAATGTAGACAGGGATGGTGGAAATCTTTTTGGGGTTTTCTGATCTTTTTTTTTTTAATTTTCTTTTTCCCTCTTTTCTGATTCTTTTCTTATCAAGTAGAATCAGTAAGTTATTTTAATTTATCATTATCTTAGTTCCTTCACAAATTGTTCACTACTAACATTCAACTCTAATACTTAAGTTTTTTATTCAACCTTTTTGTTGTCTGTTTCACAAGAACTTTCCCTCACGCGTGCTCTCAATTCATCTTGAGCTTGCAGGTAGATTGATTTCCTGCTTTTACTGTTTCTCTTAATGTTCTCTATTTAATTGTTCTTTGTTCTGCGTGTGCTTTTGATGTTGTTAGGTCAGTCTTGTTTGTTCTCGACATGACTAGTGATCTAGCTGTAGTCTTACGCCGGAACTGTGCCCTCAGGTTAGTTACATCAAAAAGAATCATTTTTTATTCAACCTTTTTGTTGTCTTTTTGACAAGAACTTTCCCTCACGCGTGCTCTCAATTCATCTTGAGCTTGCAGGTCAGTCTTGTTTGTTCTCGACGTGACTAGCGATCTAGCTGTAGTCTTACGCCGGAACTGTGCCCTCAGTTTCCATTGATTACTACAGTTGAATCAGCGACGACGTCCCTCTCAGATACCCCTGTGGGATCTGAAGTTATCTTCTGTCAAGAACTCTTTAGTTGATTCATTTGGTGCTGTAACATGGCGGAAGGCAATGTCAATTTATATTGTCGAAAGGCATGCAGATTGCAGACTTCCTTTGATAGTGCTGAAAACCAATTGAGAAAGCCATGCATGATTCATCTCTGATGCAGTGTATCACTCCAGATTGGGTAAGAAAATGAATTTTGAGGCTAACCTGGTAAGATATTCCTGGGTAAGAGGGCAAATCCAGTCAAGCCAATTGTAACAAGATATGAAGTAAGATATGAAGAGTAACACAAACATGCAGTTCCAGTGAGCAAACTCAGACAACAGGTGCATTTGCTGCACTTGGGCTGTTTGATGGTACCCTGGCAAATTTTTGCATCTCAAGCACTACAAACATCAAACAACTTCCCTTGAATTGAGCAGGGAAAATTGATTGGAAGTGTAATTGGTCACAAAGGATTAATCAATGTACACCTGAGCCATACAACCAGCATTACATATATGCAAAAAGCTGAGTAATTTGATAGCTATCATGTACAAACAGGTCTGCTCAGTTCCTGGCTCATCTGAATGAGTAAATCATATGTGATACATTGTGTAATTTTTTCCAGTTTGACAAAAATCTCCCAAAAATTGACTACATATAACTCCAAAGCTCCCAAGGCAATACTCTAGAAGTAATTCAACAGTAACAGAAAAGGTGTTACATGAATTTTACTTGATGGAATTTCACTGAAATGACACATCAGTGCACATAGTCAGAATTTTGATTGTAAATACTGTAAAGAATTGCAGGTGGTATTACATATGATTTGCTCATTCAGACGAGCCATTAGCTAAGCAGCTCTGTATGTACATGATAGCTCCTGACTTGCCCATCCTGGTGCATATATATAGTGTGGGTGCTATGGCCCCAGTGTGCAGTGATCAAGCCTTGATGACCAATTATACTTCCATTAATCTTCCCCTGCTCACTCAAAGGGAAGTTCTCATGGAGCATATCAGACATGCCAGATAGTGTTTCTGTCAGCTTTGAGATGTTGAATAGTGGCTTTGTTGGAGTGATACTCCTGTCCTTAGCTATTATCATTAAATGAACTTGTATCATCATGACCATTCACCATATTTTTACTCACGAGTATTGTGAAACAAAACTGTTATGATGTTGTGTACTACTGTGGAATGGATGAAAATGGATGAATGACGTTGGTGTAGTTACGCTAAATCATGTTTATATCCAAATAGACTTATATCATGTTACTACTACTCTATGTATATCATGAGGATTGTAAATACACAGAGGCACCCTGGGATCTGCACGGGCCAACCATTATTTGTATTTTTGTCTTGAATACAATTGTAGCAAACTGATTGCTTTGAAAACTTCAGTAATAATCTCACATGGGTTTATCCTTGCGCTACAGGAAGCATGAGATTGCCAACAAGTGTTGTGATTTCTTGCTGCTTAAAATACAGAAACACAAAATGGCAAGATCAATACAGCTCTGTCCATCAATTATATTTCTGATAAATGCACAGACATGAACCTCAATTTCCAACTCTTCTGTACTTTCTGTGTCAATACTGGGTTCCTAGTAACAACACAAAGGTATTGTTACTGTGGTACCTGAAGATTCCAATTAATTATCTCTGTTTGTTGTTTTTCTTTTCTGAATTTTTTGATTCTGATACTTGATTTTTTTTCATTTCAGCTTTCTTTGTAAATTGAACATCATGTGTATATACTTGAATTTATTCAACTCTGCTACAATTCCTTCAAACAAATTTCATCACAATTATGGCTGGAGTTGATCAATTCCCAGGGGAGTGCAGAAACCACCTTTTTAGTATATGCACAGTCCCAAATGATTTTAGAAGACATAATAGTTTTTACACATTTTTTTGGTAAAAAAACATCCCCAAAAAGTTGAGAGCTGACTAAAATACACAAATGTAAAGAGTGGAGTGTGATCACCAAGCTCTTGAGAAACCCAGTAAAACACTTGTTGGATTTTTTTTGCATTTCTGTCTGCTCTTGAAAGTTGTACATGTTTTCTCTTTCAAAATACATTAATTATCAAAGCATTGTGTCACATCTCTCAATTTGTAAAATGACATCATTTCATTTTGTGTTGATTCTTCACGTTTATAACCTGAACTTGTCGCAGTATTACACCACAAGGCCACTCAATTGTCCTTGGGATGCCCATTTTCTTTTGCAGGCAGACAGGCATCCTGGCAGAGCGCTCTGCAGGACCCCCGCTTGGACAGCACAATGAGGTTGAGACTGAGCCCCAACCACTCCTTCTGAGAGCTCTGTGAACATTGAAAACAGCTGTCGTGGGGATGCTAGCAGCAGCAGTACCCTCTGGGAATCAGTCATGATAAGTTAAGGATGTTGCTTAGATTCTTTCTAGTTGACCGGCTTGAAGCGTCTTGAGGACTTGCTTCAAGCTGTCTTCAAGAAATCTTATTTTTGTTGTAACAATCAAGCTAATTCTCATTTTGCTTTGGTCAAAATACTCCAAAATCATATACGAGAACTCAATTGCTTACAATTATGTAGACTACTACCTGAGATGACAGACACAAAAATAAAATAAAGAGAAAGAGGACTACTAATGAACACTATTATACAATCTGATAAGTTAACAATCAGAAGACTATGGAAGGAGATAGTCAGCATATAGGGATAAAATAAAGACTACCTGATCCCCATTAATGACCTCATGGATTGAAAATCAGATGAATACAGGGGAAGCTACACAAAACAAGTATTGGTTGTTGCCAAATTCTTGTAGATCAGTTGGTGTTTCACAACATGAAGTCAATCACTTTGGAGATGTCAGTGTTCGTGGGAACCCTGAAATTTTCATTGACCTTGATCTTGTCAATTGTTTTCTTTCCTCTCAAGAAGTCTTGATTGGTTGCTAAAACAATAGTATCAAAACAGGAGGTACAAGAAGCACAAGGTCAGCTATGTAATCATCACACAGATTCAGATAGGTGACTTACGCTTGGCAAGAAGCGTGTGTTTCATTTCTGTTTTCACCCCAAAGTTTGGCAATCTGTTGATCAACCCAGGCCCAGTGTGATTGACTAGGACGTAACTTGCCCTCATCTTTGCTAGCGTAGTGATATTCAGCAGCTTCAATTCTCTGTAGGAAAGTGAATGTTGTACTCCTGATTTGTCATTGCAGGAGGTAAGCCAGAGAATGTGAAATATATTCCCAGAAGTATCATCTGAATACAAGGTGATTGGGATATGTTGAATCACTTTTCCATTTACTTTACATTGCAATGGATTAGGGGAAGGTATCTTGTGGTAGACATCATTATCATGATTATGTTCTGATCTTATATCAAAATGACTGATCAATAATATTGAAAAAGCAAATGCCAAAACAAATAACTCAAAATACATCACACCTCCACAACTTCCATCCAGAGAAAGACCTCGATTGTCTTTTGAATCTTTGAAGGTTTTGTTGAAAGATTCAATTGAATCAGTAATAAAAAACAAAGAATTGAAGTCCTTGTGTGAATCAACAATAATTTCAAATCCAGAATTGGTACCCTGAGAGACAATTGAAGCCTTCAAAAATTTGGCATACACTCTGCCTGACTGTTGAAAAAATAATGTCGGGACAATCCGCTGTCCTGAAGTTTGACACAAAGTCTTGTAAAAAAAAAGTATCTGTTAGCTGAAGGAACCGTTTGTACTATATGTGTCCAAGACAATACTTTTTGCCATTTTTGGATTATGATAATCTATTGATCTGACCATCTGGTTCATACTCAGGAATAAAAACCAACAGCTTTGTGACAATGAGAATGGAAAGCGCCTGATCAAGAGCATGATTATTAACAAGTATCAAGATGTAATGTGAAGTGAACAAGAACACAACGCTTACCTGAGCTACAATTTCCTTTATATGCAGTCCATAACATGGATTCTGAAGGGAGCTTTCCCACTGGATAATATTGAGCCCTGAGCGTGTACACCTATTGTATCACAATTGTTGCAGAGTCTTATATGCTTTGATGACAACATTAAACATACAATACAGAAATCAACATTGGGTATACTTTTTTCTGGAAAGAATATGGCGTCCAGAGTTCAAGAGCAGCAAACCCGCAACCTGTTTTCAAATGGATCATAATTAAGTCAATGGCTTGTTGAAATGAGATTTGAAGGAGAATAGAAGCCTCTTTTGAAAATGGATACCAGTCAGAATCAAAGGCGGGTTTTGTATGACCATGTCCTGGTTCACCCAGATCCTCTGCTTCACTCAATTCTGCTGAAGCTGAGTCACTCTCACTGAGATCTTTATTGACTTGAAGTCTTTTCCATAAAATTGTTTCAAATTCAAGCTCAGCAAGGTCTGCGGAATCTTCATTGTCTCCAGAACTGTTGGAATCTTTGGAATCACTG